>CM076959.1:14947500-15547500 GCA_039566865.1 Aurelia coerulea | reverse complement strand
TTTGATTCAATTCAGTCAAAATGATGTGTATTTTTGAAACATTTGAAACCTCATCAGGTTAATGAGGTTCAAATGATAGTAAAAATGTCCAGAGAAAATGAAGTCAGAACACAGTCTATGGTTGAAATCTTATGAATTGATAGTGAATAGATCGAATATGAAACTTGGATTGATTCGATTCAGTCAAAACGATGTGTATTTTTTGAAACATTTGAAACCTCATCAGGTTAATGAGGTTCAAATGATAGTAAACTTGTCCAGAGAAAATGAAGTCAAAACACAGTCTATGGTTGAAATCTTATGAATTGATAATGAATAGATCGAATATGAAATTTGGTTTGATTCAATTCAGGCAAAGCGGTGTGTATTTTTGAAACATTTGAAACCTCATCAGGTTAATGAGGTTCAAATGATAGTAAACATGTCCAGACAAAATGAAGTCAGAACACAATATATGGTTGAAATCTTATGAATTGATAATGAATAGATCGAATATGAAATTTGGTTTGATTCTATTCAGTCAAAGCGATGTGTATTTTTTGAAACATTTGAAACCTCATCAGGTTAATGAGGTTCAAATGATAGTAAACTTGTCCTGAGAAAATGATATCAGAACACAGTCTATGGTTGAAATCTTATGAATTGATAATGAATAGATCGAATATGAAATTTGGTTTGATTCTATTCAGTCAAAGCGATGTGTATTTTTTGAAACATTTGAAACCTCATCAGGTTAATGAGGTTTAAATGATAGTAAACTTGTCCTTAGAAAATGAAGTCAGAACACAATATATGGTTGAAATTTTATGAATTGACAATGAAAAGATCGAATATGAAACTTGGTTTGATTCAATTCAGTCAAAATGATGTGTATTTTTTGAAACATTTGAAACCTCATCAGGTTAATGAGGTTCAAATGATAGTAAAAATGTCGTGAGAAAATGAAGTCAGAACACAATATATGGTTGAAATCTTATGAATTGATAATGAATAGATCGAATATGAAACTTGGTTTGATTCTATTCAGTCAAAGCGATGTGTATTTTTTGAAACATATGAAACCTCATCAGGTTAATGAGGTTCAAATGATAGTAAACTTGTCCTTAGAAAATGAAGTCAGAACACAATATATGGTTGAAATCTTATGAATTCATAATGAATAGATCGAATATGAAACTTGGTTTGATTCAATTCAGTCAAAATGATGTGTATTTTTAAAACATTTGAAACCTCATCAGGTTAATGAGGTTCAAATGATAGTAAACTTGTCCTTAGAAAATGAAGTCAGAACACAATATATGGTTGAAATTTTATGAATTGACAATGAATAGATCGAATATGAAACTTGGTTTGATTCAATTCAGTCAAAATGATGTGTATTTTTGAAACATTTGAAACCTCATCAGGTTAATGAGGTTCAAATGATAGTAAACATGTCCAGACAAAATGAAGTCAGAACACAATATATGGTTGAAATCTTATGAATTGATAATGAATAGATCGAATATGAAATTTGGTTTGATTCTATTCAGTCAAAGCGATGTGTATTTTTTGAAACATTTGAAACCTCATCAGGTTAATGAGGTTCAAATGATAGTAATAATGTCGTGAGAAAATGAAGTCAGAACACAATATATGGTTGAAATCTTATGAATTGATAATGAATAGATCGAATATGAAACTTGGTTTGATTCAATTCAGTCAAAATGATGTGTATTTTTGAAACATTTGAAACCTCATCAGGTTAATGAGGTTCAAATGATAGTAAACTTGTCCTGAGAAAATAAAGTCAGAACACAGTCTATGGTTGAAATCTTATGAATTGATAATGAATAGATCGAATATGAAATTTGGTTTGATTCAATTCAGGCAAAGCGATGTGTATTTTTTGAAACATTTGAAACCTCATCAGGTTAATGAGGTTCAAATGATAGTAAACATGTCCAGACAAAATGAAGTCAGAACACAATATATAGTTGAAATCTTATGAATTGATAATGAATAGATCGAATATGAAATTTGGTTTGATTCTATTCAGTCAAAGCGATGTGTATTTTTTGAAACATTTGAAACCTCATCAGGTTAATGAGGATCAAATGATAGTAAACTTGTCCTTAGAAAATGAAGTCAGAACACAATATATGGTTGAAATTTTATGAATTGACAATGAATAGATCGAATATGAAACTTGGTTTGATTCAATTCAGTCAAAATGATGTGTATTTTTGAAACATTTGAAACCTCATCAGGTTAATGAGGTTCAAATGATAGTAAAAATGTCCAGAGAAAATGAAGTCAGAACACAGTCTATGGTTGAAATCTTATGAATTGATAGTGAATAGATCGAATATGAAACTTGGATTGATTCGATTCAGTCAAAACGATGTGTATTTTTTGAAACATTTGAAACCTCATCAGGTTAATGAGGTTAAAATGATAGTAAACTTGTCTAGAGAAAATGAAGTCAAAACACAGTCTATGGTTGAAATCTTATGAATTGATAATGAATAGATCGAATATGAAATTTGGTTTGATTCAATTCAGGCAAAGCGATGTGTATTTTTGAAACATTTGAAACCTCATCAGGTTAATGAGGTTCAAATGATAGTAAACATGTCCAGACAAAATGAAGTCAGAACACAATATATGGTTGAAATCTTATGAATTGATAATGAATAGATCGAATATGAAATTTGGTTTGATTCTATTCAGTCAAAGCGATGTGTATTTTTTGAAACATTTGAAACCTCATCAGGTTAATGAGGTTCAAATGATAGTAAACTTGTCCTGAGAAAATGATATCAGAACACAGTCTATGGTTGAAATCTTATGAATTGATAATGAATAGATCGAATATGAAATTTGGTTTGATTCTATTCAGTCAAAGCGATGTGTATTTTTTGAAACATTTGAAACCTCATCAGGTTAATGAGGTTTAAATGATAGTAAACTTGTCCTTAGAAAATGAAGTCAGAACACAATATATGGTTGAAATTTTATGAATTGACAATGAAAAGATCGAATATGAAACTTGGTTTGATTCAATTCAGTCAAAATGATGTGTATTTTTTGAAACATTTGAAACCTCATCAGGTTAATGAGGTTCAAATGATAGTAAAAATGTCGTGAGAAAATGAAGTCAGAACACAATATATGGTTGAAATCTTATGAATTGATAATGAATAGATCGAATATGAAACTTGGTTTGATTCTATTCAGTCAAAGCGATGTGTATTTTTTGAAACATATGAAACCTCATCAGGTTAATGAGGTTCAAATGATAGTAAACTTGTCCTTAGAAAATGAAGTCAGAACACAATATATGGTTGAAATCTTATGAATTCATAATGAATAGATCGAATATGAAACTTGGTTTGATTCAATTCAGTCAAAATGATGTGTATTTTTAAAACATTTGAAACCTCATCAGGTTAATGAGGTTCAAATGATAGTAAACTTGTCCTTAGAAAATGAAGTCAGAACACAATATATGGTTGAAATTTTATGAATTGACAATGAATAGATCGAATATGAAACTTGGTTTGATTCAATTCAGTCAAAATGATGTGTATTTTTGAAACATTTGAAACCTCATCAGGTTAATGAGGTTCAAATGATAGTAAACATGTCCAGACAAAATGAAGTCAGAACACAATATATGGTTGAAATCTTATGAATTGATAATGAATAGATCGAATATGAAATTTGGTTTGATTCTATTCAGTCAAAGCGATGTGTATTTTTTGAAACATTTGAAACCTCATCAGGTTAATGAGGTTCAAATGATAGTAATAATGTCGTGAGAAAATGAAGTCAGAACACAATATATGGTTGAAATCTTATGAATTGATAATGAATAGATCGAATATGAAACTTGGTTTGATTCAATTCAGTCAAAATGATGTGTATTTTTGAAACATTTGAAACCTCATCAGGTTAATGAGGTTCAAATGATAGTAAACTTGTCCTGAAAAATAAAGTCAGAACACAGTCTATGGTTGAAATCTTATGAATTGATAATGAATAGATCGAATATGAAATTTGGTTTGATTCAATTCAGGCAAAGCGATGTGTATTTTTTGAAACATTTGAAACCTCATCAGGTTAATGAGGTTCAAATGATAGTTAACATGTCCAGACAAAATGAAGTCAGAACACAATATATAGTTGAAATCTTATGAATTGATAATGAATAGATCGAATATGAAATTTGGTTTGATTCTATTCAGTCAAAGCGATGTGTATTTTTTGAAACATTTGAAACCTCATCAGGTTAATGAGGTTCAAATGATAGTAAACTTGTCCTTAGAAAATGAAGTCAGAACACAATATATGGTTGAAATTTTATGAATTGACAATGAATAGATCGAATATGAAACTTGGTTTGATTCAATTCAGTCAAAATGATGTGTATTTTTGAAACATTTGAAACCTCATCAGGTTAATGAGGTTCAAATGATAGTAAAAATGTCCAGAGAAAATGAAGTCAGAACACAGTCTATGGTTGAAATCTTATGAATTGATAGTGAATAGATCGAATATGAAACTTGGATTGATTCGATTCAGTCAAAACGATGTGTATTTTTTGAAACATTTGAAACCTCATCAGGTTAATGAGGTTAAAATGATAGTAAACTTGTCTAGAGAAAATGAAGTCAAAACACAGTCTATGGAGTCTATGGTTGAAATCTTATGAATTGATAATGAATAGATCGAATATGAAATTTGGTTTGATTCTATTCAGTCAAAGCGATGTGTATTTTTTGAAACATTTGAAACCTCATCAGGTTAATGAGGTTTAAATGATAGTAAACTTGTCCTTAGAAAATGAAGTCAGAACACAATATATGGTTGAAATTTTATGAATTGACAATGAAAAGATCGAATATGAAACTTGGTTTGATTCAATTCAGTCAAAATGATGTGTATTTTTTGAAACATTTGAAACCTCATCAGGTTAATGAGGTTCAAATGATAGTAAAAATGTCGTGAGAAAATGAAGTCAGAACACAATATATGGTTGAAATCTTATGAATTGATAATGAATAGATCGAATATGAAACTTGGTTTGATTCTATTCAGTCAAAGCGATGTGTATTTTTTGAAACTTATGAAACCTCATCAGGTTAATGAGGTTCAAATGATAGTAAACTTGTCCTTAGAAAATGAAGTCAGAACACAATATATGGTTGAAATTTTATGAATTGACAATGAATAGATCGAATATGAAACTTGGTTTGATTCAATTCAGTCAAAGCGATGTGTATTTTTTGAAACATTTGAAACCTCATCAGGTTAATGAGGTTCAAATGATAGTAAACATGTCCAGACAAAAAGAAAGCCGGAACACAATATATAGTTGAAATCTTATGAATTGATAATGAATAGATCGAATATGAAACTTGGTTTGATTCTATTCAGTCAAAGCGATGTGTATTTTTTGAAACATATGAAACCTCATCAGGTTAATGAGGTTCAAATGATAGTAAAAATGTCGTGAGAAAATGAAGTCAGAACACAATATATGGTTGAAATCTTATGAATTGATAATGAATAGATCGAATATGAAATTTGGTTTGATTCAATTCAGTCAAAGCGATGTGTATTTTTTGAAACATTTGAAACCTCATCAGGTTAATGAGGTTCAAATGATAGTAAACATGTCCAGACAAAAAGAAAGCCGGAACACAATATATAGTTGAAATCTTATGAATTGATAATGAATAGATCGAATATGAAATTTGGTTTGATTCTATTCAGTCAAAATGATGTGTATTTTTTGAAACATTTGAAACCTCATCAGGTTAATGAGGTTCAAATGATAGTAAAAATGTCGTGAGAAAATGAAGTCAGAACACAATATATGGTTGAAATCTTATGCATTGATAATGAATAGATCGAATATGAAACATGGTTTGATTCAATTCAGTCAAAATGATATGTAGTTTTGAAACATTTGAAACCTCATCAGGTTAATGAGGTTCAAATGATAGTAAACTTGTCCAGACAAAATGAAGTCAGAACACAATATATAGTTGAAATCTTATGAATTGATAGTGAATAGATCGAATATGAAACTTGGATTGATTCGATTCAGTCAAAACGATGTGTATTTTTTGAAACATTTGAAACCTCATCAGGTTAATGAGGTTAAAATGATAGTAAACTTGTCCAGAGAAAATGAAGTCAAAACACAGTCTATGGTTGAAATCTTATGAATTGATAATGAATAGATCGAATATGAAATTTGGTTTGATTCTATTCAGTCAAAGCGATGTGTATTTTTTGAAACATTTGAAACCTCATCAGGTTAATGAGATTCAAATGATAGTAAACTTGTCCTTGGAAAATGAAGTCAGAACACAATATATGGTTGAAATTTTATGAATTGACAATGAATAGATCGAATATGAAACTTGGTTTGATTCAATTCAGTCAAAATGATGTGTATTTTTGAAACATTTGAAACCTCATCAGGTTAATGAGGTTCAAATGATAGTAAAAATGTCCTGAGAAAATGAAGTCAGAACACAATATATGGTTGAAATCTTATGAATTGATAATGAATAGATCGAATATGAAACTTGGTTTGATTCAATTCAGTCAAAATGATATGTATTTTTGAAACATTTGAAACCTCATCAGGTTCAAATGATAGTAAAAATGTCGTGAGAAAATGAAGTCAGAACACAATATATGGTTGAAATCTTATGAATTGATAATGAATAGATCGAATATGAAACTTGGTTTGATTCAATTCAGTCAAAATGATGTGTATTTTTGAAACATTTGAAACCTCATCAGGTTAATGAGGTTCTAATGATAGTAAACTTGTCCAGAGAAAAATAAGTCAAAACACAGTCTATGGTTGAAATCTTATGAATTGATAATGAATAGATCGAATATGAAATTTGGCTTGATTCAATTCAGGCAAAGCGATGTGTATTTTTTGAAACATTTGAAACCTCATCAGGTTAATGAGGTTCAAATGATAGTAAACATGTCCAGACAAAATGAAGTCAGAACACAATATATAGTTGAAATCTTATGAATTGATAATGAATAGATCGAATATGAAAATTGGTTTGATTCTATTCAGTCAAAGCGATGTGTATTTTTTGAAACATTTGAAACCTCATCAGGTTAATGAGATTCAAATGATAGTAAACTTGTCCTTAGAAAATGAAGTCAGAACACAATATATGGTTGAAATTTTATGAATTGACAATGAATAGATCGAATATGAAACTTGGTTTGATTCAATTCAGTCAAAATGATGTGTATTTTTGAAACATTTGAAACCTCATCAGGTTAATGAGGTTCAAATGATAGTAAAAATGTCCTGAGAAAATGAAGTCAGAACACAATATATGGTTGAAAGCTTATGAATTGATAATGAATAGATCGAATATGAAACATGGTTTGATTCAATTCAGTCAAAATGATATGTATTTTTGAAACATTTGAAACCTCATCAGGTTAATGAGGTTCAAATGATAGTAAACTTGTCCTTAGAAAATGAAGTCAGAACACAATATATGGTTGAAATTTTATGAATTGACAATGAATAGATCGAATATGAAACTTGGTTTGATTCAATTCAGTCAAAGCGATGTGTATTTTTTGAAACATTTGAAACCTCATCAGGTTAATGAGGTTCAAATGATAGTAAACATGTCCAGACAAAAAGAAAGCCGGAACACAATATATAGTTGAAATCTTATGAATTGATAATGAATAGATCGAATATGAAACTTGGTTTGATTCTATTCAGTCAAAGCGATGTGTATTTTTTGAAACATATGAAACCTCATCAGGTTAATGAGGTTCAAATGATAGTAAAAATGTCGTGAGAAAATGAAGTCAGAACACAATATATGGTTGAAATCTTATGAATTGATAATGAATAGATCGAATATGAAACTTGGTTTGATTCTATTCAGTCAAAGCGATGTGTATTTTTTGAAACATTTGAAACCTCATCAGGTTAATGAGGTTCAAATGATAGTAAACTTGTCCTTAGAAAATGAAGTCAGAACACAATATATGGTTGAAATTTTATGAATTGACAATGAATAGATCGAATATGAAACTTGGTTTGATTCAATTCAGTCAAAATGATGTGTATTTTTGAAACGTTTGAAACCTCATCAGGTTAATGAGGTTCAAATGATAGTAAAAATGTCCAGAGAAAATGAAGTCAGAACACAGTCTATGGTTGAAATCTTATGAATTGATAGTGAATAGATCGAATATGAAACTTGGATTGATTCGATTCAGTCAAAACGATGTGTATTTTTTGAAACATTTGAAACCTCATCAGGTTAATGAGGTTAAAATGATAGTAAACTTGTCTAGAGAAAATGAAGTCAAAACACAGTCTATGGTTGAAATCTTATGAATTGATAATGAATAGATCGAATATGAAATTTGGTTTGATTCAATTCAGGCAAAGCGGTGTGTATTTTTGAAACATTTGAAACCTCATCAGGTTAATGAGGTTCAAATGATAGTAAACATGTCCAGACAAAATGAAGTCAGAACACAATATATGGTTGAAATCTTATGAATTGATAATGAATAGATCGAATATGAAATTTGGTTTGATTCTATTCAGTCAAAGCGATGTGTATTTTTTGAAACATTTGAAACCTCATCAGGTTAATGAGGTTCAAATGATAGTAAACTTGTCCTGAGAAAATGATATCAGAACACAGTCTATGGTTGAAATCTTATGAATTGATAATGAATAGATCGAATATGAAATTTGGTTTGATTCTATTCAGTCAAAGCGATGTGTATTTTTTGAAACATTTGAAACCTCATCAGGTTAATGAGGTTTAAATGATAGTAAACTTGTCCTTAGAAAATGAAGTCAGAACACAATATATGGTTGAAATTTTATGAATTGACAATGAAAAGATCGAATATGAAACTTGGTTTGATTCAATTCAGTCAAAATGATGTGTATTTTTTGAAACATTTGAAACCTCATCAGGTTAATGAGGTTCAAATGATAGTAAAAATGTCGTGAGAAAATGAAGTCAGAACACAATATATGGTTGAAATCTTATGAATTGATAATGAATAGATCGAATATGAAACTTGGTTTGATTCTATTCAGTCAAAGCGATGTGTATTTTTTGAAACATATGAAACCTCATCAGGTTAATGAGGTTCAAATGATAGTAAACTTGTCCTTAGAAAATGAAGTCAGAACACAATATATGGTTGAAATTTTATGAATTGACAATGAATAGATCGAATATGAAACTTGGTTTGATTCAATTCAGTCAAAGCGATGTGTATTTTTTGAAACATTTGAAACCTCATCAGGTTAATGAGGTTCAAATGATAGTAAACATGTCCAGACAAAAAGAAAGCCGGAACACAATATATAGTTGAAATCTTATGAATTGATAATGAATAGATCGAATATGAAACTTGGTTTGATTCTATTCAGTCAAAGCGATGTGTATTTTTTGAAACATATGAAACCTCATCAGGTTAATGAGGTTTAAATGATAGTAAAAATGTCCTGAGAAAATGAAGTCAGCACACAATATATGGTTGAAATTTTATGAATTGGCAATGAATAGATCGAATGTGAAATTTGGTTTGATTCAATTCAGTCAAAATGATGTGTATTTTTTGAAACATTTGAAACCTCATCAGGTTAATGAGGTTCAAATGATAGTAAAAATGTCGTGAGAAAATGAAGTCAGAACACAATATATGGTTGAAATCTTATGAATTGATAATGAATAGATCGAATATGAAACTTGGTTTGATTCTATTCAGTCAAAGCGATGTGTATTTTTTGAAACATATGAAACCTCATCAGGTTAATGAGGTTCAAATGATAGTAAACTTGTCCTTAGAAAATGAAGTCAGAACACAATATATGGTTGAAATTTTATGAATTGACAATGAATAGATCGAATATGAAACTTGGTTTGATTCAATTCAGTCAAAGCGATGTGTATTTTTTGAAACATTTGAAACCTCATCAGGTTAATGAGGTTCAAATGATAGTAAACATGTCCAGACAAAAAGAAAGCCGGAACACAATATATAGTTGAAATCTTATGAATTGATAATGAATAGATCGAATATGAAATTTGGTTTGATTCTATTCAGTCAAAATGATGTGTATTTTTTGAAACATTTGAAACCTCATCAGGTTAATGAGGTTCAAATGATAGTAAAAATGTCGTGAGAAAATGAAGTCAGAACACAATATATGGTTGAAATCTTATGAATTGATAATGAATAGATCGAATATGAAACATGGTTTGATTCAATTCAGTCAAAATGATATGTATTTTTGAAACATTTGAAACCTCATCAGGTTAATGAGGTTCAAATGATAGTAAACTTGTCCAGACAAAATGAAGTCAGAACACAATATATAGTTGAAATCTTATGAATTGATAATGAATAGATCGAATATGAAATTTGGTTTGATTCTATTCAGTCAAAGCGATGTGTATTTTTTGAAACATTTGAAACCTCATCAGGTTAATGAGATTCAAATGATAGTAAACTTGTCCTTGGAAAATGAAGTCAGAACACAATATATGGTTGAAATTTTATGAATTGACAATGAATAGATCGAATATGAAACTTGGTTTGATTCAATTCAGTCAAAATGATGTGTATTTTTTGAAACATTTGAAACCTCATCAGGTTAATGAGGTTCAAATGATAGTAAAAATGTCGTGAGAAAATGAAGTCAGAACACAATATATGGTTGAAATCTTATGAATTGATAATGAATAGATCGAATATGAAACTTGGTTTGATTCAATTCAGTCAAAATGATATGTATTTTTGAAACATTTGAAACCTCATCAGGTTAATAAGGTTCAAATGATAGTAAAAATGTCGTGAGAAAATGAAGTCAGAACACAATATATGGTTGAAATCTTATGAATTGATAATGAATAGATCGAATATGAAACTTGGTTTGATTCAATTCAGTCAAAATGATGTGTATTTTTGAAACATTTGAAACCTCATCAGGTTAATGAGGTTCAAATGATAGTAAACTTGTCCTGAGAAAATGAAGTCAGAACACAGTCTATGGTTGAAATCTTATGAATTGATAATGAATAGATCGAATATGAAATTTGGCTTGATTCAATTCAGGCAAAGCGATGTGTATTTTTTGAAACATTTGAAACCTCATCAGGTTAATGAGGTTCAAATGATAGTAAACATGTCCAGACAAAATGAAGTCAGAACACAATATATAGTTGAAATCTTATGAATTGATAATGAATAGATCGAATATGAAAATTGGTTTGATTCTATTCAGTCAAAGCGATGTGTATTTTTTGAAACATTTGAAACCTCATCAGGTTAATGAGATTCAAATGATAGTAAACTTGTCCTTAGAAAATGAAGTCAGAACACAATATATGGTTGAAATTTTATGAATTGACAATGAATAGATCGAATATGAAACTTGGTTTGATTCAATTCAGTCAAAATGATGTGTATTTTTGAAACATTTGAAACCTCATCAGGTTAATGAGGTTCAAATGATAGTAAAAATGTCCTGAGAAAATGAAGTCAGAACACAATATATGGTTGAAATCTTATGAATTGATAATGAATAGATCGAATATGAAACATGGTTTGATTCAATTCAGTCAAAATGATATGTATTTTTGAAACATTTGAAACCTCATCAGGTTAATGAGGTTCAAATGATAGTAAAAATGTCCTGATAAAATGAAGTCAGAACACAATATATGGTTGTAATTTTATGAATTGACAATGAATAGATCGAATATGAAACTTGGTTTGATTCAATTCAGTCAAAATGATGTGTATTTTTTGAAACATTTGAAACCTCATCAGGTTAATGAGGTTCAAATGATAGTAAAAATGTCGTGAGAAAATGAAGTCAGAACACAATATATGGTTGAAATCTTATGAATTGATAATGAATAGATCGAATATGAAACTTGGTTTGATTCAATTCAGTCAAAATGATGTGTATTTTTGAAACATTTGAAACCTGATCAGGTTAATGAGGTTCAAATAATAGTAAAAATGTCCTGAGAAAATGAATTCAGAACACAATATATGGTTGAAATCTTATGAATTGATAATGAATAGATCGAATATGACACTTGGTTTGATTCAATTCAGTCAAAATGATGTGTATTTTTGAAACATTTGAAACCTGATCAGGTTAATGAGGTTCAAATAATAGTAAAAATGTCGTGAGAAAATGAAGTCAGAACACAATATATGGTTGAAATCTTATGAATTGATAATGAATAGATCGAATATGAAACTTGGTTTGATTCTATTCAGTCAAAGCGATGTGTATTTTTTGAAACATATGAAACCTCATCAGGTTAATGAGGTTCAAATGATAGTAAACTTGTCCTTAGAAAATGAAGTCAGAACACAATATATGGTTGAAATTTTATGAATTGACAATGAATAGATCGAATATGAAACTTGGTTTGATTCAATTCAGTCAAAGCGATGTGTATTTTTTGAAACATTTGAAACCTCATCAGGTTAATGAGGTTCAAATGATAGTAAACATGTCCAGACAAAAAGAAAGCCGGAACACAATATATAGTTGAAATCTTATGAATTGATAATGAATAGATCGAATATGAAATTTGGTTTGATTCTATTCAGTCAAAATGATGTGTATTTTTTGAAACATTTGAAACCTCATCAGGTTAATGAGGTTCAAATGATAGTAAAAATGTCGTGAGAAAATGAAGTCAGAACACAATATATGGTTGAAATCTTATGAATTGATAATGAATAGATCGAATATGAAACATGGTTTGATTCAATTCAGTCAAAATGATATGTATTTTTGAAACATTTGAAACCTCATCAGGTTAATGAGGTTCAAATGATAGTAAACTTGTCCAGACAAAATGAAGTCAGAACACAATATATAGTTGAAATCTTATGAATTGATAATGAATAGATCGAATATGAAATTTGGTTTGATTCTATTCAGTCAAAGCGATGTGTATTTTTTGAAACATTTGAAACCTCATCAGGTTAATGAGATTCAAATGATAGTAAACTTGTCCTTGGAAAATGAAGTCAGAACACAATATATGGTTGAAATTTTATGAATTGACAATGAATAGATCGAATATGAAACTTGGTTTGATTCAATTCAGTCAAAATGATGTGTATTTTTTGAAACATTTGAAACCTCATCAGGTTAATGAGGTTCAAATGATAGTAAAAATGTCGTGAGAAAATGAAGTCAGAACACAATATATGGTTGAAATCTTATGAATTGATAATGAATAGATCGAATATGAAACTTGGTTTGATTCAATTCAGTCAAAATGATATGTATTTTTGAAACATTTGAAACCTCATCAGGTTAATAAGGTTCAAATGATAGTAAAAATGTCGTGAGAAAATGAAGTCAGAACACAATATATGGTTGAAATCTTATGAATTGATAATGAATAGATCGAATATGAAACTTGGTTTGATTCAATTCAGTCAAAATGATGTGTATTTTTGAAACATTTGAAACCTCATCAGGTTAATGAGGTTCAAATGATAGTAAACTTGTCCTGAGAAAATGAAGTCAGAACACAGTCTATGGTTGAAATCTTATGAATTGATAATGAATAGATCGAATATGAAATTTGGCTTGATTCAATTCAGGCAAAGCGATGTGTATTTTTTGAAACATTTGAAACCTCATCAGGTTAATGAGGTTCAAATGATAGTAAACATGTCCAGACAAAATGAAGTCAGAACACAATATATAGTTGAAATCTTATGAATTGATAATGAATAGATCGAATATGAAATTTGGTTTGATTCTATTCAGTCAAAGCGATGTGTATTTTTTGAAACATTTGAAACCTCATCAGGTTAATGAGATTCAAATGATAGTAAACTTGTCCTTAGAAAATGAAGTCAGAACACAATATATGGTTGAAATTTTATGAATTGATAATGAATAGATCGAATATGAAACTTGGTTTGATTCTATTCAGTCAAAGCGATGTGTATTTTTTGAAACATATGAAACCTCATCAGGTTAATGAGGTTCAAATGATAGTAAACTTGTCCTTAGAAAATGAAGTCAGCACACAATATATGGTTGAAATTTTATGAATTGACAATGAATAGATCGAATATGAAACTTGGTTTGATTCTATTCAGTCAAAGCGATGTGTATTTTTTGAAGCATTTGAAACCTCATCAGGTTAATGAGGTTCAAATGATAGTAAACATGTCCAGACAAAAAGAAAGCCGGAACACAATATATAGTTGAAATCTTATGAATTGATAATGAATAGATCGAATATGAAATTTGGTTTGATTCTATTCAGTCAAAATGATGTGTATTTTTTGAAACATTTGAAACCTCATCAGGTTAATGAGGTTCAAATGATAGTAAAAATGTCGTGAGAAAATGAAGTCAGAACACAATATATGGTTGAAATCTTATGAATTGATAATGAATAGATCGAATATGAAACATGGTTTGATTCAATTCAGTCAAAATGATATGTATTTTTGAAACATTTGAAACCTCATCAGGTTAATGAGGTTCAAATGATAGTAAACTTGTCCAGACAAAATGAAGTCAGAACACAATATATAGTTGAAATCTTATGAATTGATAATGAATAGATCGAATATGAAATTTGGTTTGATTCTATTCAGTCAAAGCGATGTGTATTTTTTGAAACATTTGAAACCTCATCAGGTTAATGAGATTCAAATGATAGTAAACTTGTCCTTGGAAAATGAAGTCAGAACACAATATATGGTTGAAATTTTATGAATTGACAATGAATAGATCGAATATGAAACTTGGTTTGATTCAATTCAGTCAAAATGATGTGTATTTTTTGAAACATTTGAAACCTCATCAGGTTAATGAGGTTCAAATGATAGTAAAAATGTCGTGAGAAAATGAATTCAGAACACAATATATGGTTGAAATCTTATGAATTGATAATGAATATATCGAATATGAAACTTGGTTTGATTCAATTCAGTCAAAATGATATGTATTTTTGAAACATTTGAAACCTCATCAGGTTAATAAGGTTCAAATGATAGTAAAAATGTCGTGAGAAAATGAAGTCAGAACACAATATATGGTTGAAATCTTATGAATTGATAATGAATAGATCGAATATGAAACTTGGTTTGATTCAATTCAGTCAAAATGATGTGTATTTTTGAAACATTTGAAACCTCATCAGGTTAATGAGGTTCAAATGATAGTAAACTTGTCCTGAGAAAATGAAGTCAGAACACAGTCTATGGTTGAAATCTTATGAATTGATAATGAATAGATCGAATATGAAATTTGGCTTGATTCAATTCAGGCAAAGCGATGTGTATTTTTTGAAACATTTGAAACCTCATCAGGTTAATGAGGTTCAAATGATAGTAAACATGTCCAGACAAAATGAAGTCAGAACACAATATATAGTTGAAATCTTATGAATTGATAATGAATAGATCGAATATGAAAATTGGTTTGATTCTATTCAGTCAAAGCGATGTGTATTTTTTGAAACATTTGAAACCTCATCAGGTTAATGAGATTCAAATGATATTAAACTTGTCCTTAGAAAATGAAGTCAGAACACAATATATGGTTGAAATTTTATGAATTGACAATGAATAGATCGAATATGAAACTTGGTTTGATTCAATTCAGTCAAAATGATGTGTATTTTTGAAACATTTGAAACCTCATCAGGTTAATGAGGTTCAAATGATAGTAAAAATGTCCTGAGAAAATGAAGTCAGAACACAATATATGGTTGAAATCTTATGAATTGATAATGAATAGATCGAATATGAAACATGGTTTGATTCAATTCAGTCAAAATGATATGTATTTTTGAAACATTTGAAACCTCATCAGGTTAATGAGGTTCAAATGATAGTAAAAATGTCCTGATAAAATGAAGTCAGAACACAATATATGGTTGTAATTTTATGAATTGACAATGAATAGATCGAATATGAAACTTGGTTTGATTCAATTCAGTCAAAATGATGTGTATTTTTTGAAACATTTGAAACCTCATCAGGTTAATGAGGTTCAAATGATAGTAAAAATGTCGTGAGAAAATGAAGTCAGAACACAATATATGGTTGAAATCTTATGAATTGATAATGAATAGATCGAATATGAAACTTGGTTTGATTCAATTCAGTCAAAATGATGTGTATTTTTGAAACATTTGAAACCTGATCAGGTTAATGAGGTTCAAATAATAGTAAAAATGTCCTGAGAAAATGAATTCAGAACACAATATATGGTTGAAATCTTATGAATTGATAATGAATAGATCGAATATGACACTTGGTTTGATTCAATTCAGTCAAAATGATGTGTATTTTTTGAAACATTTGAAACCTCATCAGGTTAATGAGGTTCAAATGATAGTAAAAATGTCCTGAGAAAATGAAGTCAGAACACAATATATGGTTGAAATCTTATGAATTGATAATGAATAGATCGAATATGAAACTTGGTTTGATTCAATTCAGTCAAAATGATGTGTATTTTTGAAACATTTGAAACCTCATCAGGTTAATGAGGTTCAAATGATAGTAAACATGTCCTGAGAAAATTAAGTCAGAACACAATATATGGTTTAAATTTTATGAATTGACAATGAATAGATCGAATATGAAACTTGGTTTGATTCAATTCAGTCAAAATGATGTGTATTTTTGAAACATTTCAAACCTCATCAGGTTAATAAGGTTCAAATGATAGTAAAAATGTCCTGAGAAAATGAAGTCAGAACACAATATATGGTTGAAATCTTATGAATTGATAATGAATAGATCGAATATAAAACATGGTTTGATTCAATTCAGTCAAAATGATATGTATTTTTGAAACATTTGAAACCTCATCAGGTTAATGAGGTTCAAATGATAGTAAAAATGTCCTGATAAAATGAAGTCAGAACACAATATATGGTTGTAATTTTATGAATTGACAATGAATAGATCGAATATGAAACTTGGTTTGATTCAATTCAGTCAAAATGATGTGTATTTTTTGAAACATTTGAAACCTCATCAGGTTAATGAGGTTCAAATGATAGTAAAAATGTCGTGAGAAAATGAAGTCAGAACACAATATATGGTTGAAATCTTATGAATTGATAATGAATAGATCGAATATGAAACTTGGTTTGATTCAATTCAGTCAAAATGATGTGTATTTTTGAAACATTTGAAACCTGATCAGGTTAATGAGGTTCAAATAATAGTAAAAATGTCGTGAGAAAATGAAGTCAGAACACAATATATGGTTGAAATCTTATGAATTGATAATGAATAGATCGAATATGACACTTGGTTTGATTCAATTCAGTCAAAATGATGTGTATTTTTTGAAACATTTGAAACCTCATCAGGTTAATGAGGTTCAAATGATAGTAAAAATGTCCTGAGAAAATGAAGTCAGAACACAATATATGGTTGAAATCTTATGAATTGATAATGAATAGATCGAATATGAAACTTGGTTTGATTCAATTCAGTCAAAATGATGTGTATTTTCGAAACATTTGAAACCTCATAAGGTTAATGAGGTTCAAATGATAGTAAACATGTCCTGAGAAAATGAAGTCAGAACACAATATATGGTTTAAATTTTATGAATTGACAATGAATAGATCGAATATGAAACTTTGTTTGATTCAATTCAGTCAAAATGATGTGTATTTTTTGAAACATTTGAAACCTCATCAGGTTAATGAGGCTCAAATGATAGTAAAAATGTCGTGAGAAAATGAAGTCAGAACACAATATATGGTTGAAATCTTATGAATTGATAATGAATAGATCGAATATGAAATTTGGTTTGATTCAATTCAGTCAAAATGATGTGTATTTTTGAAACATTTGAAACCTCATCAGGTTAATGAGGTTCAAATGATAGTAAAAATGTCCTGAGAAAATGAAGTCAGAACACAATATATGGTTGAAATTTTATGAATTGACAATGAATAGATCGAATATGAAATTTGGTTTGATTCAATTCAGTCAAAATGATGTGTATTTTTTGAAACATTTGAAACCTCATCAGGTTAATGAGGTTCAAATGATATTAAACATGTCCTTAGAAACTGAAGTCAGAACACAATATATGGTTGAAATCTTATGAATTGACAATGAATTGATCGAATATGAAACTTGGCTTGATTCTATTCAGTCAAAGCGATATGTATTTTTTGAAACATTTGAAACCTCATCAGGTTAATGAGGTTCAAATGATAGTAAACTTGTCCTTAGAAAATGAAGTCAGAACACAATATATGGTTGAAATCTTATGAATTGATAATGAATAGATCGAATATGAAATTTGATTTGATTCTATTCAGTCAAAGCGATGTGTATTTTTTGAAACATTTGAAACCTCATCAGGTTAATGAGGTTCAAATGATAGTAAACTTGTCCTTAGAAAATGAAGTGAGAACACAATATATGGTTGAAATCTTTTGAATTGACGATGAATAGATCGAATATGAAACTTGGTTTGATTCAATTCAGTCAAAATGATGTGTATTTTTTGAAACATTTGAAACCTCATCAGGTTAATGAGGTTCAAATGATAGTAACCTTGTCCTTATAAAATGAAGTCAGAACACAATATATGGTTGAAATTTTATGAATTGACAATGAATAGATCGAATGTGAAATTTGGTTTGATTCAATTCAGTCAAAATGATGTGTATTTTTTGAAACATTTGAAACCTCATCAGGTTAATGAGGTTCAAATGATAGTAACCTTGTCCTTATAAAATGAAGTCAGAACACAATATATGGTTGAAATTTTATGAATTGACAATGAATAGATCGAATGTGAAATTTGGTTTGATTCAATTCAGTCAAAATGATGTGTATTTTTTGAAACATTTGAAACCTCATCAGGTTAATGAGGTTCAAATGATAGTAAAAATGTCCGGAGAAAATGAAGTCAGAACACAATATATGGTTGAAATTTTATGAATTGACAATGAATAGATCGAATATGAAACTTGGTTTGATTCAATTCAGTCAAAATGATGTGTATTTTTTGAAGCATTTGAAACCTCATCAGGTTAATGAGGTTCAAATGATAGTAAAAATGTCGTGAGAAAATGAAGTCAGAACACAATATATGGTTGAAATCTTATGAATTGATAATGAATAGATCGAATATGAAACTTGGTTTGATTCAATTCAGTCAAAATGATGTGTATTTTTGAAACATTTGAAACCTCATCAGGTTAATGAGGTTCAAATGATAGTAAACTTGTCCTGAGAATATTAAGTCAGAACACAGTCTATGGTTGAAATCTTATGAATTGATAATGAATAGATCGAATATGAAATTTGGTTTGATTCAATTCAGGCAAAGCGATGTGTATTTTTTGAAACATTTGAAACCTCATCAGGTTAATGAGGTTTAAATGATAGTAAACATGTCCAGACAAAATGAAGTCAGAACACAATATATAGTTGAAATCCTATGAATTGATAATGAATAGATCGAATATGAAATTTGGTTTGATTCTATTCAGTCAAAGCGATGTGTATTTTTTGAAACATATGAAAAAAGATCAGGTTAATGAGGTTCAAATGATAGTAAACTTGTCCTTAGAAAATGAAGTCAGAACACAATATATGGTTGAAATTTTATGAATTGACAATGAATAGATCGAATATGAAACTTGGTTTGATTCAATTCAGTCAAAATGATGTGTATTTTTTGAAACATTTGAAACCTCATCAGGTTAGTGAGGTTCAAATGATAGTAAAAATGTCCTGAGAAAATGAAGTCAGAACACAATATATGGTTGAAATCTTATGAATTGATAATGAATAGATCGAATATGAAACTTGGTTTGATTCAATTCAGTCAAAATGATGTGTATTTTTTGAAACATTTGAAACCTCCTCAGGTTAATGAGGTTCAAATGATAGTAAAAATGTCGTGAGAAAATGAAGTCAGAACACAATATATAGTTGAAATCTTATGAATTGATAATGAATAGATCGAATATGAAATTTGGTTTGATTCTATTCAGTCAAAGCGATGTGTATTTTTTGAAACATATGAAACCTGATCAGGTTAATGAGGTTCAAATGATAGTAAACTTGTCCTTAGAAAATGAAGTCAGAACACAATATATGGTTGAAATTTTATGAATTGACAATTAATAGATCGAATATGAAACTTGGTTTGATTCAATTCAGTCAAAATGATGTGTATTTTTTGAAACATTTGAAACCTCATCAGGTTAATGAGGTTCAAATGATAGTAAAAATGTCCTGAGAAAATGAAGTCAGAACACAATATATGGTTGAAATCTTATGAATTAATAATGAATAGATCGAATATGAAACTTGGTTTGATTCAATTCAGTCAAAATGATGTGTATTTTTTGAAACATTTGAAACCTCATCAGGTTAATGAGGTTCAAATGATAGTAAAAATGTCCTGAGAAAATGAAGTCAGAACACAATATATGGTTGAAATCTTATGAATTGATAATGAATAAATCGAATATGAAACTTGGTTTGATTCAATTCAGTCAAAATGATGTGTAATTTTGAAACATTTGAAACCTCATCAGGTTAATGAGGTTCAAATGATAGTAAATATGTCCTGAGAAAATGATTTCAGAACACAGTCTATGGTTGAAATCTTATGAATTGATAATGAATAGATCGAATATGAAATTTGGTTTGATTCAATTCAGGCAAAGCAATGTGTATTTTTTGAAACATTTGAAACCTCATCAGGTTAATGAGGTTCAAATGATAGTAAACATGTCCAGACAAAATGAAGTCAGAACACAATATATAGTTGAAATCTTATGAATTGATAATGAATAGATCGAATATGAAATTTGGTTTGATTCTATTCAGTCAAAGCGATGTGTATTTTTTGAAACATTTGAAACCTCATCAGGTTAATGAGGTTCAAATGATAGTAAACTTGTCCTTAGAAAATGAAGTCAGAACACAATATATGGTTGAAATTTTATGAATTGACAATGAATAGATCGAATATGAAACTTGGTTTGATTCAATTCAGTCAAAATGATGTGTATTTTTTGAAACATTTGAAACCTCCTCAGGTTAATGAGGTTCAAATGATAGTAAAAATGTCGTGAGAAAATGAATTCAGAACACAATATATGGTTGAAATCTTATGAATTGATAATGAATAGATCGAATATGAAACTTGGTTTGATTCAATTCAGTCAAAATGATGTGTATTTTTGAAACATTTGAAACCTCATCAGGTTAATGAGGTTTAAATGATAGTAAACTTGTCCTTAGAAAATGAAGTCAGAACACAATATATGGTTGAAATTTTATGAATTGACAATGAATAGATCGAATATGAAACTTGGTTTGATTCAATTCAGTCAAAATGATGTGTATTTTTGGAAACATTTGAAACCTCATCAGGTTAATGAGGATCAAATGATAGTAAAAATGTCGTGAGAAAATGAAGTCAGAACACAATATATGGTTGAAATCTTATGAATTGATAATGAATAGATCGAATATGAAACTTGGTTTGATTCAATTCAGTCAAAATGATGTGTATTTTTGAAACATTTGAAACCTCATCAGGTTAATGAGGTTCAAATGATAGTAAACTTGTCCTGAGAAAATGAAGTCAGAACACAGTTTATGGTTGAAATCTTATGAATTGATAATGAATAGATCGAATATGAAATTTGGTTTGATTCAATTCAGGCAAAGCGATGTGTATTTTTTGAAACATTTGAAACCTCATCAGGTTAATGAGGTTCAAATGATAGTAAACATGTCCAGACAAAATGAAGTCAGAACACAATATATAGTTGAAATCTTATGAATTGATAATGAATAGATCGAATATGAAATTTGATTTGATTCTATTCAGTCAAAGCGATGTGTATTTTTTGAAACATTTGAAACCTCATCAGGTTAATGAGGTTTAAATGATAGTAAACTTGTCCTTAGAAAATGAAGTCAGAACACAATATATGGTTGAAATTTTATGAATTGACAATGAATAGATCGAATATGAAACTTGGTTTGATTCAATTCAGTCAAATTGATGTGTATTTTTTGAAGCATTTGAAACCTCATCAGGTTAATGAGGTTCAAATGATAGTAAAAATGTCGTGAGAAAATGAAGTCAGAACACAATATATGGTTGAAATCTTATGAATTGATAATGAATAGATCGAATATGAAATTTGGTTTGATTCTATTCAGTCAAAGCGATGTGTATTTTTTGAAACATATGAAACCTGATCAGGTTAATGAGGTTCAAATGATAGTAAACTTGTCCTTAGAAAATGAAGTCAGAACACAATAGATGGTTGAAATTTTATGAATTGACAATGAATAGATCGAATATGAAACTTGGTTTGATTCAATTCAGTCAAAATGATGTGTATTTTTTGAAACATTTGAAACCTCATCAGGTTAATGAGGTTCAAATGATAGTAAAAATGTCCTGAGAAAATGAAGTCAGAACACAATATATGGTTGAAATCTTATGAATTGATAATGAATAGATCGAATATGAAACTTGGTTTGATTCAATTCAGTCAAAATGATGTGTATTTTTTGAAACATTTGAAACCTCATCAGGTTAATGAGGTTCAAATGATAGTAAAAATGTCCTGAGAAAATGAAGTCAGAACACAATATATGGTTGAAATCTTATGAATTGATAATGAATAGATCGAATATGAAATTTGGTTTGATTCTATTCAGTCAAAGCGATGTGTATTTTTTGAAACATTTGAAACCTCATCAGGTTAATGAGGTTTAAATGATAGTAAACTTGTCCTTAGAAAATGAAGTCAGAACACAATATATGGTTGAAATTTTATGAATTGACAATGAATAGATCGAATATGAAACTTGGTTTGATTCAATTCAGTCAAAATGATGTGTATTTTTTGAAGCATTTGAAACCTCATCAGGTTAATGAGGTTCAAATGATAGTAAAAATGTCGTGAGAAAATGAAGTCAGAACACAATATATGGTTGAAATCTTATGAATTGATAATGAATAGATCGAATATGAAACTTGGTTTGATTCAATTCAGTCAAAATGATGTGTATTTTTGAAACATTTGAAACCTCATCAGGTTAATGAGGTTCAAATGATAGTAAACTTGTCCTGAGAAAATTAAGTCAGAACACAGTCTATGGTTGAAATCTTATGAATTGATAATGAATAGATCGAATATGAAATTTGGTTTGATTCAATTCAGGCAAAGCGATGTGTATTTTTTGAAACATTTGAAACCTCATCAGGTTAATGAGGTTCAAATGATAGTAAACATGTCCAGACAAAATGAAGTCAGAACACAATATATAGTTGAAATCTTATGAATTGATAATGAATAGATCGAATATGAAATTTGGTTTGATTCTATTCAGTCAAAGCGATGTGTATTTTTTGAAACATATGAAACCTGATCAGGTTAATGAGGTTCAAATGATAGTAAACTTGTCCTTAGAAAATGAAGTCAGAACACAATATATGGTTGAAATTTTATGAATTGACAATGAATAGATCGAATATGAAACTTGGTTTGATTCAATTCAGTCAAAATGATGTGTATTTTTTGAAACATTTGAAACCTCATCAGGTTAATGAGGTTCAAATGATAGTAAAAATGTCCTGAGAAAATGAAGTCAGAACACAATATATGGTTGAAATCTTATGAATTGATAATGAATAGATCGAATATGAAACTTGGTTTGATTCAATTCAGTCAAAATGATGTGTGTTTTTTGAAACATTTGAAACCTCATCAGGTTAATGAGGTTCAAATGATAGTAAAAATGTCCTGAGAAAATGAAGTCAGAACACAATATATGGTTGAAATCTTATGAATTGATAATGAATAAATCGAATAAGAAACTTGGCTTGATTCAATTCAGTCAAAATGATGTGTATTTTTGAAACATTTGAAACCTCATCAGGTTAATGAGGTTCAAATGATAGTAAACCTGTCCTGAGAAAATGAAGTCAGAACACAGTCTCTGGTTGATATCTTATGAATTGATAATGAATAGATCGAATATGAAATTTGGTTTGATTCAATTCAGGCAAAGCAATGTGTATTTTTTGAAACATTTGAAACCTCATCAGGTTAATGAGGTTCAAATGATAGTAAACTTGTCCTGAGAAAATGAAGTCAGAACACAATATATAGTTGAAATCTTATGAATTGATAATGAATAGATCGAATATGAAATTTGGTTTGATTCTATTCAGTCAAAGCGATGTGTATTTTTTGAAACATTTGAAACCTCATCAGGTTAATGAGGTTCAAATGATAGTAAACTTGTCCTTAGAAAATGAAGTCAGAACACAATATATGGTTGAAATTTTATGAATTGACAATGAAAAGATCGAATATGAAACTTGGTTTGATTCAATTCAGTCAAAATGATGTGTATTTTTTGAAACATTTGAAACCTCCTCAGGTTAATGAGGTTCAAATGATAGTAAAAATGTCGTGAGAAAATGAAGTCAGAACACAATATATGGTTGAAATCTTATGAATTGATAATGAATAGATCGAATATGAAACTTGGTTTGATTCAATTCAGTCAAAATGATGTGTATTTTTGAAACATTTGAAACCTCATCAGGTTAATGAGGTTCAAATGATAGTAAACTTGTCCTGAGAAAATGAAGTCAGAACACAGTCTATGGTTGAAATCTTATGAATTGATAATGAATAGATCGAATATGAAATTTGGTTTGATTCAATTCAGTCAAAGCGATGTGTATTTTTTGAAACATTTGAAACCTCATCAGGTTAATGAGGTTCAAATGATAGTAAACATGTCCAGAGAAATTGAAGTCAGAACACAGTCTATGGTTGAAATCTTATGAATTGATAATGAATAGATCGAATGTGAAATTTGGTTTGATTCAATTCAGTGAAAACGATATGTATTTTTTGAAACATTTGAAACCTCATCAGGTTAATGAGGTTAAAATGATAGTAAACTTGTCCAGAGAAAATGAAGTCAAAACACAGTCTATGGTTGAAATCTTATGAATTGATAATGAATAGATCGAATATGAAATTTGGTTTGATTCAATTCAGGCAAAGCGGTGTGTATTTTTTGAAATATTTGAAACCTCATCAGGTTAAAGAGGTTCAAATGATAGTAAACATGTCCAGACAAAATGAAGTCAGAACACAATATATGGTTGAAATCTTATGAATTGATAATGAATAGATCGAATATGAAATTTGGTTTGATTCTATTCAGTCAAAGCGATGTGTATTTTTTGAAACATCTGAAACCTCATCAGTTTAATGAGGTTCAAATGATAGTAAACTCGTCCTGAGAAAATGAAGTCAGAACACAGTCTATGGTTGAAATCTTATGAATTGATAATGAATAGATTGAATATGAAACTTGGTTTGATTCAATTCAGTCAAAATGATGTGTATTTTTGAAACATTTGAAACCTCATCAGGTTAATGAGGTTCAAATGATAGTAAACTTGTCCTGAGAAAATTAAGTCAGAACACAGTCTATGGTTGAAATCTTATGAATTGATAATGAATAGATCGAATATGAAATTTGGTTTGATTCAATTCAGGCAAAGCGATGTGTATTTTTTGAAACATTTGAAACCTCATCAGGTTAATGAGGTTCAAATGATAGTAAACATGTCCAGACAAAATGAAGTCAGAACACAATATATAGTTGAAATCTTATGAATTGATAATGAATAGATCGAATATGAAATTTGGTTTGATTCTATTCAGTCAAAGCGATGTGTATTTTTTGAAACATATGAAACCTGATCAGGTTAATGAGGTTCAAATGATAGTAAACTTGTCCTTAGAAAATGAAGTCAGAACACAATATATGGTTGAAATTTTATGAATTGACAATGAATAGATCGAATATGAAACTTGGTTTGATTCAATTCAGTCAAAATGATGTGTATTTTTTGAAACATTTGAAACCTCATCAGGTTAATGAGGTTCAAATGATAGTAAAAATGTCCTGAGAAAATGAAGTCAGAACACAATATATGGTTGAAATCTTATGAATTGATAATGAATAGATCGAATATGAAACTTGGTTTGATTCAATTCAGTCAAAATGATGTGTGTTTTTTGAAACATTTGAAACCTCATCAGGTTAATGAGGTTCAAATGATAGTAAAAATGTCCTGAGAAAATGAAGTCAGAACACAATATATGGTTGAAATCTTATGAATTGATAATGAATAAATCGAATAAGAAACTTGGTTTGATTCAATTCAGTCAAAATGATGTGTATTTTTGAAACATTTGAAACCTCATCAGGTTAATGAGGTTCAAATGATAGTAAACCTGTCCTGAGAAAATGAAGTCAGAACACAGTCTCTGGTTGAAATCTTATGAATTGATAATGAATAGATCGAATATGAAATTTGGTTTGATTCAATTCAGGCAAAGCAATGTGTATTTTTTGAAACATTTGAAACCTCATCAGGTTAATGAGGTTCAAATGATAGTAAAAATGTCCTGAGAAAATGAAGTCAGAACACAATATATAGTTGAAATCTTATGAATTGATAATGAATAGATCGAATATGAAATTTGGTTTGATTCTATTCAGTCAAAGCGATGTGTATTTTTTGAAACATTTGAAACCTCATCAGGTTAATGAGGTTCAAATGATAGTAAACTTGTCCTTAGAAAATGAAGTCAGAACACAATATATGGTTGAAATTTTATGAATTGACAATGAATAGATCGAATATGAAACTTGGTTTGATTCAATTCAGTCAAAATGATGTGTATTTTTTGAAACATTTGAAACCTCCTCAGGTTAATGAGGTTCAAATGATAGTAAAAATGTCGTGAGAAAATGAAGTCAGAACACAATATATGGTTGAAATCTTATGAATTGATAATGAATAGATCGAATATGAAACTTGGTTTGATTCAATTCAGTCAAAATGATGTGTATTTTTGAAACATTTGAAACCTCATCAGGTTAATGAGGTTCAAATGATAGTAAACTTGTCCTGAGAAAATGAAGTCAGAACACAGTCTATGGTTGAAATCTTATGAATTGATAATGAATAGATCGAATATGAAATTTGGTTTGATTCAATTCAGTCAAAATGATGTGTATTTTTTGAAACATTTGAAACCTCATCAGGTTAATTAGGTTCTAATGATAGTAAACTTGTCCAGAGAAATTGAAGTCAGAACACAGTCTATGGTTGAAATCTTATGAATTGATAATGAATAGATCGAATGTGAAATTTGGTTTGATTCAATTCAGTGAAAACGATATGTATTTTTTGAAACATTTGAAACCTCATCAGGTTAATGAGGTTAAAATGATAGTAAACTTGTCCAGAGAAAATGAAGTCAAAACACAGTCTATGGTTGAAATCTTATGAATTGATAATGAATAGATCGAATATGAAATTTGGTTTGATTCAATTCAGGCAAAGCGGTGTGTATTTTTGAAATATTTGAAACCTCATCAGGTTAATGAGGTTCAAATGATAGTAAACATGTCCAGACAAAATGAAGTCAGAACACAATATATGGTTGAAATCTTATGAATTGATAATGAATAGATCGAATATGAAATTTGGTTTGATTCTATTCAGTCAAAGCGATGTGTATTTTTTGAAACATCTGAAACCTCATCAGTTTAATGAGGTTCAAATGATAGTAAACTCGTCCTGAGAAAATGAAGTCAGAACACAGTCTATGGTTGAAATCTTATGGATTGATAATGAATAGATCGAATATGAAATTTGGTTTGATTCTATTCGGTCAAAGCGATGTGTATTTTTTGAAACATTTGGAACCTCATCAGGTTAATGAGGTTTAAATGATAGTAAACTTGTCCTTAGAAAATGAAGTCAGAACACAATGTATGGTTGAAATTTTATGAATTGACAATGAATAGATCGAATATGAAACTTGGTTTGATTCAATTCAGTCAAAATGATGTGTATTTTTTGAAACATTTGAAACCTCATCAGGTTAATGAGGATCAAATGATAGTAACAAAGTCGTGAGAAAATGAAGTCAGAACACAATATATGGTTGAAATCTTATGAATTGATAATGAATAGATCGAATATGAAACTTGGTTTGATTCAATTCAGTCAAAATGATGTGTATTTTTGAAACATTTGAAACCTCATCAGGTTAATGAGGTTCAAATGATAGTAAACCTGTCCTGAGAAAATGAAGTCAGAACACAGTCTATGGTTGAAATCTTATGAATTGATAATGAATAGATCGAATATGAAATTTGGTTTGATTCAATTCAGGCAAAGCAATGTGTATTTTTTGAAACATTTGAAACCTCATCAGGTTAATGAGGTTCAAATGATAGTAAACATGTCCTGAGAAAATGAAGTCAGAACACAATATATGGTTGAAATCTTATGAATTGATAATGAATAGATCGAATATGAAACTTGGTTTGATTCAATTCAGTCAAAATGATGTGTATTTTTGAAACATTTGAAACCTCATCAGGTTTATGAGGTTCAAATGATAGAAAAATGTCCTGATAAAATGAAGTCAGAACACAATATATGGTTGTAATTTTATGAATTGACAATGAATAGATCGAATATGAAACTTGGTTTGATTCAATTCAGTCAAAATGATGTGTATTTTTTGAAACATTTGAATCCTCATCAGGTTAATGAGGTTTAAATGATAGTAAACTTGTCCTTAGAAAATGAAGTCAGAACACAATATATGGTTGAAATCTTATGAATTGATAATGAATAAATCGAATAAGAAACTTGGTTTGATTCAATTCAGTCAAAATGATGTGTATTTTTGAAACATTTGAAACCTCATCAGGTTAATGAGGTTCAAATGATAGTAAACCTGTCCTGAGAAAATGAAGTCAGAACACAGTCTATGGTTGAAATCTTATGAATTGATAATGAATAGATCGAATATGAAATTTGGTTTGATTCAATTCAGGCAAAGCAATGTGTATTTTTTGAAACATTTGAAACCTCATCAGGTTAATGAGGTTCAAATGATAGTAAAAATGTCCTGAGAAAATGAAGTCAGAACACAATATATAGTTGAAATCTTATGAATTGATAATGAATTGATCGAATATGAAATTTGGTTTGATTCTATTCAGTCAAAGCGATGTGTATTTTTTGAAACATCTGAAACCTCATCAGTTTAATGAGGTTCAAATGATAGTAAACTCGTCCTGAGAAAATGAAGTCAGAACACAGTCTATGGTTGAAATCTTATGGATTGATAATGAATAGATCGAATATGAAATTTGGTTTGATTCTATTCGGTCAAAGCGATGTGTATTTTTTGATACATTTGGAACCTCATCAGGTTAATGAGGTTTAAATGATAGTAAACTTGTCCTTAGAAAATGAAGTCAGAACACAATATATGGTTGAAATTTTATGAATTGACAATGAATAGATCGAATATGAAACTTGGTTTGATTCAATTCAGTCAAAATGATGTGTATTTTTTGAAACATTTGAAACCTCATCAGGTTAATGAGGATCAAATGATAGTAACAAAGTCGTGAGAAAATGAAGTCAGAACACAATATATGGTTGAAATCTTATGAATTGATAATGAATAGATCGAATATGAAACTTGGTTTGATTCAATTCAGTCAAAATGATGTGTATTTTTGAAACATTTGAAACCTCATCAGGTTAATGAGGTTCAAATGATAGTAAACCTGTCCTGAGAAAATGAAGTCAGAACACAGTCTATGGTTGAAATCTTATGAATTGATAATGAATAGATCGAATATGAAATTTGGTTTGATTCAATTCAGGCAAAGCAATGTGTATTTTTTGAAACATTTGAAACCTCATCAGGTTAATGAGGTTCAAATGATAGTAAACATGTCCTGAGAAAATGAAGTCAGAACACAATATATGGTTGAAATCTTATGAATTGATAATGAATAGATCGAATATGAAACTTGGTTTGATTCAATTCAGTCAAAATGATGTGTATTTTTGAAACATTTGAAACCTCATCAGGTTTATGAGGTTCAAATGATAGAAAAATGTCCTGATAAAATGAAGTCAGAACACAATATATGGTTGTAATTTTATGAATTGACAATGAATAGATCGAATATGAAACTTGGTTTGATTCAATTCAGTCAAAATGATGTGTATTTTTTGAAACATTTGAATCCTCATCAGGTTAATGAGGTTTAAATGATAGTAAACTTGTCCTTAGAAAATGAAGTCAGAACACAATATATGGTTGAAATCTTATGAATTGATAATGAATAAATCGAATAAGAAACTTGGTTTGATTCAATTCAGTCAAAATGATGTGTATTTTTGAAACATTTGAAACCTCATCAGGTTAATGAGGTTCAAATGATAGTAAACCTGTCCTGAGAAAATGAAGTCAGAACACAGTCTATGGTTGAAATCTTATGAATTGATAATGAATAGATCGAATATGAAATTTGGTTTGATTCAATTCAGGCAAAGCAATGTGTATTTTTTGAAACATTTGAAACCTCATCAGGTTAATGAGGTTCAAATGATAGTAAAAATGTCCTGAGAAAATGAAGTCAGAACACAATATATAGTTGAAATCTTATGAATTGATAATGAATAGATCGAATATGAAATTTGGTTTGATTCTATTCAGTCAAAGCGATGTGTATTTTTTGAAACATTTGAAACCTCATCAGGTTAATGAGGTTCAAATGATAGTAAACTTGTCCTTAGAAAATGAAGTCAGAACACAATATATGGTTGAAATTTTATGAATTGACAATGAATAGATCGAATATGAAACTTGGTTTGATTCAATTCAGTCAAAATGATGTGTATTTTTTGAAACATTTGAAACCTCCTCAGGTTAATGAGGTTCAAATGATAGTAAAAATGTCGTGAGAAAATGAAGTCAGAACACAATATATGGTTGAAATCTTATGAATTGATAATGAATAGATCGAATATGAAACTTGGTTTGATTCAATTCAGTCAAAATGATGTGTAATTTTGAAACATTTGAATCCTCATCAGGTTAATGAGGTTCAAATGATAGTAAACTTGTCCTGAGAAAATGAAGTCAGAACACAGTCTATGGTTGAAATCTTATGAATTGATAATGAATAGATCGAATATGAAATTTGGTTTGATTCAATTCAGTCAAAGCGATGTGTATTTTTTGAAACATTTGAAACCTCATCAGGTTAATGAGGTTCAAATGATAGTAAACATGTCCAGAGAAATTGAAGTCAGAACACAGTCTATGGTTGAAATCTTATGAATTGATAATGAATAGATCGAATGTGAAATTTGGTTTGATTCAATTCAGTGAAAACGATATGTAATTTTTGAAACATTTCAAACCTCATCAGGTTAATGAGGTTAAAATGATAGTAAACTTGTCCAGAGAAAATGAAGTCAAAACACAGTCTATTGTTGAAATCTTATGAATTGATAATGAATAGATCGAATATGAAATTTGGTTTGATTCAATTCAGGCAAAGCGGTGTGTATTTTTGAAATATTTGAAACCTCATCAGGTTAATGAGGTTCAAATGATAGTAAACATGTCCAGACAAAATGAAGTCAGAACACAATATATGGTTGAAATCTTATGAATTGATAATGAATAGATCGAATATGAAATTTGGTTTGATTCTATTCAGTCAAAGCGATGTGTATTTTTTGAAACATTTGAAACCTCATCAGTTTAATGAGGTTCAAATAAGAGTAAACTCGTCCTGAGAAAATGAAGTCAGAACACAGTCTATGGTTGAAATCTTATGGATTGATAATGAATAGATCGAATATGAAATTTGGTTTGATTCTATTCAGTCAAAGCGATGTGTATTTTTTGAAACATTTGGAACCTCATCAGGTTAATGAGGTTTAAATGATAGTAAACTTGTCCTTAGAAAATGAAGTCAGAACACAATATATGGTTGAAATTTTATGAATTGACAATGAATAGATCGAATATGAAACTTGGTTTGATTCAATTCAGTCAAAATGATGTGTATTTTTTGAAACATTTGAAACCTCATCAGGTTAATGAGGATCAAATGATAGTAACAAAGTCGTGAGAAAATGAAGTCAGAACACAATATATGGTTGAAATCTTATGAATTGATAATGAATAGATCGAATATGAAACTTGGTTTGATTCAATTCAGTCAAAATGATGTGTATTTTTGAAACATTTGAAACCTCATCAGGTTAATGAGGTTCAAATGATAGTAAACCTGTCCTGAGAAAATGAAGTCAGAACACAGTCTATGGTTGAAATCTTATGAATTGATAATGAATAGATCGAATATGAAATTTGGTTTGATTCAATTCAGGCAAAGCAATGTGTATTTTTTGAAACATTTGAAACCTCATCAGGTTAATGAGGTTCAAATGATAGTAAACATGTCCTGAGAAAATGAAGTCAGAACACAATATATGGTTGAAATCTTATGAATTGATAATGAATAGGTCCAATATGAAACTTGGTTTGATTCAATTCAGTCAAAATGATGTGTATTTTTGAAACATTTGAAACCTCATCAGGTTTATGAGGTTCAAATGATAGAAAAATGTCCTGATAAAATGAAGTCAGAACACAATATATGGTTGTAATTTTATGAATTGACAATGAATAGATCGAATATGAAACTTGGTTTGATTCAATTCAGTCAAAATGATGTGTATTTTTTGAAACATTTGAAACCTCATCAGGTTAATGAGGTTCAAATGATAGTAAAAATGTCCTGAGAAAATGAAGTCAGAACACAATATATGGTTGAAATCTTATGAATTGATAATGAATAGATCGAATATGAAACTTGGTTTGATTCAATTCAGTCAAAATGATGTGTATTTTTGAAACATTTGAAACCTCATCAGGTTAATGAGGTTCAAATGATAGTAAAAATGTCCTGAGAAAATGAAGTCAGAACACAATATATGGTTGAAATTTTATGAATTGACAATGAATAGATCGAATATGAAACTTGGTTTGATTCAATTCAGTCAAAATGATGTGTATTTTTTGAAACATTTGAAACCTCATCAGGTTAATGAGGTTCAAATGATAGTAACCTTGTCCTTAGAAAATGAAGTCAGAACACAATATATGGTTGAAATTTTATGAATTGACAATGAATAGATCGAATATGAAACTTGGTTTGATTCAATTCAGTCAAAATGATGTGTATTTTTTGAAACATTTGAAACCTCATCAGGTTAATGAGGTTCAAATGATAGTAAACTTGTCCTGAGAAAATGAAGTCAGAACACAGTCTATGGTTGGAATCTTATTAATTGATAATGAATAGATCGAATATGAAATTTGGTTTGATTCAATTCAGGCAAAGCGATGAGTATTTTTTGAAACATTTTAAACCTCATCAGGTTAATGAGGTTCAAATGATAGTAAACATGTCCAGACAAAATGAAGTCAGAACACAATATATAGTTGAAATCTTATGAATTGATTATGAATAGATCGAATATGAAACTTGGTTTGATTCAATTCAGTCAAAATGATGTGTATTTTTTGAAACATTTGAAACCTCATCAGGTTAATGAGGTTCAAATGATAGTAAAAATGTCCTGAGAAAATGAAGTCAGAACACAATATATGGTTGAAATCTTATGAATTGATAATGAATAGATCGAATATGAAACTTGGTTTGATTCAATTCAGTCAAAATGATGTGTATTTTTGAAACATTTGAAACCTCATCAGGTTAATGAGGTTCAAATGATAGTAAAAATGTCCTGAGAAAATGAAGTCAGAACACAATATATGGTTGAAATTTTATGAATTGACAATGAATAGATCGAATATGAAACTTGGTTTGATTCAATTCAGTCAAAATGATGTGTATTTTTTGAAACATTTGAAACCTCATCAGGTTAATGAGGTTCAAATGATAGTAAACATGTCCTTAGAAAATGAAGTCAGAACACAATATATGGTTGAAATCTTATGAATTGACAATGAATAGATCGAATATGAAACTTGGTTTGATTCTATTCAGTCAAAGCGATGTGTATTTTTTGAAACATTTGAAACCTCATCAGGTTAATGAGGTTCAAATGATAGTAACCTTGTCCTTAGAAAATGAAGTCAGAACACAATATATGGTTGAAATTTTATGAATTGACAATGAATAGATCGAATATGAAACTTGGTTTGATTCAATTCAGTCAAAATGATGTGTATTTTTTGAAACATTTGAAACCTCATCAGGTTAATGAGGTTCAAATGATAGTAAACTTGTCCTGAGAAAATGAAGTCAGAACACAGTCTATGGTTGGAATCTTATTAATTGATAATGAATAGATCGAATATGAAATTTGGTTTGATTCAATTCAGGCAAAGCGATGAGTATTTTTTGAAACATTTTAAACCTCATCAGGTTAATGAGGTTCAAATGATAGTAAACATGTCCAGACAAAATGAAGTCAGAACACAATATATAGTTGAAATCTTATGAATTGATTATGAATAGATCGAATATGAAACTTGGTTTGATTCAATTCAGTCAAAATGATGTGTATTTTTTGAAACATTTGAAACCTCATCAGGTTAATGAGGTTCAAATGATAGTAAAAATGTCCTGAGAAAATGAAGTCAGAACACAATATATGGTTGAAATCTTATGAATTGATAATGAATAGATCGAATATGAAACTTGGTTTGATTCAATTCAGTCAAAATGATGTGTATTTTTGAAACATTTGAAACCTCATCAGGTTAATGAGGTTCAAATGATAGTAAAAATGTCCTGAGAAAATGAAGTCAGAACACAATATATGGTTGAAATTTTATGAATTGACAATGAATAGATCGAATATGAAACTTGGTTTGATTCAATTCAGTCAAAATGATGTGTATTTTTTGAAACATTTGAAACCTCATCAGGTTAATGAGGTTCAAATGATAGTAAACATGTCCTTAGAAAATGAAGTCAGAACACAATATATGGTTGAAATCTTATGAATTGACAATGAATAGATCGAATATGAAACTTGGTTTGATTCTATTCAGTCAAAGCGATGTGTATTTTTTGAAACATTTGAAACCTCATCAGGTTAATGAGGTTCAAATGATAGTAAACTTGTCCTTAGAAAATGAAGTCAGAACACAATATATGGTTGAAATCTTATGAATTGATAATGAATAGATCGAATATGAAATTTGGTTTGATTCTATTCAGTCAAAGCGATGTGTATTTTTTGAAACATTTGAAACCTCATCAGGTTAATGAGGTTCAAATGATAGTAAACTTGTCCTTAGAAAATGAAGTCAGAACACAATATATGGTTGAAATCTTATGAATTGATAATGAATAGATCGAATATGAAATTTGGTTTGATTCTATTCAGTCAAAGCGATGTGTATTTTTTGAAACATTTGAAACCTCATCAGGTTAATGAGGTTCAAATGATAGTAAACTTGTCCTTAGAAAATGAAGTCAGAACACAATATATGGTTGAAATCTTATGAATTGACAATGAATAGATCGAATGTGAAATTTGGTTTGATTCAATTCAGTCAAAATGATGTGTATTTTTTGAAACATTTGAAACCTCATCAGGTTAATGAGGTTCAAATTGATAGTAAAAATGTCGTGAGAAATAAATGAAGTCAGAACACAATATATGGTTGAAATCTTATGAATTGATAATGAATAGATCGAATATGAAACTTGGTTTGATTCAATTCAGTCAAAATGATGTGTATTTTTGAAACATTTGAAACCTCATCAGGTTAATGAGGTTCAAATGATATTAAACTTGTCCAGAGAATATGAACTCAGAACACAGGCTATGGTTGAAATCTTATGAATTGATAATGAATAGATCGAATATGATATTTGGTTTGATTCAATTCAGGCAAAGCGATGTGTAATTTTTTGAAACATTTGAAACCTCATCAGGTTAATGAGGTTCAAATGATAGTAAACATGTCCAGACAAAATGAAGTCAGAACACAATATATGGTTGAAATTTTATGAATTGACAATGAATAGATCGAATATGAAATTTGGTTTGATTCAATTCAGTCAAAATGATGTGTATTTTTTGAAACATTTGAAACCTCATCAGGTTAATGAGGTTCAAATGATAGTAAAAATGTCGTGAGAAAATGAAGTCAGAACACAATATATGGTTGAAATCTTATGAATTGATAATGAATAGATCGAATATGAAACTTGGTTTGATTCAATTCAGTCAAAATGATGTGTATTTTTGAAACATTTGAAACCTCGTCAGGTTAATGAGGTTCAAATGATAGTAAACATGTCCTTAGAAAATGAAGTCAGAACACAATATATGGTTGAAATCTTATGAATTGACAATGAATAGATCGAATATGAAACTTGGTTTGATTCTATTCAGTCAAAGCGATGTGTATTTTTTGAAACATTTGAAACCTCATCAGGTTAATGAGGTTCAAATGATAGTAAACTTGTCCTTAGAAAATGAAGTCAGAACACAATATATGGTTGAAATCTTATGAATTGATAATGAATAGATCGAATATGAAATTTGGTTTGATTCTATTCAGTCAAAGCGATGTGTATTTTTTGAAACATTTGAAACCTCATCAGGTTAATGAGGTTCAAATGATAGTAAACTTGTCCTTAGAAAATGAAGTCAGAACACAATATATGGTTGAAATCTTATGAATTGATAATGAATAGATCGAATATGAAATTTGGTTTGATTCTATTCAGTCAAAGCGATGTGTATTTTTTGAAACATTTGAAACCTTATCAGGTTAATGAGGTTCAAATGATAGTAAACTTGTCCTTAGAAAATGAAGTCAGAACACAATATATGGTTGAAATCTTATGAATTGACAATGAATAGATCGAATGTGAAATTTGGTTTCATTCAATTCAGTCAAAATGATGTGTATTTTTTGAAACATTTGAAACCTCATCAGGTTAATGAGGTTCAAATTGATAGTAAAAATGTCGTGAGAAATAAATGAAGTCAGAACACAATATATGGTTGAAATCTTATGAATTGATAATGAATAGATCGAATATGAAACTTGGTTTGATTCAATTCAGTCAAAATGATGTGTATTTTTGAAACATTTGAAACCTCATCAGGTTAATGAGGTTCAAATGATAGTAAACTTGTCCTGAGAAAATGAAGTCAGAACACAGTCTATGGTTGAAATCTTATGAATTGATAATGAATAGATCGAATATGAAATTTGGTTTGATTCAATTCAGGCAAAGCGATGTGTAATTTTTGAAACATTTGAAACCTCATCAGGTTAATGAGGTTCAAATGATAGTAAACATGTCCAGACAAAATGAAGTCAGAACACAATATATGGTTGAAATTTTATGAATTGACAATGAATAGATCGAATGTGAAATTTGGTTTGATTCAATTCAGTCAAAATGATGTGTATTTTTTGAAACATTTGAAACCTCATCAGGTTAATGAGGTTCAAATGATAGTAAAAATGTCGTGAGAAAATGAAGTCAGAACACAATATATGGTTGAAATCTTATGAATTGATAATGAATAGATCGAATATGAAACTTGGTTTGATTCAATTCAGTCAAAATGATGTGTATTTTTGAAACATTTGAAACCTCATCAGGTTAATGAGGTTCAAATGATAGTAAACTTGTCCTGAGAAAATGAAGTCAGAACACAGTCTATGGTTGAAATCTTATGAATTGATAATGAATAGATCGAATATGAAATTTGGTTTGATTCAATTCAGGCAAAGCGATGTGTATTTTTTGAAACATTTGAAAACTCATCAGGTTAATGAGGTTCAAATGATAGTAAACATGTCCAGACAAAATGAAGTCAGAACACAATATATAGTTGAAATCTTATGAATTGATAATGAATAGATCGAATATGAAATTTGGTTTGATTCTATTCAGTCAAAGCGATGTGTATTTTTTGAAACATTTGAAACCTCATCAGGTTAATGAGGTTTAAATGATAGTAAACTTGTCCTTAGAAAATGAAGTCAGAACACAATATATGGTTGAAATTTTATGAATTGACAATGAATAGATCGAATAGGAAACTTGGTTTGATTCAATTCAGTCAAAATGATGTGTATTTTTTGAAACATTTGAAACCTCATCAGGTTAATGAGGTTCAAATGATAGTAAACATGTCCAGACAAAATGATGTCAGAACACAATATATAGTTGAAATCTTATGAATTGATAATGAATAGATCGAATATGAAATTTGGTTTGATTCAATTCAGTCAAAATGATGTGTATTTTTTGAAACATTTGAAACCTCATTAGGTTAATGAGGTTCAAATGATAGTAAACTTGTCCTTAGAAAATGAAGTCAGAACACAATATATGGTTGAAATTTTATGAATTGACAATGAATAGATCGAATATGAAACTTGGTTTGATTCAATTCAGTCAAAATGATGTGTATTTTTGAAACAATTGAAACCTCATCAGGTTAATGAGGTTCAAATGATAGTAAAAATGTCGTGAGAAAATGAAGTCAGAACACAATATATGGTTGAAATTTTATGAATTGACAATGAATAGATCGAATATGAAATTTGGTTTGATTCAATTCAGTCAAAATGATGTGTATTTTTTGAAACATTTGAAACCTCATCAGGTTAATGAGGTTCAAATTGATAGTAAAAATGTCGTGAGAAATAAATGAAGTCAGAACACAATATATGGTTGAAATCTTATGAATTGATAATGAATAGATCGAATATGAAACTTGGTTTGATTCAATTCAGTCAAAATGATGTGTATTTTTGAAACATTTGAAACCTCATCAGGTTAATGAGGTTCAAATGATAGTAAACTTGTCCTGAGAAAATGAAGTCAGAACACAGTCTATGGTTGAAATCTTATGAATTGATAATGAATAGATCGAATATGAAATTTGGTTTGATTCAATTCAGGCAAAGCGATGTGTATTTTTTGAAACATTTGAAACCTCATCAGGTTAATGAGGTTCAAATGATAGTAAACATGTCCAGACAAAATGAAGTCAGAACACAATATATGGTTGAAATTTTATGAATTGACAATGAATAGATCGAATGTGAAATTTGGTTTGATTCAATTCAGTCAAAATGATGTGTATTTTTTGAAACATTTGAAACCTCATCTGGTTAATGAGGTTCAAATGATAGTAAAAATGTCGTGAGAAAATGAAGTTAGAACACAATATATGGTTGAAATCTTATGAATTGATAATGAATAGATCGAATATGAAACTTGGTTTGATTCAATTCAGTCAAAATGATGTGTATTTTTGAAACATTTGAAACCTCATCAGGTTAATGAGGTTCAAATGATAGTAAACTTGTCCTGAGAAAATGAAGTCAGAACACAGTCTATGGTTGAAATCTTATGAATTGATAATGAATAGATCGAATATGAAATTTGGTTTGATTCAATTCAGGCAAAGCGATGTGTATTTTTTGAAACATTTGAAACCTCATCAGGTTAATGAGGTTCAAATGATAGTAAACATGTCCAGACAAAATGAAGTCAGAACACAATATATAGTTGAAATCTTATGAATTGATAATGAATAGATCGAATATGAAATTTGGTTTGATTCTATTCAGTCAAAGCGATGTGTATTTTTTGAAACATTTGAAACCTCATCAGGTTAATGAGGTTTAAATGATAGTAAACTTGTCCTTAGAAAATGAAGTCAGAACACAATATATGGTTGAAATTTTATGAATTGACAATGAATAGATCGAATAGGAAACTTGGTTTGATTCAATTCAGTCAAAATGATGTGTATTTTTTGAAACATTTGAAACCTCATCAGGTTAATGAGGTTCAAATGATAGTAAACATGTCCAGACAAAATGATGTCAGAACACAATATATCGTTGAAATCTTATGAATTGATAATGAATAGATCGAATATGAAATTTGGTTTGATTCTATTCAGTCAAAGCGATGTGTATTTTTTGAAACATTTGAAACCTCATTAGGTTAATGAGGTTCAAATGATAGTAAACTTGTCCTTAGAAAATGAAGTCAGAACACAATATATGGTTGAAATTTTATGAATTGACAATGAATAGATCGAATATGAAACTTGGTTTGATTCAATTCAGTCAAAATGATGTGTATTTTTGAAACATTTGAAACCTCATCAGGTTAATGAGGTTCAAATGATAGTAAAAATGTCGTGAGAAAATGAAGTCAGAACACAATATATGGTTGAAATTTTATGAATTGACAATGAATAGATCGAATATGAAACTTGGTTTGATTCAATTCAGTCAAAATGATGTGTATTTTTTGAAACATTTGAAACCTCATCAGGTTAATGAGGTTCAAATGATAGTAAACATGTCCTTAGAAAATGAAGTCAGAACACAATATATGGTTGAAATCTTATGAATTGACAATGAATAGATCGAATATGAAACTTGGTTTGATTCTATTCAGTCAAAGCGATGTGTATTTTTTGAAAAATTTGAAACCTCATCAGGTTAATGAGGTTCAAATTGATAGTAAAAATGTCGTGAGAAATAAATGAAGTCAGAACACAATATATGGTTGAAATCTTATGAATTGATAATGAATAGATCGAATATGAAACTTGGTTTGATTCAATTCAGTCAAAATGATGTGTATTTTTGAAACATTTGAAACCTCATCAGGTTAATGAGGTTCAAATGATAGTAAACTTGTCCTGAGAAAATGAAGTCAGAACACAGTCTATGGTTGAAATCTTATGAATTGATAATGAATAGATCGAATATGAAATTTGGTTTGATTCAATTCAGGCAAAGCGATGTGTATTTTTTGAAACATTTGAAACCTCATCAGGTTAATGAGGTTCAAATGATAGTAAACATGTCCAGACAAAATGAAGTCAGAACACAATATATGGTTGAAATTTTATGAATTGACAATGAATAGATCGAATGTGAAATTTGGTTTGATTCAATTCAGTCAAAATGATGTGTATTTTTTGAAACATTTGAAACCTCATCTGGTTAATGAGGTTCAAATGATAGTAAAAATGTCGTGAGAAAATGAAGTTAGAACACAATATATGGTTGAAATCTTATGAATTGATAATGAATAGATCGAATATGAAACTTGGTTTGATTCAATTCAGTCAAAATGATGTGTATTTTTGAAACATTTGAAACCTCATCAGGTTAATGAGGTTCAAATGATAGTAAACTTGTCCTGAGAAAATGAAGTCAGAACACAGTCTATGGTTGAAATCTTATGAATTGATAATGAATAGATCGAATATGAAATTTGGTTTGATTCAATTCAGGCAAAGCGATGTGTATTTTTTGAAACATTTGAAACCTCATCAGGTTAATGAGGTTCAAATGATAGTAAACATGTCCAGACAAAATGAAGTCAGAACACAATATATAGTTGAAATCTTATGAATTGATAATGAATAGATCGAATATGAAATTTGGTTTGATTCTATTCAGTCAAAGCGATGTGTATTTTTTGAAACATTTGAAACCTCATCAGGTTAATGAGGTTTAAATGATAGTAAACTTGTCCTTAGAAAATGAAGTCAGAACACAATATATGGTTGAAATTTTATGAATTGACAATGAATAGATCGAATAGGAAACTTGGTTTGATTCAATTCAGTCAAAATGATGTGTATTTTTTGAAACATTTGAAACCTCATCAGGTTAATGAGGTTCAAATGATAGTAAACATGTCCAGACAAAATGATGTCAGAACACAATATATCGTTGAAATCTTATGAATTGATAATGAATAGATCGAATATGAAATTTGGTTTGATTCTATTCAGTCAAAGCGATGTGTATTTTTTGAAACATTTGAAACCTCATTAGGTTAATGAGGTTCAAATGATAGTAAACTTGTCCTTAGAAAATGAAGTCAGAACACAATATATGGTTGAAATTTTATGAATTGACAATGAATAGATCGAATATGAAACTTGGTTTGATTCAATTCAGTCAAAATGATGTGTATTTTTGAAACAATTGAAACCTCATCAGGTTAATGAGGTTCAAATGATAGTAAAAATGTCGTGAGAAAATGAAGTCAGAACACAATATATGGTTGAAATTTTATGAATTGACAATGAATAGATCGAATATGAAACTTGGTTTGATTCAATTCAGTCAAAATGATGTGTATTTTTTGAAACATTTGAAACCTCATCAGGTTAATGAGGTTCAAATGATAGTAAACATGTCCTTAGAAAATGAAGTCAGAACACAATATATGGTTGAAATCTTATGAATTGACAATGAATAGATCGAATATGAAACTTGGTTTGATTCTATTCAGTCAAAGCGATGTGTATTTTTTGAAAAATTTGAAACCTCATCAGGTTAATGAGGTTCAAATGATAGTAAACTTGTCCTTAGAAAATGAAGTCAGAACACAATATATGGTTGAAATCTTATGAATTGATAATGAATAGATCGAATATGAAATTTGGTTTGATTCAATTCAGTCAAAGCGATGTGTATTTTTTGAAACATTTGAAACCTCATCAGGTTAATGAGGTTCAAATGATAGTAAACTTGTCCTTAGAAAATGAAGCCAGAACACAATATATGGTTGAAATCTTATGAATTGACAATGAATAGATCGAATATGAAACTTGGTTTGATTCAATTCAGTCAAAATGATGTGTATTTTTTGAAACAGTTGAAACCTCATCCGGTTAATGAGGTTCAAATGATAGTAACCTTGTCCTTATAAAATGAAGTCAGAACACAATATATGGTTGAAATTTTATGAATTGACAATGAATAGATCGAATGTGAAATTTGGTTTGATTCAATTCAGTCAAAATGATGTGTATTTTTTGAAACATTTGAAACCTCATCAGGTTAATGAGGTTCAAATGATAGTAAAAATGTCCCGAGAAAATGAAGTCAGAACACAATATATGGTTGAAATCTTATGAATTGATAATGAATAGATCGAATATGAAACTTGGTTTGATTCAATTCAGTCAAAATGATGTGTATTTTTGAAACATTTGAAACCTCATCAGGTTTATGAGGTTCAAATGATAGAAAAATGTCCTGATAAAATGAAGTCAGAACACAATATATGGTTGTAATTTTATGAATTGACAATGAATAGATCGAATATGAAACTTGGTTTGATTCAATTCAGTCAAAATGATGTGTATTTTTTGAAACATTTGAAACCTCATCAGGTTAATGAGGTTCAAATGATAGTAAAAATGTCCTGAGAAAATGAAGTCAGAACACAATATATGGTTGAAATCTTATGAATTGATAATGAATAGATTGAATATGAAACTTGGTTTGATTCAATTCAGTCAAAATGATGTGTATTTTTGAAACATTTGAAACCTCATCAGGTTAATGAGGTTCAAATGATAGTAAAAATGTCCTGAGAAAATGAAGTCAGAACACAATATATGGTTGAAATTTTATGAATTGACAATGAATAGATCGAATATGAAACTTGGTTTGATTCAATTCAGTCAAAATGATGTGTATTTTTTGAAACATTTGAAACCTCATCAGGTTAATGAGGTTCAAATGATAGTAACCTTGTCCTTATAAAATGAAGTCAGAACACAATATATGGTTGAAATTTTATGAATTGACAATGAATAGATCGAATATGAAACTTGGTTTGATTCAATTCAGTCAAAATGATGTGTATTTTTTGAAACATTTGAAACCTCATCAGGTTAATGAGGTTCAAATGATAGTAAAAATGTCCTGAGAAAATGAAGTCAGAACACAATATATGGTTGAAATCTTATGAATTGATAATGAATAGATCGAATATGAAACTTGGTTTTATTCAATTCAGTCAAAATGATGTGTATTTTTGAAACATTTGAAACCTCATCAGGTTAATGAGGTTCAAATGATAGTAAAAATGTCCTGAGAAAATGAAGTCAGAACACAATATATGGTTGAAATTTTATGAATTGACAATGAATAGATCGAATATGAAACTTGGTTTGATTCAATTCAGTCAAAATGATGTGTATTTTTTGAAACATTTGAAACCTCATCAGGTTAATGAGGTTCAAATGATAGTAAAAATGTCCTGAGAAAATGAAGTCAGAACACAATATATGGTTGAAATCTTATGAATTGATAATGAATAGATCGAATATGAAACTTGGTTTGATTCAATTCAGTCAAAATGATGTGTATCTTTGAAACATTTGAAACCTCATCAGGTTAATGAGGTTCAAATGATAGTAAAAATGTCCTGAGAAAATGAAGTCAGAACACAATATATGGTTGAAATTTTATGAATTGACAATGAATAGATCGAATATGAAACTTGGTTTGATTCAATTCAGTCAAAATGATGTGTATTTTTTGAAACATTTGAAACCTCATCAGGTTAATGAGGTTCAAATGATAGTAAACATGTCCTTAGAAAATGAAGTCAGAACACAATATATGGTTGAAATCTTATGAATTGACAATGAATAGATCGAATATGAAACTTGGTTTGATTCTATTCAGTCAAAGCGATGTGTATTTTTTGAAACATTTGAAACCTCATCAGGTTAATGAGGTTCAAATGATAGTAAACTTGTCCTTAGAAAATGAAGTCAGAACACAATATATGGTTGAAATCTTATGAATTGATAATGAATAGATCGAATATGAAATTTGGTTTGATTCTATTCCGTCAAAGCGATGTGTATTTTTTGAAACATTTGAAACCTCATCAGGTTAATGAGGTTCAAATGATAGTAAACTTGTCCTGAGAAAATGAAGTCAGAACACAGTCTATGGTTGAAATCTTATGAATTGATAATGAATAGATCGAATATGAAATTTGGTTTGATTCAATTCAGGCAAAGCGATGTGTATTTTTTGAAACATTTGAAACCTCATCAGGTTAATGAGGTTCAAATGATAGTAAACATATCCAGACAAAATGAAGTCAGAACACAATATATAGTTGAAATTTTATGAATTGACAATGAATAGATCGAATATGAAACTTGGTTTGATTCAATTCAGTCAAAATGATCTGTATTTTTTGAAACATTTGAAACCTCATCAGGTTCATGAGGTTTAAATGATAGTAAACTTGTCCTTAGAAAATGAAGTCAGAACACAATATATGGTTGAAATTTTATGAATAGACAATGAATAGATCGAATATGAAACTTGGTTTGATTCAATTCAGTCAAAATGATGTGTATTTTTTGAAACATTTGAAACCTCATCAGGTTAATGAGGTTCAAATGATAGTAAACATGTCCTTAGAAAATGAAGTCAGAACACAATATATGGTTGAAATCTTATGAATTGACAATGAATAGATCGAATATGAAACTTGGTTTGATTCTATTCAGTCAAAGCGATGTGTATTTTTTGAAACATTTGAAACCTCATCAGGTTAATGAGGTTTAAATGATAGTAAACTTGTCCTTAGAAAATGAAGTCAGAACACAATATATGGTTGAAATTTTATGAATTGACAATGAATAGATCGAATATGAAACTTGGTTTGATTCAATTCAGTCAAAATGATGTGTATTTTTTGAAACATTTGAAACCTCATCAGGTTAATGAGGTTCAAATGATAGTAAAAATGTCGTGAGAAAATGAAGTCAGAACACAATATATGGTTGAAATCTTATGAATTGATAATGAATAGATCGAATATGAAACTTGGTTTGATTCAATTCAGTCAAAATGATGTGTATTTTTGAAACATTTGAAACCTCATCAGGTTAATGAGGTTCAAATGATAGTAAACTTGTCCTGAGAAAATGAAGTCAGAACACAGTCTATGGTTGAAATCTTATGAATTGATAATGAATAGATCGAATATGAAATTTGGTTTGATTCAATAAAGGCAAAGCGATGTGTATTTTTTGAAACATTTGAAACCTCATCAGGTTAATGAGGTTCAAATGATAGTAAACATGTCCAGACAAAATGAAGTCAGAACACAATATATAGTTGAAATCTTATGAATTGATAATGAATAGATCGAATATGAAATTTGGTTTGATTCTATTCAGTCAAAGCGATGTGTATTTTTTGAAACATATGAAACCTCATCAGGTTAATGAGGTTCAAATGATAGTAAAAATGTCGTGAGAAAATGAAGTCAGAACACAATATATGGTTGAAATCTTATGAATTGATAATGAATAGATCGAATATGAAACTTTGTTTGATTCAATTCAGTCAAAATGATGTGTATTTTTGAAACATTTGAAACCTCATCAGGTTAATGAGGTTCAAATGATAGTAAACTTGTCCTGAGAAAATGAAGTCAGAACAAAGTCTATGGTTGAAATCTTATGAATTGATAATGAATAGATCGAATATGAAATTTGGTTTGATTCAATTCAGGCAAAGCGATGTGTATTTTTTGAAACATTTGAAACCTCATCAGGTTAATGAGGTTCAAATGATAGTAAACATGTCCAGACAAAATGAAGTCAGAACACAATATATAGTTGAAATCTTATGAATTGATAATGAATAGATCGAATATGAAATTTGGTTTGATTCTATTCAGTCAAAGCGATGTGTATTTTTTGAAACATATGAAACCCCATCAGGTTAATGAGGTTCAAATGATAGTAAACTTGTCCTTAGAAAATGAAGTCAGAACACAATATATGGTTGAAATTTTATGAATTGACAATGAATAGATCGAATATGAAACTTGGTTTGATTCAATTCAGTCAAAATGATGTGTATTTTTTGAAACATTTGAAACCTCATCAGGTTAATGAGGTTCAAATGATAGTAAACATGTCCAGACAAAATGAAGTCAGAACACAATATATAGTTGAATTCTTATGAATTGATAATGAATAGATCGAATATGAAATTTGCTTTGATTCTATTCAGTCAAAGCGATGTGTATTTTTTGAAACATTTGAAACCTCATCAGGTTAATGAGGTTCAAATGATAGTAAACTTGTCCTTAGAAAATGAAGTCAGAACACAATATATGGTTGAAATTTTATGAATTGACAATGAATAGATCGAATATGAAACTTGGTTTGATTCAATTCAGTCAAAATGATGTGTATTTTTTGAAACATTTGAAACCTCATCAGGTTAATGAGGTTCAAATGATAGTAAAAATGTCGTGAGAAAATGAAGTCAGAACACAATATATGGTTGAAATCTTATGAATTGATAATGAATAGATCGAATATGAAACTTGGTTTGATTCAATTCAGTCAAAATGATGTGTATTTTTGAAACATTTGAAACCTCATCAGGTTAATGAGGTTCAAATGATAGTAAACTTGTCTTGAGAAAATGAAGTCAGAACACAGTCTATGGTTGAAATCTTATGAATTGATAATGAATAGATCGAATATGAAATTTGGTTCGATTCAATTCAGGCAAAGCGATGTGTATTTTTTGAAACATTTGAAACCTCATCAGGTTAATGAGGTTCAAATGATAGTAAACATGTCCAGACAAAATGAAGTCAGAACACAATATATAGTTGAAATCTTATGAATTGATAATGAATAGATCGAATATGAAATTTGGTTTGATTCTATTCAGTCAAAGCGATGTGTATTTTTTGAAGCATTTGAAACCTCATCAGGTTAATGAGGTTCAAATGATAGTAAACTTGTCCTTAGAAAATGAAGTCAGAACACAATATATGGTTGAAATTTTATGAATTGACAATGAATAGATCGAATATGAAACTTGGTTTGATTCAATTCAGTCAAAATGATGTGTATTTTTGAAACATTTGAAACCTCATCAGGTTAATGAGGTTCAAATGATAGTAAAAATGTCCTGAGAAAATGAAGTCAGAACACAATATATGGTTGAAATCTTATGAATTGATAATGAATAGATCGAATATGAAACTTGGTTTGATTCAATTCAGTCAAAATGATGTGTATTTTTGAAACATTTGAAACCTCATCAGGTTAATGAGGTTCAAATGATAGTAAAAATGTCCTGATAAAATGAAGTCAGAACACAATATATGGTTGTAATTTTATGAATTGACAATGAATAGATCGAATATGAAACTTGGTTTGATTCAATTCAGTCAAAATGATGTGTATTTTTTGAAACATTTGAAACCTCATCAGGTTAATGAGGTTCAAATGATAGTAAAAATGTCGTGTGAAAATGAAGTCAGAACACAATATATGGTTGAAATCTTATGAATTGATAATGAATAGATCGAATATGAAACTTGGTTTGATTCAATTCATTCAAAATGATGTGTATTTTTGAAACATTTGAAACCTGATCAGGTTAATGAGGTTCAAATGATAGTAAAAATGTCCTGAGAAAATGAAGTCAGAACACAATATATGGTTGTAATTTTATGAATTGACAATGAATAGATCGAATATGAAACTTGGTTTGATTCAATTCAGTCAAAATGATCTGTATTTTTTGAAACATTTGAAACCTCATCAGGTTAAGTAGGTTCAAATGATAGTAACCTTGTCCTTATAAAATGAAGTCAGAACACAATATATGGTTGAAATTTTATGAATTGGCAATGAATAGATCGAATATGAAACTTGGTTTGATTCAATTCAGTCAAAATGATGTGTATTTTTTGAAACATTTGAAACCTCATCAGGTTAATGAGGTTCAAATGATAGTAAAAATGTCCTGAGAAAATGAAGTCAGAACACAATATATGGTTGAAATCTTATGAATTGATAATGAATAGATCGAATATGAAACTTGGTTCGATTCAATTCAGTCAAAATGATGTGTATTTTTGAAACATTTGAAACCTCATCAGGTTAATGATGTTCAAATGATAGTAAAAATGTCCTGAGAAAATGAAGTCAGAACACAATATATGGTTGAAATTTTATGAATCGACAATGAATAGATCGAATATGAAACTTGGTTCGATTCAATTCAGTCAAAATGATGTGTATTTTTGAAACATTTGAAACCTCATCAGGTTAATGATGTTCAAATGATAGTAAAAATGTCGTGAGAAAATGAAGTCAGAACACAATATATGGTTGAAATCTTATGAATTGACAATGAATAGATCGAATATGAAACTTGGTTTGATTCAATTCAGTCAAAATGATGTGTATTTTTTGAAAAATTTGAAACCTCATCAGGTTAATGAGGTTCAAATGATAGTAAAAATGTCGTGAGAAAATGAAGTCAGAACACAATATATGGTTGAAATCTTATGAATTGATAATGAATAGATCGAATATGAAACTTGGTTTGATTCAATTCAGTCAAAATGATGTGTATTTTTGAAACATTTGAAACCTGATCAGGTTAATGAGGTTCAAATGATAGTAAAAATGTCCTGAGAAAATGAAGTCAGAACACAATATATGGTTGTAATTTTATGAATTGACAATGAATAGATCGAATATGAAACTTGGTTTGATTCAATTCAGTCAAAATGATCTGTATTTTTTGAAACATTTGAAACCTCATCAGGTTAAGTAGGTTCAAATGATAGTAACCTTGTCCTTATAAAATGAAGTCAGAACACAATATATGGTTGAAATTTTATGAATTGGCAATGAATAGATCGAATATGAAACTTGGTTTGATTCAATTCAGTCAAAATGATGTGTATTTTTTGAAACATTTGAAACCTCATCAGGTTAATGAGGTTCAAATGATAGTAAAAATGTCCTGAGAAAATGAAGTCAGAACACAATATATGGTTGAAATCTTATGAATTGATAAAGAATAGATCGAATATGAAACTTGGTTCGATTCAATTCAATCAAAATGATGTGTATTTTTGAAACATTTGAAATCTCATCAGGTTAATGAGGTTCAAATGATAGTAAAAATGTCCTGAGAAAATGAAGTCAGAACACAATATATGGTTGAAATTTTATGAATCGACAATGAATAGATCGAATATGAAACTTGGTTTGATTCAATTCAGTCAAAATGATGTGTATTTTTTGAAACATTTGAAACCTCATCAGGTTAATGAGGTTCAAATGATAGTAAAAATGTCGTGAGAAAATGAAGTCAGAACACAATATATGGTTGAAATCTTATGAATTGATAATGAATAGATCGAATATGAAACTTGGTTCGATTCAATTCAGTCAAAATGATGTGTATTTTTGAAACATTTGAAACCTCATCAGGTTAATGATGTTCAAATGATAGTAAAAATGTCCTGAGAAAATGAAGTCAGAACACAATATATGGTTGAAATTTTATGAATCGACAATGAATAGATCGAATATGAAACTTGGTTCGATTCAATTCAGTCAAAATGATGTGTATTTTTGAAACATTTGAAACCTCATCAGGTTAATGATGTTCAAATGATAGTAAAAATGTCGTGAGAAAATGAAGTCAGAACACAATATATGGTTGAAATCTTATGAATTGACAATGAATAGATCGAATATGAAACTTGGTTTGATTCAATTCAGTCAAAATGATGTGTATTTTTTGAAACATTTGAAACCTCATCAGGTTAATGAGGTTCAAATGATAGTAAAAATGTCGTGAGAAAATGAAGTCAGAACACAATATATGGTTGAAATCTTATGAATTGATAATGAATAGATCGAATATGAAACTTGGTTTGATTCAATTCAGTCAAAATGATGTGTATTTTTGAAACATTTGAAACCTGATCAGGTTAATGAGGTTCAAATGATAGTAAAAATGTCCTGAGAAAATGAAGTCAGAACACAATATATGGTTGTAATTTTATGAACTGACAATGAATAGATCGAATATGAAACTTGGTTTGATTCAATTCAGTCAAAATGATCTGTATTTTTTGAAACATTTGAAACCTCATCAGGTTAAGTAGGTTCAAATGATAGTAACCTTGTCCTTATAAAATGAAGTCAGAACACAATATATGGTTGAAATTTTATGAATTGGCAATGAATAGATCGAATATGAAACTTGGTTTGATTCAATTCAGTCAAAATGATGTGTATTTTTTGAAACATTTGAAACCTCATCAGGTTAATGAGGTTCAAATGATAGTAAAAATGTCCTGAGAAAATGAAGTCAGAACACAATATATGGTTGAAATCTTATGAATTGATAATGAATAGATCGAATATGAAATTTGGTTCGATTCAATTCAGTCAAAACGATGTGTATTTTTTGAAACATTTGAAACCTCATCAGGTTAATGAGGTTCAAATGATAGTAAACATGTCCAGACAAAATGAAGTCAGAACACAATATATAGTTGAAATCTTATGAATTGATAATGAATAGATCGAATATGAAATTTGGTTTGATTCTATTCAGTCAAAGCGATGTGTATTTTTTGAAGCATTTGAAACCTCATCAGGTTAATGAGGTTCAAATGATAGTAAACTTGTCCTTAGAAAATGAAGTCAGAACACAATATATGGTTGAAATTTTATGAATTGACAATGAATAGATCGAATATGAAACTTGGTTTGATTCAATTCAGTCAAAATGATGTGTATTTTTGAAACATTTGAAACCTCATCAGGTTAATGAGGTTCAAATGATAGTAAAAATGTCCTGAGAAAATGAAGTCAGAACACAATATATGGTTGAAATCTTATGAATTGATAATGAATAGATCGAATATGAAACTTGGTTTGATTCAATTCAGTCAAAATGATGTGTATTTTTGAAACATTTGAAACCTCATCAGGTTAATGAGGTTCAAATGATAGTAAAAATGTCCTGATAAAATGAAGTCAGAACACAATATATGGTTGTAATTTTATGAATTGACAATGAATAGATCGAATATGAAACTTGGTTTGATTCAATTCAGTCAAAATGATGTGTATTTTTTGAAACATTTGAAACCTCATCAGGTTAATGAGGTTCAAATGATAGTAAAAATGTCGTGTGAAAATGAAGTCAGAACACAATATATGGTTGAAATCTTATGAATTGATAATGAATAGATCGAATATGAAACTTGGTTTGATTCAATTCATTCAAAATGATGTGTATTTTTGAAACATTTGAAACCTGATCAGGTTAATGAGGTTCAAATGATAGTAAAAATGTCCTGAGAAAATGAAGTCAGAACACAATATATGGTTGTAATTTTATGAATTGACAATGAATAGATCGAATATGAAACTTGGTTTGATTCAATTCAGTCAAAATGATCTGTATTTTTTGAAACATTTGAAACCTCATCAGGTTAAGTAGGTTCAAATGATAGTAACCTTGTCCTTATAAAATGAAGTCAGAACACAATATATGGTTGAAATTTTATGAATTGGCAATGAATAGATCGAATATGAAACTTGGTTTGATTCAATTCAGTCAAAATGATGTGTATTTTTTGAAACATTTGAAACCTCATCAGGTTAATGAGGTTCAAATGATAGTAAAAATGTCCTGAGAAAATGAAGTCAGAACACAATATATGGTTGAAATCTTATGAATTGATAATGAATAGATCGAATATGAAACTTGGTTCGATTCAATTCAGTCAAAATGATGTGTATTTTTGAAACATTTGAAACCTCATCAGGTTAATGATGTTCAAATGATAGTAAAAATGTCCTGAGAAAATGAAGTCAGAACACAATATATGGTTGAAATTTTATGAATCGACAATGAATAGATCGAATATGAAACTTGGTTCGATTCAATTCAGTCAAAATGATGTGTATTTTTGAAACATTTGAAACCTCATCAGGTTAATGATGTTCAAATGATAGTAAAAATGTCGTGAGAAAATGAAGTCAGAACACAATATATGGTTGAAATCTTATGAATTGACAATGAATAGATCGAATATGAAACTTGGTTTGATTCAATTCAGTCAAAATGATGTGTATTTTTTGAAAAATTTGAAACCTCATCAGGTTAATGAGGTTCAAATGATAGTAAAAATGTCGTGAGAAAATGAAGTCAGAACACAATATATGGTTGAAATCTTATGAATTGATAATGAATAGATCGAATATGAAACTTGGTTTGATTCAATTCAGTCAAAATGATGTGTATTTTTGAAACATTTGAAACCTGATCAGGTTAATGAGGTTCAAATGATAGTAAAAATGTCCTGAGAAAATGAAGTCAGAACACAATATATGGTTGTAATTTTATGAATTGACAATGAATAGATCGAATATGAAACTTGGTTTGATTCAATTCAGTCAAAATGATCTGTATTTTTTGAAACATTTGAAACCTCATCAGGTTAAGTAGGTTCAAATGATAGTAACCTTGTCCTTATAAAATGAAGTCAGAACACAATATATGGTTGAAATTTTATGAATTGGCAATGAATAGATCGAATATGAAACTTGGTTTGATTCAATTCAGTCAAAATGATGTGTATTTTTTGAAACATTTGAAACCTCATCAGGTTAATGAGGTTCAAATGATAGTAAAAATGTCCTGAGAAAATGAAGTCAGAACACAATATATGGTTGAAATCTTATGAATTGATAAAGAATAGATCGAATATGAAACTTGGTTCGATTCAATTCAATCAAAATGATGTGTATTTTTGAAACATTTGAAATCTCATCAGGTTAATGAGGTTCAAATGATAGTAAAAATGTCCTGAGAAAATGAAGTCAGAACACAATATATGGTTGAAATTTTATGAATCGACAATGAATAGATCGAATATGAAACTTGGTTTGATTCAATTCAGTCAAAATGATGTGTATTTTTTGAAACATTTGAAACCTCATCAGGTTAATGAGGTTCAAATGATAGTAAAAATGTCGTGAGAAAATGAAGTCAGAACACAATATATGGTTGAAATCTTATGAATTGATAATGAATAGATCGAATATGAAACTTGGTTCGATTCAATTCAGTCAAAATGATGTGTATTTTTGAAACATTTGAAACCTCATCAGGTTAATGATGTTCAAATGATAGTAAAAATGTCCTGAGAAAATGAAGTCAGAACACAATATATGGTTGAAATTTTATGAATCGACAATGAATAGATCGAATATGAAACTTGGTTCGATTCAATTCAGTCAAAATGATGTGTATTTTTGAAACATTTGAAACCTCATCAGGTTAATGATGTTCAAATGATAGTAAAAATGTCGTGAGAAAATGAAGTCAGAACACAATATATGGTTGAAATCTTATGAATTGACAATGAATAGATCGAATATGAAACTTGGTTTGATTCAATTCAGTCAAAATGATGTGTATTTTTTGAAAAATTTGAAACCTCATCAGGTTAATGAGGTTCAAATGATAGTAAAAATGTCGTGAGAAAATGAAGTCAGAACACAATATATGGTTGAAATCTTATGAATTGATAATGAATAGATCGAATATGAAACTTGGTTTGATTCAATTCAGTCAAAATGATGTGTATTTTTGAAACATTTGAAACCTGATCAGGTTAATGAGGTTCAAATGATAGTAAAAATGTCCTGAGAAAATGAAGTCAGAACACAATATATGGTTGTAATTTTATGAATTGACAATGAATAGATCGAATATGAAACTTGGTTTGATTCAATTCAGTCAAAATGATCTGTATTTTTTGAAACATTTGAAACCTCATCAGGTTAAGTAGGTTCAAATGATAGTAACCTTGTCCTTATAAAATGAAGTCAGAACACAATATATGGTTGAAATATTATGAATTGGCAATGAATAGATCGAATATGAAACTTGGTTTGATTCAATTCAGTCAAAATGATGTGTATTTTTTGAAACATTTGAAACCTCATCAGGTTAATGAGGTTCAAATGATAGTAAAAATGTCCTGAGAAAATGAAGTCAGAACACAATATATGGTTGAAATCTTATGAATTGATAAAGAATAGATCGAATATGAAACTTGGTTCGATTCAATTCAGTCAAAATGATGTGTATTTTTTGAAAAATTTGAAACCTCATCAGGTTAATGAGGTTCAAATGATAGTAAAAATGTCGTGAGAAAATGAAGTCAGAACACAATATATGGTTGAAATCTTATGAATTGATAATGAATAGATCGAATATGAAACTTGGTTTGATTCAATTCAGTCAAAATGATGTGTATTTTTGAAACATTTGAAACCTGATCAGGTTAATGAGGTTCAAATGATAGTAAAAATGTCCTGAGAAAATGAAGTCAGAACACAATATATGGTTGTAATTTTATGAATTGACAATGAATAGATCGAATATGAAACTTGGTTTGATTCAATTCAGTCAAAATGATCTGTATTTTTTGAAACATTTGAAACCTCATCAGGTTAAGTAGGTTCAAATGATAGTAACCTTGTCCTTATAAAATGAAGTCAGAACACAATATATGGTTGAAATTTTATGAATTGGCAATGAATAGATCGAATATGAAACTTGGTTTGATTCAATTCAGTCAAAATGATGTGTATTTTTTGAAACATTTGAAACCTCATCAGGTTAATGAGGTTCAAATGATAGTAAAAATGTCCTGAGAAAATGAAGTCAGAACACAATATATGGTTGAAATCTTATGAATTGATAAAGAATAGATCGAATATGAAACTTGGTTCGATTCAATTCAATCAAAATGATGTGTATTTTTGAAACATTTGAAATCTCATCAGGTTAATGAGGTTCAAATGATAGTAAAAATGTCCTGAGAAAATGAAGTCAGAACACAATATATGGTTGAAATTTTATGAATCGACAATGAATAGATCGAATATGAAACTTGGTTTGATTCAATTCAGTCAAAATGATGTGTATTTTTTGAAACATTTGAAACCTCATCAGGTTAATGAGGTTCAAATGATAGTAAAAATGTCGTGAGAAAATGAAGTCAGAACACAATATATGGTTGAAATCTTATGAATTGACAATGAATAGATCGAATATGAAACTTGGTTTGATTCAATTCAGTCAAAATGATGTGTGTTTTTTGAAACATTTGAAACCTCATCAGGTTTATGAGGTTCAAATGATAGTAACCTTGTCATTATAAAATGAAGTCAGAACACAACATATGGTTGAAATTTTATAAATTGACAATGAATAGATCGAATGTGAAATTTGGTTTGATTAAATTCAGTCAAAATGATGTGTATTTTTTGAAACATTTGAAACCTCATCAGGTTAATGAGGTTCAAATGATAGTAAAAATGTCCTGAGAAAATGAAGTCAGAACACAATATATGGTTGAAATCTTATGAATTGATAATGAATAGATCGAATATGAAACTTGGTTTGATTCAATTCAGTCAAAATGATGTGTATTTTTGAAACATTTGAAACCTCATCAGGTTTATGAGGTTCAAATGATAGTAAAAATGTCCTGAGAAAATGAAGTCAGAACACAATATATGGTTGAAATCTTATGAATTGATAATGAATAGATCGAATATGAAACTTGGTTTGATTCAATTCAGTCAAAATGATATGTATTTTGGAAACATTTGAAGCCTCATCAGGTTAATGAGGTTCAAATGATAGAAAAATGTCCTGATAAAATGAAGTCAGAACACAATATATGGTTGTAATTTTATGAATTGACAATGAATAGATCGAATATGAAACTTGGTTTGATTCAATTCAGTCAAAATGATGTGTATTTTTTGAAACATTTGAAACCTCATCAGGTTAATGAGGTTCAAATGATAGTAAAAATGTCCTGAGAAAATGAAGTCAGAACACAATATATGGTTGAAATCTTATGAATTGATAATGAATAGATCGAATATGAAACTTGGTTTGATTCAATTCAGTCAAAATGATATGTATTTTTGAAACATTTGAAACCTCATCAGGTTAATGAGGTTCAAATGATAGTAAAAATGTCCTGAGAAAATGAAGTCAGAACACAATATATGGTTGAAATTTTATGAATTGACAATGAGTAGATCGAATATGAAACTTGGTTTGATTCAATTCAGTCATAATGATGTGTATTTTTTGAAACATTTGAAACCTCATCAGGTTAATGAGGTTCAAATGATAGTAACCTTGTCCTTATAAAATGAAGTCAGAACACAAAATATGGTTGAAATTTTATGAATTGACAATGAATAGATCGAATATGAAACTTAGTTTGATTCAATTCAGTCAAAATGATGTGTATTTTTTGAAACATTTGAAACCTCATCAGGTTAATTATGTTCAAATGATAGTAAAAATGTCCTGAGAAAATGATGTCAGAACACAATATATGGTTGAAATCTTATGAATTGATAATGAATAGATCGAATATGAAACTTGGTTTGATTCAATTCAGTCAAAATGATGTGTATTTTTGAAACATTTGAAACCTCATCAGGTTAATGAGGTTCAAATGATAGTAAAAATGTCCTGAGAAAATGAAGTCAGAACACAATATATGGTTGAAATTTTATGAATTGACAATGAATAGATCGAATATGAAACTTGGTTTGATTCAATTCAGTCAAAATGATGTGTATTTTTGAAACATTTGAAACCTAATCAGGTTAATTAGGCTCAAATGATAGTAAAAATGTCCTGAGAAAATGAAGTCAGAACACAATAAATGGTTGAAATTTTATGAATTGACAATGAATAGATCGAATATGAAACTTGGTTTGATTCAATTCAGTCAAAATGATGTGTATTTTTTGAAAAATTTGAAACCTCATCAGGTTAATGAGGTTCAAATGATAGTAAACATGTCCTTAGAAAATGAAGTCAGAACACAATATATGGTTGAAATCTTATGAATTGACAATGAATAGATCGAATATGAAACTTGGTTTGATTCAATTCAGTCAAAATGATCTGTATTTTTTGAAACATTTGAAACCTCATCAGGTTAAGTAGGTTCAAATGATAGTAACCTTGTCCTTATAAAATGAAGTCAGAACACAATATATGGTTGAAATTTTATGAATTGGCAATGAATAGATCGAATATGAAACTTGGTTTGATTCAATTCAGTCAAAATGATGTGTATTTTTTGAAACATTTGAAACCTCATCAGGTTAATGAGGTTCAAATGATAGTAAAAATGTCCTGAGAAAATGAAGTCAGAACACAATATATGGTTGAAATCTTATGAATTGATAAAGAATAGATCGAATATGAAACTTGGTTCGATTCAATTCAGTCAAAATGATGTGTATTTTTGAAACATTTGAAACCTCATCAGGTTAATGAGGTTCAAATGATAGTAAAAATGTCCTGAGAAAATGAAGTCAGAACACAATATATGGTTGAAATTTTATGAATTGACAATGAATAGATCGAATATGAAACTTGGTTTGATTCAATTCAGTCAAAATGATGTGTATTTTTTGAAAAATTTGAAACCTCATCAGGTTAATGAGGTTCAAATGATAGTAAACATGTCCTTAGAAAATGAAGTCAGAACACAATATATGGTTGAAATTTTATGAATTGACAATGAATAGATCGAATATGAAACTTGGTTTGATTCAATTCAGACAAAATGATCTGTATTTTTTGAAACATTTGAAACCTCATCAGGTTAAGTAGGTTCAAATGATAGTAACCTTGTCCTTATAAAATGAAGTCAGAACACAATATATGGTTGAAATTTTATGAATTGGCAATGAATAGATCGAATATGAAACTTGGTTTGATTCAATTCAGTCAAAATGATGTGTATTTTTTGAAACATTTGAAACCTCATCAGGTTAATGAGGTTCAAATGATAGTAAAAATGTCCTGAGAAAATGAAGTCAGAACACAATATATGGTTGAAATCTTATGAATTGATAAAGAATAGATCGAATATGAAACTTGGTTCGATTCAATTCAGTCAAAATGATGTGTATTTTTGAAACATTTGAAACCTCATCAGGTTAATGAGGTTCAAATGATAGTAAAAATGTCCTGAGAAAATGAAGTCAGAACACAATATATGGTTGAAATTTTATGAATCGACAATGAATAGATCGAATATGAAACTTGATTTGATTCAATTCAGTCAAAATGATGTGTATTTTTTGAAACATTTGAAACTTCATCAGGTTAATGAGGTTCAAATGATAGTAAAAATGTCGTGAGAAAATGAAGTCAGAACACAATATATGGTTGAAATCTTATGAATTGACAATGAATAGATCGAATATGAAACTTGGTTTGATTCAATTCAGTCAAAATGATGTGTGTTTTTTGAAACATTTGAAACCTCATCAGGTTTATGAGGTTCAAATGATAGTAACCTTGTCATTATAAAATGAAGTCAGAACACAACATATGGTTGAAATTTTATAAATTGACAATGAATAGATCGAATGTGAAATTTGGTTTGATTAAATTCAGTCAAAATGATGTGTATTTTTTGAAACATTTGAAACCTCATCAGGTTAATGAGGTTCAAATGATAGTAAAAATGTCCTGAGAAAATGAAGTCAGAACACAATATATGGTTGAAATCTTATGAATTGATAATGAATAGATCGAATATGAAACTTGGTTTGATTCAATTCAGTCAAAATGATGTGTATTTTTGAAACATTTGAAACCTCATCAGGTTTATGAGGTTCAAATGATAGTAAAAATGTCCTGAGAAAATGAAGTCAGAACACAATATATGGTTGAAATCTTATGAATTGATAATGAATAGATCGAATATGAAACTTGGTTTGATTCAATTCAGTCAAAATGATATGTATTTTTGAAACATTTGAAACCTCATCAGGTTAATGAGGTTCAAATGATAGAAAAATGTCCTGATAAAATGAAGTCAGAACACAATATATGGTTGTAATTTTATGAATTGACAATGAATAGATCGAATATGAAACTTGGTTTGATTCAATTCAGTCAAAATGATGTGTATTTTTTGAAACATTTGAAACCTCATCAGGTTAATGAGGTTCAAATGATAGTAAAAATGTCCTGAGAAAATGAAGTCAGAACACAATATATGGTTGAAATCTTATGAATTGATAATGAATAGATCGAATATGAAACTTGGTTTGATTCAATTCAGTCAAAATGATATGTATTTTTGAAACATTTGAAACCTCATCAGGTTAATGAGGTTCAAATGATAGTAAAAATGTCCTGAGAAAATGAAGTCAGAACACAATATATGGTTGAAATTTTATGAATTGACAATGAATAGATCGAATATGAAACTTGGTTTGATTCAATTCAGTCAAAATGATGTGTATTTTTTGAAACATTTGAAACCTCATCAGGTTAATGAGGTTCAAATGATAGTAACCTTGTCCTTATAAAATGAAGTCAGAACACAATATATGGTTGAAATTTTATGAATTGACAATGAATAGATCGAATATGAAACTTAGTTTGATTCAATTCAGTCAAAATGATGTGTATTTTTTGAAACATTTGAAACCTCATCAGGTTAATTATGTTCAAATGATAGTAAAAATGTCCTGAGAAAATGAAGTCAGAACACAATATATGGTTGAAATCTTATGAATTGATAATGAATAGATCGAATATGAAACTTGGTTTGATTCAATTCAGTCAAAATGATGTGTATTTTTGAAACATTTGAAACCTCATCAGGTTAATGAGGTTCAAATGATAGTAAAAATGTCCTGAGAAAATGAAGTCAGAACACAATATATGGTTGAAATTTTATGAATTGACAATGAATAGATCGAATATGAAACTTGGTTTGATTCAATTCAGTCAAAATGATGTGTATTTTTGAAACATTTGAAACCTAATCAGGTTAATTAGGTTCAAATGATAGTAAAAATGTCCTGAGAAAATGAAGTCAGAACACAATATATGGTTGAAATTTTATGAATTGACAATGAATAGATCGAATATGAAACTTGGTTTGATTCAATTCAGTCAAAATGATGTGTATTTTTTGAAAAATTTGAAACCTCATCAGGTTAATGAGGTTCAAATGATAGTAAACATGTCCTTAGAAAATGAAGTCAGAACACAATATATGGTTGAAATCTTATGAATTGACAATGAATAGATCGAATATGAAACTTGGTTTGATTCTATTCAGTCAAAGCGATGTGTATTTTTTGAAACATTTGAAACCTCATCAGGTTAATTATGTTCAAATGATAGTAAAAATGTCCTGAGAAAATGAAGTCAGAACACAATATATGGTTGAAATCTTATGAATTGATAATGAATAGATCGAATATGAAACTTGGTTTGATTCAATTCAGTCAAAATGATGTGTATTTTTGAAACATTTGAAACCTCATCAGGTTAATGAGGTTCAAATGATAGTAAAAATGTCCTGAGAAAATGAAGTCAGAACACAATATATGGTTGAAATTTTATGAATTGACAATGAATAGATCGAATATGAAACTTGGTTTGATTCAATTCAGTCAAAATGATGTGTATTTTTGAAACATTTGAAACCTAATCAGGTTAATTAGGTTCAAATGATAGTAAAAATGTCCTGAGAAAATGAAGTCAGAACACAATATATGGTTGAAATTTTATGAATCGACAATGAATAGATCGAATATGAAACTTGGTTTGATTCAATTCAGTCAAAATGATGTGTATTTTTTGAAACATTTGAAACCTCATCAGGTTAATGAGGTTCAAATGATAGTAAACATGTCCTTAGAAAATGAAGTCAGAACACAATATATGGTTGAAATCTTATGAATTGACAATGAATAGATCGAATATGAAACTTGGTTTGATTCTATTCAGTCAAAGCGATGTGTATTTTTGAAACATTTGAAACCTAATCAGGTTAATGAGGTTCAAATGATATTAAACTTGTCCTTAGAAAATGAAGTCAGAACACAATATATGGTTGAAATCTTATGAATTGATAATGAATAGATCGAATATGAAATTTGGTTTGATTCTATTCAGTCAAAGCGATGTGTATTTTTTGAAACATTTGAAACCTCATCAGGTTAATGAGGTTCAAATGATAGTAAACTTATCCTTAGAAAATGAAGTCAGAACACAATATATGGTTGAAATCTTATGAATTGACAATGAATAGATCGAATATGAAACTTGGTTTGATTCAATTCAGTCAAAATGATGTGTATTTTTGAAACATTTGAAACCTCATCAGGTTTATGAGGTTCAAATGATAGTAAACTTGTCATTATAAAATGAAGTCAGAACACAACATATGGTTGAAATTTTATAAATTGACAATGAATAGATCGAATGTGAAATTTGGTTTGATTAAATTCAGTCAAAATGATGTGTATTTTTTGAAACATTTGAAACCTCATCAGGTTAATGAGGTTCAAATGATAGTAAAAATGTCCTGAGAAAATGAAGTCAGAACACAATATATGGTTGAAATCTTATGAATTGATAATGAATAGATCGAATATGAAACTTGGTTTGATTCAATTCAGTCAAAATGATGTGTATTTTTGAAACATTTGAAACCTCATCAGGTTAATGAGGTTCAAATGATAGTAAAAATTTCCTGAGAAAATGAAGTCAGAACACAATATATGGTTGAAATTTTATGAATTGACAATGAATAGATCGAATATGAAACTTGGTTTGATTCAATTCAGTCAAAATGATGTGTATGTTTTGAAAAATTTGAAACCTCATCAGGTTAATGAGGTTCAAATGATAGTAACCTTGTCCTTATAAAATGAAGTCAGAGCACAATATATGGTTGAAATTTTATGAATTGACAATGAATATATCGAATATGAAACTTGGTTTGATTCAATTCAGTCAAAATGATGTGTATTTTTTGAAACATTTGAAACCTCATCAGGTTAATGAGGTTCAAATGATAGTAAAAATGTCCTGAGAAAATGAAGTCAGAACACAATATATGGTTGAAATCTTATGAATTGATAATGAATAGATCGAATATGAAACTTGGTTTGATTCAATTCAGTCAAAATGATGTGTATTTTTGAAACATTTGAAACCTCATCAGGTTAATGAGGTTCAAATGATAGTAAAAATGTCCTGAGAAAATGAAGTCAGAACACAATATTTGGTTGAAATTTTATGAATTGACAATGAATAGATCGAATATGAAACTTGGTTTGATTCAATTCAGTCAAAATGATGTGTATTTTTGAAACATTTGAAACCTCATCTGGTTAATGATGTTCAAATGATAGTAAAAATGTCCTGAGAAAATGAAGTCAGAACACAATATATGGTTGAAATTTTATGAATCGACAATGAATAGATCGAATATGAAACTTGGTTTGATTCAATTCAGTCAAAATGATGTGTATTTTTTGAAAAATTTGAAACCTCATCAGGTTAATGAGGTTCAAATGATAGTAAAAATGTCCTGAGAAAATGAAGTCAGAACACAATATATGGTTGAAATCTTATGAATTGATAATGAATAGATCGAATATGAAACTTGGTTCGATTCAATTCAGTCAAAATGATGTGTATTTTTGAAACATTTGAAACCTCATCAGGTTAATGATGTTCAAATGATAGTAAAAATGTCGTGAGAAAATGAAGTCAGAACACAATATATGGTTGAAATCTTATGAATTGACAATGAATAGATCGAATATGAAACTTGGTTTGATTCAATTCAGTCAAAATGATGTGTATTTTTTGAAACATTTGAAACCTCATCAGGTTAATGAGGTTCAAATGATAGTAAAAATGTCGTGAGAAAATGAAGTCAGAACACAATATATGGTTGAAATCTTATGAATTGATAATGAATAGACCGAATATGAAACTTGGTTTGATTCAATTCAGTCAAAATGATGTGTATTTTTGAAACATTTGAAACCTGATCAGGTTAATGAGGTTCAAATGATAGTAAAAATGTCCTGAGAAAATGAAGTCAGAACACAATATATGGTTGTAATTTTATGAATTGACAATGAATAGATCGAATATGAAACTTGGTTTGATTCAATTCAGTCAAAATGATCTGTATTTTTTGAAACATTTGAAACCTCATCAGGTTAAGTAGGTTCAAATGATAGTAACCTTGTCCTTATAAAATGAAGTCAGAACACAATATATGGTTGAAATTTTATGAATTGGCAATGAATAGATCGAATATGAAACTTGGTTTGATTCAATTCAGTCAAAATGATGTGTATTTTTTGAAACATTTGAAACCTCATCAGGTTAATGAGGTTCAAATGATAGTAAAAATGTCCTGAGAAAATGAAGTCAGAACACAATATATGGTTGAAATCTTATGAATTGATAAAGAATAGATCGAATATGAAACTTGGTTCGATTCAATTCAGTCAAAATGATGTGTATTTTTGAAACATTTGAAACCTCATCAGGTTAATGAGGTTCAAATGATAGTAAAAATGTCCTGAGAAAATGAAGTCAGAACACAATATATGGTTGAAATTTTATGAATCGACAATGAATAGATCGAATATGAAACTTGGTTTGATTCAATTCAGTCAAAATGATGTGTATTTTTTGAAACATTTGAAACCTCATCAGGTTAATGAGGTTCAAATGATAGTAAAAATGTCGTGAGAAAATGAAGTCAGAACACAATATATTGTTGAAATCTTATGAATTGACAATGAATAGATCGAATATGAAACTTGGTTTGATTCAATTCAGTCAAAATGATGTGTGTTTTTTGAAACATTTGAAACCTCATCAGGTTTATGAGGTTCAAATGATAGTAACCTTGTCATTATAAAATGAAGTCAGAACACAACATATGGTTGAAATTTTATAAATTGACAATGAATAGATCGAATGTGAAATTTGGTTTGATTAAATTCAGTCAAAATGATGTTTATTTTTTGAAACATTTGAAACCTCATCAGGTTAATGAGGTTCAAATGATAGTAAAAATGTCCTGAGAAAATGAAGTCAGAACACAATATATGGTTGAAATCTTATGAATTGATAATGAATAGATCGAATATGAAACTTGGTTTGATTCAATTCAGTCAAAATGATGTGTATTTTTGAAACATTTGAAACCTCATCAGGTTTATGAGGTTCAAATGATAGTAAAAATGTCCTGAGAAAATGAAGTCAGAACACAATATATGGTTGAAATCTTATGAATTGATAATGAATAGATCGAATATGAAACTTGGTTTGATTCAATTCAGTCAAAATGATATGTATTTTTGAAACATTTGAAACCTCATCAGGTTAATGAGGTTCAAATGATAGAAAAATGTCCTGATAAAATGAAGTCAGAACACAATATATGGTTGTAATTTTATGAATTGACAATGAATAGATCGAATATGAAACTTGGTTTGATTCAATTCAGTCAAAATGATGTGTATTTTTTGAAACATTTGAAACCTCATCAGGTTAATGAGGTTCAAATGATAGTAAAAATGTCCTGAGAAAATGAAGTCAGAACACAATATATGGTTGAAATCTTATGAATTGATAATGAATAGATCGAATATGAAACTTGGTTTGATTCAATTCAGTCAAAATGATATGTATTTTTGAAACATTTGAAACCTCATCAGGTTAATGAGGTTCAAATGATAGTAAAAATGTCCTGAGAAAATGAAGTCAGAACACAATATATGGTTGAAATTTTATGAATTGACAATGAATAGATCGAATATGAAACTTGGTTTGATTCAATTCAGTCAAAATGATGTGTATTTTTTGAAACATTTGAAACCTCATCAGGTTAATGAGGTTCAAATGATAGTAACCTTGTCCTTATAAAATGAAGTCAGAACACAAAATATGGTTGAAATTTTATGAATTGACAATGAATAGATCGAATATGAAACTTAGTTTGATTCAATTCAGTCAAAATGATGTGTATTTTTTGAAACATTTGAAACCTCATCAGGTTAATTATGTTCAAATGATAGTAAAAATGTCCTGAGAAAATGAAGTCAGAACACAATATATGGTTGAAATCTTATGAATTGATAATGAATAGATCGAATATGAAACTTGGTTTGATTCAATTCAGTCAAAATGATGTGTATTTTTGAAACATTTGAAACCTAATCAGGTTAATTAGGTTCAAATGATAGTAAAAATGTCCTGAGAAAATGAAGTCAGAACACAATATATGGTTGAAATTTTATGAATTGACAATGAATAGATCGAATATGAAACTTGGTTTGATTCAATTCAGTCAAAATGATGTGTATTTTTTGAAAAATTTGAAACCTCATCAGGTTAATGAGGTTCAAATGATAGTAAACATGTCCTTAGAAAATGAAGTCAGAACACAATATATGGTTGAAATCTTATGAATTGACAATGAATAGATCGAATATGAAACTTGGTTTGATTCAATTCAGTCAAAATGATCTGTATTTTTTGAAACATTTGAAACCTCATCAGGTTAAGTAGGTTCAAATGATAGTAACCTTGTCCTTATAAAATGAAGTCAGAACACAATATATGGTTGAAATTTTATGAATTGGCAATGAATAGATCGAATATGAAACTTGGTTTGATTCAATTCAGTCAAAATGATGTGTATTTTTTGAAACATTTGAAACCTCATCAGGTTAATGAGGTTCAAATGATAGTAAAAATGTCCTGAGAAAATGAAGTCAGAACACAATATATGGTTGAAATCTTATGAATTGATAATGAATAGATCGAATATGAAACTTGGTTTGATTCAATTCAGTCAAAATGATATGTATTTTTGAAACATTTGAAACCTCATCAGGTTAATGAGGTTCAAATGATAGTAAAAATGTCCTGAGAAAATGAAGTCAGAACACAATATATGGTTGAAATTTTATGAATTGACAATGAATAGATCGAATATGAAACTTGGTTTGATTCAATTCAGTCAAAATGATGTGTATTTTTTGAAACATTTGAAACCTCATCAGGTTAATGAGGTTCAAATGATAGTAACCTTGTCGAATATGAAACTTAGTTTGATTCAATTATAAAATGAAGTCAGAACACAATTCAGTCATATGGTTGAAATTTTATGAATTGACAATGAATAGATCGAATATGAAACTTAGTTTGATTCAATTCAGTCAAAATGATGTGTATTTTTTGAAACATTTGAAACCTCATCAGGTTAATTATGTTCAAATGATAGTAAAAATGTCCTGAGAAAATGAAGTCAGAACACAATATATGGTTGAAATCTTATGAATTGATAATGAATAGATCGAATATGAAACTTGGTTTGATTCAATTCAGTCAAAATGATGTGTATTTTTGAAACATTTGAAACCTCATCAGGTTAATTATGTTCAAATGATAGTAAAAATGTCCTGAGAAAATGAAGTCAGAACACAATATATGGTTGAAATCTTATGAATTGATAATGAATAGATCGAATGTGAAACTTGGTTTGATTCAATTCAGTCAAAATGATGTGTATTTTTGAAACATTTGAAACCTCATCAGGTTAATGAGGTTCAAATGATAGTAAAAATGTCCTGAGAAAATGAAGTCAGAACACAATATATGGTTGAAATTTTATGAATTGACAATGAATAGATCGAATATGAAACTTGGTTTGATTCAATTCAGTCAAAATGATGTGTATTTTTGAAACATTTGAAACCTAATCAGGTTAATTAGGTTCAAATGATAGTAAAAATGTCCTGAGAAAATGAAGTCAGAACACAATATATGGTTGAAATTTTATGAATTGACAATGAATAGATCGAATATGAAACTTGGTTTGATTCAATTCAGTCAAAATGATGTGTATTTTTTGAAAAATTTGAAACCTCATCAGGTTAATGAGGTTCAAATGATAGTAAACATGTCCTTAGAAAATGAAGTCAGAACACAATATATGGTTGAAATCTTATGAATTGACAATGAATAGATCGAATATGAAACTTGGTTTGATTCTATTCAGTCAAAGCGATGTGTATTTTTTGAAACATTTGAAACCTAATCAGGTTAATGAGGTTCAAATGATATTAAACTTGTCCTTAGAAAATGAAGTCAGAACACAATATATGGTTGAAATCTTATGAATTGATAATGAATAGATCGAATATGAAATTTGGTTTGATTCTATTCAGTCAAAGCGATGTGTATTTTTTGAAACATTTGAAACCTCATCAGGTTAATGAGGTTCAAATGATAGTAAACTTGTCCTTAGAAAATGAAGTCAGAACACAATATATGGTTGAAATCTTATGAATTGACAATGAATAGATCGAATATGAAACTTGGTTTGATTCAATTCAGTCAAAATGATGTGTATTTTTGAAACATTTGAAACCTCATCAGGTTTATGAGGTTCAAATGATAGTAACCTTGTCATTATAAAATGAAGTCAGAACACAACATATGGTTGAAATTTTATGAATTGACAATGAATAGATCGAATATGAAACTTAGTTTGATTCAATTCAGTCAAAATGATGTGTATTTTTTGAAACATTTGAAACCTCATCAGGTTAATTATGTTCAAATGATAGTAAAAATGTCCTGAGAAAATGAAGTCAGAACACAATATATGGTTGAAATCTTATGAATTGATAATGAATAGATCGAATGTGAAACTTGGTTTGATTCAATTCAGTCAAAATGATGTGTATTTTTGAAACATTTGAAACCTCATCAGGTTAATGAGGTTCAAATGATAGTAAAAATGTCCTGAGAAAATGAAGTCAGAACACAATATATGGTTGAAATTTTATGAATTGACAATGAATAGATCGAATATGAAACTTGGTTTGATTCAATTCAGTCAAAATGATGTGTATTTTTGAAACATTTGAAACCTAATCAGGTTAATTAGGTTCAAATGATAGTAAAAATGTCCTGAGAAAATGAAGTCAGAACACAATATATGGTTGAAATTTTATGAATTGACAATGAATAGATCGAATATGAAACTTGGTTTGATTCAATTCAGTCAAAATGATGTGTATTTTTTGAAAAATTTGAAACCTCATCAGGTTAATGAGGTTCAAATGATAGTAAACATGTCCTTAGAAAATGAAGTCAGAACACAATATATGGTTGAAATCTTATGAATTGACAATGAATAGATCGAATATGAAACTTGGTTTGATTCTATTCAGTCAAAGCGATGTGTATTTTTTGAAACATTTGAAACCTAATCAGGTTAATGAGGTTCAAATGATATTAAACTTGTCCTTAGAAAATGAAGTCAGAACACAATATATGGTTGAAATCTTATGAATTGATAATGAATAGATCGAATATGAAATTTGGTTTGATTCTATTCAGTCAAAGCGATGTGTATTTTTTGAAACATTTGAAACCTCATCAGGTTAATGAGGTTCAAATGATAGTAAACTTGACCTTAGAAAATGAAGTCAGAACACAATATATGGTTGAAATCTTATGAATTGACAATGAATAGATCGAATATGAAACTTGGTTTGATTCAATTCAGTCAAAATGATGTGTATTTTTGAAACATTTGAAACCTCATCAGGTTTATGAGGTTCAAATGATAGTAACCTTGTCATTATAAAATGAAGTCAGAACACAACATATGGTTGAAATTTTATAAATTGACAATGAATAGATCGAATGTGAAATTTGGTTTGATTAAATTCAGTCAAAATGATGTGTATTTTTTGAAACATTTGAAACCTCATCAGGTTAATGAGGTTCAAATGATAGTAAAAATGTCCTGAGAAAATGAAGTCAGAACACAATATATGGTTGAAATCTTATGAATTGATAATGAATAGATCGAATATGAAACTTGGTTTGATTCAATTCAGTCAAAATGATGTGTATTTTTGAAACATTTGAAACCTCATCAGGTTAATGAGGTTCAAATGATAGTAAAAATTTCCTGAGAAAATGAAGTCAGAACACAATATATGGTTGAAATTTTATGAATTGACAATGAATAGATCGAATATGAAACTTGGTTTGATTCAATTCAGTCAAAATGATGTGTATGTTTTGAAAAATTTGAAACCTCATCAGGTTAATGAGGTTCAAATGATAGTAACCTTGTCCTTATAAAATGAAGTCAGAGCACAATATATGGTTGAAATTTTATGAATTGACAATGAATATATCGAATATGAAACTTGGTTTGATTCAATTCAGTCAAAATGATGTGTATTTTTTGAAACATTTGAAACCTCATCAGGTTAATGAGGTTCAAATGATAGTAAAAATGTCCTGAGAAAATGAAGTCAGAACACAATATATGGTTGAAATCTTATGAATTGATAATGAATAGATCGAATATGAAACTTGGTTTGATTCAATTCAGTCAAAATGATGTGTATTTTTGAAACATTTGAAACCTCATCAGGTTAATGAGGTTCAAATGATAGTAAAAATGTCCTGAGAAAATGAAGTCAGAACACAATATTTGGTTGAAATTTTATGAATTGACAATGAATAGATCGAATATGAAACTTGGTTTGATTCAATTCAGTCAAAATGATGTGTATTTTTGAAACATTTGAAACCTCATCAGGTTAATGAGGTTCAAATGATATTAAAATGTCCTGAGAAAATGAAGTCAGAACACAGTCTATGGTTGAAATCTTATGAATTGATAATGAATAGATCGAATATGAAATTAGGTTTGATTCAATTCAGGCAAAGCGATGTGTATTTTTTGAAAGAATTGAAACCTCATCAGGTTAATGAGGTTCAAATGATAGTAAACATGTCCAGACAAAATGAAGTCAGAACACAATATATAGTTGAAATCTTATGAATTGATAATGAATAGATCGAATATGAAATTTGGTTTGATTCTATTCAGTCAAAGCGCTGTGTATTTTTTGAAACATTTGAAACCTCATCAGGTTAAGGAGGTTTAAATGATAGTAAACTTGTCCTTAGAAAATGAAGTCAGAACACAATATATGGTTGAAATCTTATGAATTGATAATGAATAGATCGAATATGAAATTTGGTTTGATTCAATTCAGGCAAAGCGATGTGTATTTTTTGAAACATTTGAAACCTCATCAGGTTAATGAGGTTCAAATGATAGTAAACATGTCCAGACAAAATGAAGTCAGAACACAATATATAGTTGAAATCTTATGAATTGATAATGAATAGATCGAATATGAAATTTGGTTTGATTCTATTCAGTCAAAGCGATGTGTATTTTTTGAAACATTTGAAACCTCATCAGGTTTATGAGGTTCAAATGATAGTAACCTTGTCATTATAAAATGAAGTCAGAACACAACATATGGTTGAAATTTTATAAATTGACAATGAATAGATCGAATGTGAAATTTGGTTTGATTAAATTCAGTCAAAATGATGTGTATTTTTTGAAACATTTGAAACCTCATCAGGTTAATGAGGTTCAAATGATAGTAAAAATGTCCTGAGAAAATGAAGTCAGAACACAATATATGGTTGAAATCTTATGAATTGATAATGAATAGATCGAATATGAAACTTGGTTTGATTCAATTCAGTCAAAATGATGTGTATTTTTGAAACATTTGAAACCTCATCAGGTTTATGAGGTTCAAATGATAGTAAAAATGTCCTGAGAAAATGAAGTCAGAACACAATATATGGTTGAAATCTTATGAATTGATAATGAATAGATCGAATATGAAACTTGGTTTGATTCAATTCAGTCAAAATGATATGTATTTTTGAAACATTTGAAACCTCATCAGGTTAATGAGGTTCAAATGATAGAAAAATGTCCTGATAAAATGAAGTCAGAACACAATATATGGTTGTAATTTTATGAATTGACAATGAATAGATCGAATATGAAACTTGGTTTGATTCAATTCAGTCAAAATGATGTGTATTTTTTGAAACATTTGAAACCTCATCAGGTTAATGAGGTTCAAATGATAGTAAAAATGTCCTGAGAAAATGAAGTCAGAACACAATATATGGTTGAAATCTTATGAATTGATAATGAATAGATCGAATATGAAACTTGGTTTGATTCAATTCAGTCAAAATGATATGTATTTTTGAAACATTTGAAACCTCATCAGGTTAATGAGGTTCAAATGATAGTAAAAATGTCCTGAGAAAATGAAGTCAGAACACAATATATGGTTGAAATTTTATGAATTGACAATGAATAGATCGAATATGAAACTTGGTTTGATTCAATTCAGTCAAAATGATGTGTATTTTTTGAAACATTTGAAACCTCATCAGGTTAATGAGGTTCAAATGATAGTAACATTGTCCTTATAAAATGAAGTCAGAACACAATATATGGTTGAAATTTTATGAATTGACAATGAATAGATCGAATATGAAACTTAGTTTGATTCAATTCAGTCAAAATGATGTGTATTTTTTGAAACATTTGAAACCTCATCAGGTTAATTATGTTCAAATGATAGTAAAAATGTCCTGAGAAAATGAAGTCAGAACACAATATATGGTTGAAATCTTATGAATTGATAATGAATAGATCGAATATGAAACTTGGTTTGATTCAATTCAGTCAAAATGATGTGTATTTTTGAAACATTTGAAACCTCATCAGGTTTATGAGGTTCAAATGATAGTAAAAATGTCCTGAGAAAATGAAGTCAGAACACAATATATGGTTGAAATTTTATGAATTGACAATGAATAGATCGAATATGAAACTTGGTTTGATTCAATTCAGTCAAAATGATGTGTATTTTTGAAAAATTTGAAACCTAATCAGGTTAATTAGGTTCAAATGATAGTAAAAATGTCCTGAGAAAATGAAGTCAGAACACAATATATGGTTGAAATTTTATGAATTGACAATGAATAGATCGCATATGAAACTTGGTTTGATTCAATTCAGTCAAAATGATGTGTATTTTTTGAAAAATTTGAAACCTCATCAGGTTAATGAGGTTCAAATGATAGTAAACATGTCCTTAGAAAATGAAGTCAGAACACAATATATGGTTGAAATCTTATGAATTGACAATGAATAGATCGAATATGAAACTTGGTTTGATTCTATTCAGTCAAAGCGATGTGTATTTTTTGAAACATTTGAAACCTCATCAGGTTAATGAGGTTCAAATGATAGTAAACATGTCCAGACAAAATGAAGTCAGAACACAATATATAGTTGAAATCTTATGAATTGATAATGAATAGATCGAATATGAAATTTGGTTTGATTCTATTCAGTCAAAGCGATGTGTATTTTTTGAAACATTTGAAACCTCATCAGGTTTATGAGGTTCAAATGATAGTAACCTTGTCATTATAAAATGAAGTCAGAACACAACATATGGTTGAAATTTTATAAATTGACAATGAATAGATCGAATGTGAAATTTGGTTTGATTAAATTCAGTCAAAATGATGTGTATTTTTTGAAACATTTGAAACCTCATCAGGTTAATGAGGTTCAAATGATAGTAAAAATGTCCTGAGAAAATGAAGTCAGAACACAATATATGGTTGAAATCTTATGAATTGATAATGAATAGATCGAATATGAAACTTGGTTTGATTCAATTCAGTCAAAATGATGTGTATTTTTGAAACATTTGAAACCTCATCAGGTTTATGAGGTTCAAATGATAGTAAAAATGTCCTGAGAAAATGAAGTCAGAACACAATATATGGTTGAAATCTTATGAATTGATAATGAATAGATCGAATATGAAACTTGGTTTGATTCAATTCAGTCAAAATGATATGTATTTTTGAAACATTTGAAACCTCATCAGGTTAATGAGGTTCAAATGATAGAAAAATGTCCTGATAAAATGAAGTCAGAACACAATATATGGTTGTAATTTTATGAATTGACAATGAATAGATCGAATATGAAACTTGGTTTGATTCAATTCAGTCAAAATGATGTGTATTTTTTGAAACATTTGAAACCTCATCAGGTTAATGAGGTTCAAATGATAGTAAAAATGTCCTGAGAAAATGAAGTCAGAACACAATATATGGTTGAAATCTTATGAATTGATAATGAATAGATCGAATATGAAACTTGGTTTGATTCAATTCAGTCAAAATGATATGTATTTTTGAAACATTTGAAACCTCATCAGGTTAATGAGGTTCAAATGATAGTAAAAATGTCCTGAGAAAATGAAGTCAGAACACAATATATGGTTGAAATTTTATGAATTGACAATGAATAGATCGAATATGAAACTTGGTTTGATTCAATTCAGTCAAAATGATGTGTATTTTTTGAAACATTTGAAACCTCATCAGGTTAATGAGGTTCAAATGATAGTAACCTTGTCCTTATAAAATGAAGTCAGAACACAATATATGGTTGAAATTTTATGAATTGACAATGAATAGATCGAATATGAAACTTAGTTTGATTCAATTCAGTCAAAATGATGTGTATTTTTTGAAACATTTGAAACCTCATCAGGTTAATTATGTTCAAATGATAGTAAAAATGTCCTGAGAAAATGAAGTCAGAACACAATATATGGTTGAAATCTTATGAATTGATAATGAATAGATCGAATATGAAACTTGGTTTGATTCAATTCAGTCAAAATGATGTGTATTTTTGAAACATTTGAAACCTCATCAGGTTAATGAGGTTCAAATGATAGTAAAAATGTCCTGAGAAAATGAAGTCAGAACACAATATATGGTTGAAATTTTATGAATTGACAATGAATAGATCGAATATGAAAATTGGTTTGATTCAATTCAGTCAAAATGATGTGTATTTTTGAAAAATTAGAAACCTAATCAGGTTAATTAGGTTCAAATGATAGTAAAAATGTCCTGAGAAAATGAAGTCAGAACACAATATATGGTTGAAATTTTATGAATTGACAATGAATAGATCGCATATGAAACTTGGTTTGATTCAATTCAGTCAAAATGATGTGTATTTTTTGAAAAATTTGAAACCTCATCAGGTTAATGAGGTTCAAATGATAGTAAACATGTCCTTAGAAAATGAAGTCAGAACACAATATATGGTTGAAATCTTATGAATTGACAATGAATAGATCGAATATGAAACTTGGTTTGATTCTATTCAGTCAAAGCGATGTGTATTTTTTGAAACATTTGAAACCTAATCAGGTTAATGAGGTTCAAATGATAGTAAACTTGTCCTTAGAAAATGAAGTCAGAACACAATATATGGTTGAAATCTTATGAATTGATAATGAATAGATCGAATATGAAATTTGGTCTGATTCTATTCAGTCAAAGCGATGTGTATTTTTTGAAACATTTGAAACCTCATCAGGTTAATGAGGTTCAAATGATAGTAAACTTGTCCTTAGAAAATGAAGTCAGAACACAATATATGGTTGAAATCTTATGAATTGACAATGAATAGATCGAATATGAAACTTGGTTTGATTCAATTCAGTCAAAATGATGTGTATTTTTTGAAACATTTGAAACCTCATCAGGTTTATGAGGTTCAAATGATAGTAACCTTGTCATTATAAAATGAAGTCAGAACACAACATATGGTTGAAATTTTATTAATTGTACAATGAATAGATCGAATGTGAAATTTGGTTTGATTAAATTCAGTCAAAATGATGTGTATTTTTTGAAACATTTGAAACCTCATCAGGTTAATGAGGTTCAAATGATAGTAAAAATGTCCTGAGAAAATGAAGTCAGAACACAATATATGGTTGAAATCTTATGAATTGATAATGAATAGATCGAATATGAAACTTGGTTTGATTCAATTCAGTCAAAATGATGTGTATTTTTGAAACATTTGAAACCTCATCAGGTTAATGAGGTTCAAATGATAGTAAAAATTTCCTGAGAAAATGAAGTCAGAACACAATATATGGTTGAAATTTTATGAATTGACAATGAATAGATCGAATATGAAACTTGGTTTGATTCAATTCAGTCAAATAGATGTGTATGTTTTGAAACATTTGAAACCTGAACAGGTTAATGAGGTTCAAATGATAGTAACCTTGTCCTTATAAAATGAAGTCAGAGCACAATATATGGTTGAAATTTTATGAATTGACAATGAATATATCGAATATGAAACTTGGTTTGATTCAATTCAGTCAAAATGATGTGTATTTTTTGAAACATTTGAAACCTCATCAGGTTAATGAGGTTCAAATGATAGTAAAAATGTCCTGAGAAAATGAAGTCAGAACACAATATATGGTTGAAATCTTATGAATTGATAATGAATAGATCGAATATGAAACTTGGTTTGATTCAATTCAGTCAAAATGATGTGTATTTTTGAAACATTTGAAACCTCATCAGGTTAATGAGGTTCAAATGATAGTAAAAATGTCCTGAGAAAATGAAGTCAGAACACAATATTTGGTTGAAATTTTATGAATTGATAATGAATAGATCGAATATGAAACTTGGTTTGATTCAATTCAGTCAAAATGATGTGTATTTTTGAAACATTTGAAACCTCATCAGGTTAATGAGGTTCAAATGATAGTAAAAATGTCCTGAGAAAATGAAGTCAGAACACAATATTTGGTTGAAATTTTATGAATTGACAATGAATAGATCGAATATGAAACTTGGTTTGATTCAATTCAGTCAAAATGATGTGTATTTTTGAAACATTTGAAACCTCATCAGGTTAATGAGGTTCAAATGATATTAAAATGTCCTGAGAAAATGAAGTCAAAACACAATATATGGTTGAAATCTTATGAATTGATAGTGAATAGATCGAATATGAAACTTGGATTGATTCAATTCTGTCAAAACGATGTGTATTTTTTGAAACATTTGAAACTTCATCAGGTTAATGAGGTTCAAATGATAGTAAACTTGTCCTGAGAAAATGAAGTCAGAACACAGTCTATGGTTGAAATCTTATGAATTGATAATGAATAGATCGAATATGAAATTAGGTTTGATTCAATTCAGGCAAAGCGATGTGTATTTTTTGAAAGATTTGAAACCTCATCAGGTTAATGAGGCTCAAATGATAGTAAACATGTCCAGACAAAATGAAGTCAGAACACAATATATAGTTGAAATCTTATGAATTGATAATGAATAGATCGAATATGAAATTTGGTTTGATTCTATTCAGTCAAAGCGATGTGTATTTTTTGAAACATTTGAAACCTCATCAGGTTAATGAGGTTTAAATGATAGTAAACTTGTCCTTAGAAAATGAAGTCAGAACACAATATATGGTTGAAATCTTATGAATTGATAATGAATAGATCGAATAAGAAATTTGGTTTGATTCAATTCAGGCAAAGCGATGTGTATTTTTTGAAACATTTGAAACCTCATCAGGTTAATGAGGTTCAAATGATAGTAAACATGTCCAGACAAAATGAAGTCAGAACACAGTCTATGGTTGAAATCTTGTGAATTGATAATGAATAGATCGAATATGAAACTTGGTTTGATTCAATTCAGTCAAAATGATGTGTATTTTTGAAACATTTGAATCCTCATCAGGTTAATGAGGTTCAATTGCTAGTAAAAATGTCCTGAGAAAATGAAGTCAGAACACAATATATGGTTGAAATTTTATGAATTGACAATGAATAGATCGAATATGAAACTTGGTTTGATTCAATTCAGTCAAAATGATGTGTATTTTTTGAAACATTTGAAACCTCATCAGGTTAATGAGGTTCAAATGATAGTAAACATGTCCATAGAAAATGAAGTCAGAACACAATATATGGTTGAAATCTTATGAATTGACAATGAATAGATCGAATATGAAACTTGGTTTGATTCTATTCAGTCAAAGCGATGTGTATATTTTGAAACATTTGAAACCTCATCAGGTTAATGAGGTTCAAATGATAGTAAACTTGTCCTGAGAAAATGAAGTCAGAACACAGTCTATGGTTGAAATCTTATGAATTGATAATGAATAGATCGAATATGAAATTTGGTTTAATTCAATTCAGGCAAAGCGATGTGTATTTTTTGAAACATTTGAAACCTCATCAGGTTAATGAGGTTCAAATGATAGTAAACATGTCCAGACAAAATGAAGTCAGAACACAATATATAGTTGAAATCTTATGAATTGATAATGAATAGATCGAATATGAAATTTGGTTTGATTCTATTCAGTCAAAGCGATGTGTATTTTTTGAAACATTTGAAACCTCATCAGGTTAATGAGGTTTAAATGATATTAAACTTGTCCTTAGAAAATGAAGTCAGAACACAATATATGGTTGAAATTTTATGAATTGACAATGAATAGATCGAATATGAAACTTGGTTTGATTCAATTCAGTCAAAATGATGTGTATTTTTTGAAACATTTGAAACCTCATCAGGTTAATGAGGTTCAAATGATAGTAAAAATGTCGTGAGAAAATGAAGTCAGAACACAATATATGGTTGAAATCTTATGAATTGATAATGAATAGATCGAATATGAAACTTGGTTTGATTCAATTCAATCAAAATGATGTGTATTTTTGAAACATTTGAAACCTCATCAGGTTAATGAGGTTCAAATGATAGTAAACTTGTCCTGAAAAAATGAAGTCAGAACACAGTCTATGGTTGAAATCTTATGAATTGATAATGAATAGATCGAATATGAAATTTGGTTTTATTCAATACAGGCAAAGCGATGTGTATTTTTTGAAACATTTGAAACCTCATCAGGTTAATGAGGTTCAAATGATAGTAAAAATGTCGTGAGAAAATGAAGTCAGAACACAATATATGGTTGAAATCTTATGAATTGATAATGAATAGATCGAATATGAAACTTGGTTTGATTCAATTCAGTCAAAATGATGTGTATTTTTGAAACATTTGAAACCTCATCAGGTTAATGAGGTTCAAATGATAGTAAAAATGTCCTGAGAAAATGAAGTCAGAACACAATATATGGTTGAAATTTTATGAATTGACAATGAATAGATCGAATATGAAACTTGGTTTGATTCAATTCAGTCAAAATGATGTGTATTTTTGAAACATTTGAAACCTCATCAGGTTAATGAGGTTCAAATGATAGTAAAAATGTCCTGAGAAAATGAAGTCAGAACACAATATATTGTTGAAATCTTATGAGTTGACAATGAATAGATCGAATATGAAACTTGGTTTGATTCTATTCAGTCAAAGCGATGTGTATTTTTTGAAACATTTGAAACCTCATCAGGTTAATGAGGTTCAAATGATAGTAAACTTGTCCTTAGAAAATGAAGTCAGAACACAATATATGGTTGAAATCTTATGAATTGATAATGAATAGATCGAATATGAAATTTGGTTTGATTCTATTCAGTCAAAGCGATGTGTATTTTTTGAACCATTTGAAACCTCATCAGGTTAATGAGGTTTAATTGATAGTAAACTTGTCCTTAGAAAATGACGTCAGAACACAATATATGGTTGAAATTTTATGAATTGACAATGAATAGATCGAATATGAAACTTGGTTTGATTCTATTCAGTCAAAGCGATGTGTATTTTTTGAAACATTTGAAACCTCATCAGGTTAATGAGGTTTAATTGATAGTAATTAAACCTCGTAATTAAATTGATTGTAATTAATTGATTGATAGTAATTAAACCTCGATAGTAATTAAATTGATAGTAAGTTTAATTGACGTCCTTAGAAAATGACGTCAGAACACAATATATGGTTGAAATTTTATGAATTGACAATGAATAGATCGAATATGAAGCTTGGTTTGATTCTATTCAGTCAAAGCGATGTGTATTTTTTGAAACATTTGAAACCTCATCAGGTTAATGAGGTTCAAATGATAGTAAACTTGTCCTTAGAAAATGAAGTCAGAACACAATATATGGTTGAAATCTTATGAATTGATAATGAATAGATCGAATATGAAATTTGGTTTTATTCAATACAGGCAAAGCGATGTGTATTTTTTGAAACATTTGAAACCTCATCAGGTTAATGAGGTTCAAATGATAGTAAAAATGTCGTGAGAAAATGAAGTCAGAACACAATATATGGTTGAAATCTTATGAATTGATAATGAATAGATCGAATATGAAACTTGGTTTGATTCAATTCAGTCAAAATGATGTGTATTTTTGAAACATTTGAAACCTCATCAGGTTAATGAGGTTCAAATGATAGTAAAAATGTCCTGAGAAAATGAAGTCAGAACACAATATATGGTTGAAATTTTATGAATTGACAATGAATAGATCGAATATGAAACTTGGTTTGATTCAATTCAGTCAAAATGATGTGTATTTTTGAAACATTTGAAACCTCATCAGGTTAATGAGGTTCAAATGATAGTAAAAATTTCCTGAGAAAATGAAGTCAGAACACAATATATTGTTGAAATCTTATGAATTGACAATGAATAGATCGAATATGAAACTTGGTTTGATTCTATTCAGTCAAAGCGATGTGTATTTTTTGAAACATTTGAAACCTCATCAGGTTAATGAGGTTCAAATGATAGTAAACTTGTCCTTAGAAAATGAAGTCAGAACACAATATATGGTTGAAATCTTATGAATTGATAATGAATAGATCGAATATGAAATTTGGTTTGATTCTATTCAGTCAAAGCGATGTGTATTTTTTGAACCATTTGAAACCTCATCAGGTTAATGAGGTTTAATTGATAGTAAACTTGTCCTTAGAAAATGACGTCAGAACACAATATATGGTTGAAATTTTATGAATTGACAATGAATAGATCGAATATGAAATTTGGTTTGATTCTATTCAGTCAAAGCGATGTGTATCTTTTGAAACATTTGAAACCTCATCAGGTTAATGAGGTTCAAATGATAGTAAAAATGTCCTTAGAAAATGAAGTCAGAACACAATATATTGTTGAAATCTTATGAATTGATAATGAATAGATCGAATATGAAATTTGGTTTGATTCTATTCAGTCAAAGCGATGTGTATCTTTTGAAACATTTGAAACCTCATCAGGTTAATGAGGTTCAAATGATAGTAAACTTGTCCTTAGAAAATGAAGTCAGAACACAATATATGGTTGAAATCTTATGAATTGATAATGAATAGATCGAATATGAAATTTGGTTTGATTCTATTCAGTCAAAGCGATGTGTATCTTTTGAAACATTTGAAACCTCATCAGGTTAACGAGGTTCAAATGATAGTAAACTTGTCCTTAGAAAATGAAGTCAGAACACAATATATTGTTGAAATCTTATGAATTGACAATGAATAGATCGAATATGAAATTTGGTTTGATTCTATTCAGTCAAAGCGATGTGTATCTTTTGAAACATTTGAAACCTCATCAGGTTAATGAGGTTCAAATGATAGTAAACTTGTCCTTAGAAAATGAAGTCAGAACACAATATATGGTTGAAATCTTATGAATTGATAATGAATAGATCGAATATGAAATTTGGTTTGATTCTATTCAGTCAAAGCGATGTGTATCTTTTGAAACATTTGAAACCTCATCAGGTTAATGAGGTTCAAATGATAGTAAAAATGTCCTGAGAAAATGAAGTCAGAACACAATATATGGTTGAAATTTTATGAATTGACAATGAATAGATCGAATATGAAACTTGGTTTGATTCAATTCAGTCAAAATGATGTGTATTTTTGAAACATTTGAAACCTCATCAGGTTAATGAGGTTCAAATGATAGTAAAAATGTCCTGAGAAAATGAAGTCAGAACACAATATATTGTTGAAATCTTATGAATTGACAATGAATAGATCGAATATGAAACTTGGTTTGATTCTATTCAGTCAAAGCGATGTGTATTTTTTGAAACATTTGAAACCTCATCAGGTTAATGAGGTTCAAATGATAGTAAACTTGTCCTTAGAAAATGAAGTCAGAACACAATATATGGTTGAAATCTTATGAATTGATAATGAATAGATCGAATATGAAATTTGGTTTGATTCTATTCAGTCAAAGCGATGTGTATTTTTTGAACCATTTGAAACCTCATCAGGTTAATGAGGTTTAATTGATAGTAAACTTGTCCTTAGAAAATGACGTCAGAACACAATATATGGTTGAAATTTTATGAATTGACAATGAATAGATCGAATATGAAGCTTGGTTTGATTCTATTCAGTCAAAGCGATGTGTATTTTTTGAAACATTTGAAACCTCATCAGGTTAATGAGGTTCAAATGATAGTAAACTTGTCCTTAGAAAATGAAGTCAGAACACAATATATGGTTGAAATCTTATGAATTGATAATGAATAGATCGAATATGAAATTTGGTTTGATTCTATTCAGTCAAAGCGATGTGTATCTTTTGAAACATTTGAAACCTCATCAGGTTAATGAGGTTCAAATGATATTGAAAATGTCCTGAGAAAATGAACTCAGAACACAATATATGGTTGAAATCTTATGAATTGATAGTGAATAGATCGAATATGAAACTTGGATTGATTCAATTCTGTCAAAGCGATGTGTATTTTTTGAAACATTTGAAACCTCATCAGGTTAATGAGGTTCAAATGATAGTAAACTTGTCCTGAGAAAATGAAGTCAGAACACAGTCTATGGTTGAAATCTTATGAATTGATAATGAATAGATCGAATATGAAATTTGGTTTGATTCAATTCAGGCAAAGCGATGTGTATTTTTTGAAACATTTGAAACCTTATCAGGTTAATGAGGTTCAAATGATAGTAAACTTGTCCTGAGAATATGAAGTCAGAACACAGTCTATGGTTGAAATCTTATGAATTGATAATGAATAGATCGAATATGAAATTTGGTTTTATTCAATACAGGCAAAGCGATGTGTATTTTTTGAAACATTTGAAACCTCATCAGGTTAATGAGGTTCAAATGATCGTAAAAATGTCGTGAGAAAATGAAGTCAGAACACAATATATGGTTGAAATCTTATGAATTGATAATGAATAGATCGAATATGAAACTTGGTTTGATTCAATTCAGTCAAAATGATGTGTATTTTTGAAACATTTGAAACCTCATCAGGTTAATGAGGTTCAAATGATAGTAAAAATGTCCTGAGAAAATGAAGTCAAAACACAATATATGGTTGAAATTTTATGAATTGACAATGAATAGATCGAATATGAAACTTGGTTTGATTCTATTCAGTCAAAGCGATGTGTATTTTTTGAAACATTTGAAACCTTATCAGGTTAATGAGGTTCAAATGATAGTAAACTTGTCCTTAGAAAATGAAGTCAGAACACAATATATGGTTGAAATCTTATGAATTGATAATGAATAGATCGAATATGAAATTTGGTTTGATCCTATTCAGTCAAAGCGATGTGTATTTTTTGAAACATTTGAAACCTCATCAGGTTAATGAGGTTTAATTGATAGTAAACTTGTCCTTAGAAAATGACGTCAGAACACAATATATGGTTGAAATTTTATGAATTGACAATGAATAGATCGAATATGAAACTTGGTTTGATTCTATTCAGTCAAAGCGATGTGTATTTTTTGAAACATTTGAAACCTCATCAGGTTAATGAGGTTCAAATGATAGTAAACTTGTCCTTAGAAAATGAAGTCAGAACACAATATATGGTTGAAATCTTATGAATTGATAATGAATAGATCGAATATGAAATTTGGTTTGATTCTATGCAGTCAAAGCGATGTGTATTTTTGAAACATTTGAAACCTCATCAGGTTAATGAGGTTCAAATGATAGTAAACTTGTCCTTAGAAAATGAAGTCAGAACACAATACATGGTTGAAATCTTATGAATTGACAATGAATAGATCGAATATGAAATTTGGTTTGATTCTATTCAGTCAAAGCGATGTGTATTTTTTGAAACATTTGAAACCTCATCAGGTTAATGAGGTTCAAATGATTGTAAACTTGTCCTTAGAAAATGAAGTCAGAACACAATATATGGTTGAAATCTTATGAATTGATAGTGAATAGATCGAATATAAAACTTGGATTGATTCAATTCTGTCAAAACGATGTGTATTTTTTGAAACATTTGAAACCTCATCAGGTTAATGAGGTTCAAATGATAGTAAACTTGTCCAGAGAAAATGAAGTCAGAACACAGTCTATGGTTGAAATCTTATGAATTGATAATGAATAGATCGAATATGAAACTTGGATTGATTCAATTCAGTCAAAACAACGTGTATTTTTTGAAACATTTGAAACCTCATCAGGTAATGAGGTTCAAATGATAGTAAACTTGTCCTGGGAAAATTAAGTCAGAATACAGTCTATGGTTTAAATCTTATGAATTGATAATGAATAGATCCAATATGAAACTTGGTTTGATTCAATTCAGTCAAAACGATGTTTACTTTTTGAAACATTTGAAACCTCATCAGGTTAATGAGGTTCAAATGATGGTAAACTTGTCCTGAGAAAATGAAGTCAGAATACAGTCTATGGTTTAAATCTTATGAATTGATAATGAATAGATCGAATATGAAACTTGGTTTGATTGTATTCAGTCAAAGAGGGTATACATTATAAAACATTTGAAACCTCATCAGGTTGATGAGGTTCAAATGATAGTAAACTTGTTATGAGAAAATGAAGTGAGAATACAGTCTATGGTTTAAATCTTATGAATTGATAATGAATAGATCGAATATGAAACTTGGTTTGATTCAATTCTGTCAAAACGATGTGTATTTTTTGAAACATTTGAAACCTCATCAGGTTAATGAGGTTCAAATGATTGTAAACTTGTCCTTAGAAAATGAAGTCAGAACACAATATATGGTTGAAATCTTATGAATTGATAGTGAATAGATCGAATATAAAACTTGGATTGATTCAATTCTGTCAAAACGATGTGTATTTTTTGAAACATTTGAAACCTCATCAGGTTAATGAGGTTCAAATGATAGTAAACTTGTCCAGAGAAAATGAAGTCAGAACACAGTCTATGGTTGAAATCTTATGAATTGATAATGAATAGATCGAATATGAAACTTGGATTGATTCAATTCAGTCAAAACAACGTGTATTTTTTGAAACATTTGAAACCTCATCAGGTAATGAGGTTCAAATGATAGTAAACTTGTCCTGGGAAAATTAAGTCAGAATACAGTCTATGGTTTAAATCTTATGAATTGATAATGAATAGATCCAATATGAAACTTGGTTTGATTCAATTCAGTCAAAACGATGTTTACTTTTTGAAACATTTGAAACCTCATCAGGTTAATGAGGTTCAAATGATGGTAAACTTGTCCTGAGAAAATGAAGTCAGAATACAGTCTATGGTTTAAATCTTATGAATTGATAATGAATAGATCGAATATGAAACTTGGTTTGATTGTATTCAGTCAAAGAGGGTATACATTATAAAACATTTGAAACCTCATCAGGTTGATGAGGTTCAAATGATAGTAAACTTGTTATGAGAAAATGAAGTGAGAATACAGTCTATGGTTTAAATCTTATGAATTGATAATGAATAGATCGAATATGAAACTTGGTTTGATTCAATGCAGTCAAAACGATGTGTATTTTTTGAAACATTTGAAACCTCATCAGGTTAATGAGGTTCAAATGATAGTAAACGTGTCCAGAGAAAATGAAGTCAGAACACAGTCTATGGTTGAAATCTTATGAATTGATAATGAATAGATCGAATGTGAAATTTGGTTTGATTCAATTCAGGCAAAGCGATGTGTATTTTTTGAAACATTTGAAACCTCATCAGGTTAATGAGGTTCAAATGATAGTAAACATGTCCAGACAAAATGAAGTCAGAACACAATATATAGTTGAAATCTTATGAATTGATAATGAATAGATCGAATATGAAATTTGGTTTGATTCTATTCAGTCAAAGCGATGTGTATTTTTTGAAACATTAGAAACCTCATCAGGTTAATGAGGTTCAAATGATAGTAAACTTGTCCTTAGAAAATGAAGTCAGAACACAATATAGGGTTGAAATCTTATGAATTGATAATGAATAGATCGAATATGAAACTTGGTTTGATTCAATTCAGTCAAAATGATGTGTGTTTTTGAAACATTTGAAACCTCATCAGGTTAATGAGTTTCAAATGATAGTAAATATGTCCTGAGCAAATTAAGTCAGAATACAGTCTATGGTTTAAATCTTATGAATTGATAATGAATAGATCGAATATGAAATTTGGTTTGATTCTATTCAGTCAAAATGATGTGTATTTTTTGAAGCATTTGAAACCTCATCAGGTTAATGAGGTTCATGTGATATTAAAAATGTCCTGAGAAAATGAAGTCAGAACACAATATATGGTTGAAATCTTATGAATTGATAGTGAATAGATCGAATATGAAACTTGGATTGATTCAATTCTGTCAAAACGATGTGTGTATTTTTTGAAACATTTGAAACCTCATCAGGTTAATGAGCTTCAAATGATAGTAAACTTGTCCAGAGAAAATGAAGTCAGAACACAGTCTATGGTTGAAATCTTATGAATTGATAATGAATAGATCGAATATGAAACTTGGATTGATTCGATTCAGTCAAAACGAATTGTATTTTTTGAAACATTTGAAAACTCATCAGGTTAATAAGTTTCAAATGATAGTAAACTTGTCCTTAGAAAATGAAGTCAGAACACAATACATGGTTGAAATCTTATGAATTGACAATGAATAGATCGAATATGAAATTTGGTTTGATTCTATTCAGTCAAAGCGATGTGTATTTTTTGAAACATTTGAAACCTCATCAGGTTAATGAGGTCCAAATGATTGTAAACTTGTCCTTAGAAAATGAAGTCAGAACACAATATATGGTTGATATTTTATGAATTGACAATGAATATATCGAATATGAAACTTGGTTTGATTCAATTCAGTCAAAATGATGTGTATTTTTTGAAGCATTTGAAACCTCATCAGGTTAATGAGGTTCAAATGATATTAAAAATGTCCTGAGAAAATGAGGTCAGAACACAATATATGGTTGAAATCTTATGAATTGATAGTGAATAGATCGAATATGAAACTTGGATTGATTCAATTCTGTCAAAACGATGTGTATTTTTTGAAACATTTGAAACCTCATCAGGTTAATGAGGTTCAAATGATAGTAAACTTGTCCAGAGAAAATGAAGTCAGAACACAGTCTATGGTTGAAATCTTATGAATTGATAATGAATAGATCGAATATGAAACTTGGATTGATTCGATTCAGTCAAAACGAATTGTATTTTTTGAAACATTTGAAAACTCATAAGGTTAATGAGGTTCAAATGATGGTAAACGTGTCCTGAGAAAATGAAGTCAGAACACAATATATGGTTGAAATCTTATGAATTGATAATGAATAGATCGAATATGAAACTTGGTTTGATTCAATTCATTCAAAACAATGTGTATTTTTTGAAACATTTGAAACCTCATCAGGTAATGAGGTTCAAATGATAGTAAACTTGTCCTGGGAAAATTAAGTCAGAATACAGTCTATGGTTTAAATCTTATGAATTGATAATGAATAGATCCAATATGAAACTTGGTTTGATTCAATTCAGTCAAAACGATGTTTACTTTTTGAAACATTTGAAACCTCATCAGGTTAATGAGGTTCAAATGATAGTAAACTTGTCCTGAGAAAATGAAGTCAGAATACAGTCTATGGTTTAAATCTTATGAATTGATAATGAATAGATAGAATATGAAACTTGGTTTGATTGTATTCAGTCAAAGAGGGTATACATTATAAAACATTTGAAACCTCATCAGGTTGATGAGGTTCAAATGATAGTAAACTTGTTATGAGAAAATGAAGTCAGAATACAGTCTATGGTTTATATCTTATGAATTGATAATGAATAGATCGAATATGAAACTTGGTTTGATTCAATTCAGTCAAAACGATGTGTATTTTTTGAAACATTTGAAACCTCATCAGGTTAATGAGGTTCAAATGATAGTAAACTTGTCCAGAGAAAATGAAGTCAGAACACAGTCTATGGTTGAAATTTTATGAATTGATAATGAATAGATCGAATGTGAAATTTGGTTTGATTCAATTCAGGGAAAGCGATGTGTATTTTTTGAAACATTTGAAACCTCATCAGGTTAATGAGGTTCAAATGATAGTAAACATGTCCAGACAAAATGAAGTCAGAACACAATATATAGTTGAAATCTTATTAATTGATAATGAATAGATCGAATATGAAATTTGGTTTGATTCTATTCAGTCAAAGCGATGTGTATTTTTTGAAACATTTGAAACCTCATCAGGTTAATGAGGTTCAAATGATAGTAAACTTGTCATTAGAAAATGAAGTCAGAACACAATATATGGTTGAAATCTTATGAATTGATAATGAATAGATCGAATATGAAACTTGGTTTGATTCAATTCAGTCAAAACAATGTGTATTTTTTGAAACATTTGAAACCTCATCAGGTAATGAGGTTCAAATGATAGTAAACTTGTCCTGGGAAAATTAAGTCAGAATACAGTCTATGGTTTAAATCTTATGAATTGATAATGAATAGATCCAATATGAAACTTGGTTTGATTCAATTCAGTCAAAACGATGTTTACTTTTTGAAACATTTGAAACCTCATCAGGTTAATGAGGTTCAAATGATAGTAAACTTGTCCTGAGAAAATGCAGTCAGAATACAGTCTATGGTTTAAATCTTATGAATTGATAATGAATAGATAGAATATGAAACTTGGTTTGATTGTATTCATTCAAAGAGGGTATACATTATAAAACATTTGAAACCTCATCAGGTTGATGAGTTTCAAATGATAGTAAACTTGTTATGAGAAAATGAAGTGAGAATACAGTCTATGGTTTAAATCTTATGAATTGATAATGAATAGATCGAATATGAAACTTGGTTTTATTCAATTCAGTCAAAACAATGTGTATTTTTTGAAACATTTGAAACCTCATCAGGTAATGAGGTTCAAATGATAGTAAACTTGTCCAGACAAAATGAAGTCAGAACACAATATATAGTTGAAATCTTATGAATTGATAATGAATAGATCGAATATGAAATTTGGTTTGATTCTATTCAGTCAAAGCGATGTGTATTTCTTGAAACATTTGAAACCTCATCAGGTTAATGAGGTTCAAATGATAGTAAACTTGTCCTTAGAAAATGAAGTCAGAACACAATATATGGTTGAAATCTTATGAATTGATAATGAATAGATCGAATATGAAACTTGGTTTGATTCAATTCAGTCAAAATGATGTGTGTTTTTGAAACATTTGAACCCTCTCAGGTTAATGAGTTTCAAATGATAGTAAAAATGTCATTAGAAAATTAAGTCAGAATACAGTCTATGGTTTAAATCTTATGAATTGATAATGAATAGATCGAATATGAAATTTGGTTTGATTCTATTCAGTCAAAGCGATGTTTATTTTTTGAAACATTTGAAACCTCATCAGGTTAATGAGGTTCAAATGATAGTAAACTTGTCCTTAGAAAATGAAAACAGAACACAGTCTATGGTTGAAATCTTATGAATTGATAATGAATAGATCGAATATGAAATTTGGTTTGATTCTATTCAGTCAAAGCGATGTGTATTTTTTGAAACATTTGAAACCTCATCAGGTTAATGAGGTTCAAATGATAGTAAACTTGTCCAGAGAAAATGAAGTCAGAACACAGTCTATGGTTGAAATTTTATGAATTGATAATGAATAGATCGAATGTGAAATTTGGTTTGATTCAATTCAGGGAAAGCGATGTGTATTTTTTGAAACATTTGAAACCTCATCAGGTTAATGAGGTTCAAATGATAGTAAACATGTCCAGACAAAATGAAGTCAGAACACAATATATAGTTGAAATCTTATGAATTGATAATGAATAGATCGAATATGAAATTTGGTTTGATTCTATTCAGTCAAAGCGATGTGTATTTTTTGAAACATTTGAAACCTCATCAGGTTAATGAGGTTCAAATGATAGTAAACTTGTCATTAGAAAATGAAGTCAGAACACAATATATGGTTGAAATCTTATGAATTGATAATGAATAGATCGAATATGAAACTTGGTTTGATTCAATTCAGTCAAAATGATGTGTGTTTTTGAAACATTTGAAACCTCATCAGGCTAATGAGTTTCAAATGATAGTAAAAATGTCCTGAGAAAATGAAGTCAGAACACAGTCTATGGTTGAAATCTTATGAATTGATAATGAATAGATCGAATATGAAATTTGGTTTGATTCTATTCAGTCAAAGCGATGTGTATTTTTTGAAACATTTGAAACCTCATCAGGTTAATGAGGTTCAAATGATAGTAAACTTGTCCAGTGAAAAATAAGTCAAAACACAGTCTATGGATGAACTCTTATGAATTGACAATGAATAGATCGAATATGAAACTTGGTTTGATTCAATTAAGTCAAAACGATGGGTATTTTTGAAACATTTGAAACCTCATTAGGTTAATGAGGTTCTAATGATAGTAAATATATCCTGAAAAAATGTAGTTAGAACACAGTCTATGGTTGAAATCTTATGAACTGATAATGAATAGATCGAATATGAAACTTGGTTTAATTCTATTCAGTCAAAATGATGTGTATTTTTTGAAGCATTTGAAACCTCATCAGGTTAATGAGGTTCAAATGATATTAAAAATGTCCTGAGAAAATGAAGTCAGAACACAATATATGGTTGAAATCTTATGAATTGATAGTGAATAGATCGAATATGAAACTTGGATTGATTCAATTCTGTCAAAACGATGTGTATTTTTTGAAACATTTGAAACCTCATCAGGTTAATGAGCTTCAAATAATAGTAAACTTGTCCAGAGAAAATGAAGTCAGAACACAGTCTATAGTTGAAATCTTATGAATTGATAATGAATAGATCGAATATGAAACTTGGATTGATTCGATTCAGTCTAAACGAATTGTATTTTTTGAAACATTTGAAAACTCATAAGGTTAATGAGGTTCAAATGATGTAAACGTGTCCTGAGAAAATGAAGTCAGAACACAATATATGGTTGAAATCTTATGAATTGATAATGAATAGATCCAATATGAAACTTGGTTTGATTCAATTCAGTCAAAACAATGTGTATTTTTTGAAACATTTGAAACCTCATCAGGTAATGAGGTTCAAATGATAGTAAACTTGTCCTGGGAAAATTAAGTCAGAATACAGTCTATGGTTTAAATCTTATGAATTGATAATGAATAGATCCAATATGAAACTTGGTTTGATTCAATTCAGTCAAAACGATGTTTACTTTTTGAAACATTTGAAACCTCATCAGGTTAATGAGGTTCAAATGATAGTAAACTTGTCCTGAGAAAATGCAGTCAGAATACAGTCTATGGTTTAAATCTTATGAATTGATAATGAATAGATAGAATATGAAACTTGGTTTGATTGTATTCAGTCAAAGAGGGTATACATTATAAAACATTTGAAACCTCATCAGGTTGATGAGGTTCAAATGATAGTAAACTTGTTATGAGAAAATGAAGTCAGAATACAGTCTATGGTTTAAATCTTATGAATTGATAATGAATAGATCGAATATGAAACTTGGTTTGATTCAATTCAGTCAAAACAATGTGTATTTTTTGAAACATTTGAAACCTCATCAGGTAATGAGGTTCAAATGATAGTAAACTTGTCCAGACAAAATGAAGTCAGAACACAATATATAGTTGAAATCTTATGAATTGATAATGAATAGATCGAATATGAAATTTGGTTTGATTCTATTCAGTCAAAGCGATGTGTATTTCTTGAAACATTTGAAACCTCATCAGGTTAATGAGGTTCAAATGATAGTAAACTTGTCCTTAGAAAATGAAGTCAGAACACAATATATGGTTGAAATCTTATGAATTGATAATGAATAGATCGAATATGAAACTTGGTTTGATTCAATTCAGTCAAAATGATGTGTGTTTTTGAAACATTTGAACCCTCTCAGGTTAATGAGTTTCAAATGATAGTAAAAATGTCCTGAGAAAATTAAGTCAGAATACAGTCTATGGTTTAAATCTTATGAATTGATAATGAATAGATCGAATATGAAATTTGGTTTGATTCTATTCAGTCAAAGCGATGTTTATTTTTTGAAACATTTGAAACCTCATCAGGTTAATGAGGTTCAAATGATAGTAAACTTGTCCTTAGAAAATGAAAACAGAACACAGTCTATGGTTGAAATCTTATGAATTGATAATGAATAGATCGAATATGAAATTTGGTTTGATTCTATTCAGTCAAAGCGATGTGTATTTTTTGAAACATTTGAAACCTCATCAGGTTAATGAGGTTCAAATGATAGTAAACTTGTCCAGTGAAAAATAAGTCAAAACACAGTCTATGGATGAAGTCTTATGAATTGACAATGAATAGATCGAATATGAAACTTGGTTTGATTCAATTAAGTCAAAACGATGGGTATTTTTGAAACATTTGAAACCTCATTAGGTTAATGAGGTTCTAATGATAGTAAATATATCCTGAAAAAATGTAGTTAGAACACAGTCTATGGTTGAAATCTTAGGAACTGATAATGAATAGATCGAATATGAAACTTGGTTTAATTCAATTCAGTCAAGACGATGTGTATTTTTTGAAACATTTGAAACCTCATCAGGTTAATGAGGTTCAAATGATAGTAAACTTGTCCTTAGAAAATGAAGTTAGAACGCAGTCTATGGTTGAAATCTTATGAATTGATAATGAATAGATCGACTATGAAACTTGGTTTGATTCAATTCAGTCAAAACGATGTGTATTTTTTGAAACATTTGAAACCTCATCAGGTTAATGAGGTTCAAATGATAGTAAACTTGTCCTGAGAAAATGAAGTCAGAACACAGTCTATGGTTGAAATCTTATGAATTGACAATGAATTGATCGAATATGAAACTTGGTTTGATTCAATTCAGTCAAAACGATGTGTATTTTTTGAAACATTTGAAACCTCATTAGCTTAATGAGGTTCAAATGATAGTAAACTTGTCCTGAGAAAATGAAATCGCAACACAGTCTATGGTTGAAATCTTATGAATTGATAATGAATAGATCGAATATGAAACTTGGATTGATTCGATTCAGTCAAAACGAATTGTATTTTTTGAAACATTTGAAAACTCATAAGGTTAATGAGGTTCAAATGATGTAAACGTGTCCTGAGAAAATGAAGTCAGAACACAATATATGGTTGAAATCTTATGAATTGATAATGAATAGATCGAATATGAAACTTGGTTTGATTCAATTCAGTCAAAACAATGTGTATTTTTTGAAACATTTGAAACCTCTTTAGGTAATGAGGTTCAAATGAAAACTTGTCCTGGGAAAATTAAGTCAGAATACAGTCTATGGTTTAAATCTTATGAATTGATAATGAATAGATCCAATATGAAACTTGGTTTGATTCAATTCAGTCAAAACGATGTTTACTTTTTGAAACATTTGAAACCTCATCAGGTTAATGAGGTTCAAATGATAGTAAACTTGTTATGAGAAAATGAAGTCAGAATACAGTCTATGGTTTAAATCTTATGAATTGATAATGAATAGATCGAATATGAAACTTGGTTTGATTCAATTCAGTCAAAATGATGTGTATTTTTTGAAACATGTGAAACCTCTTTAGGTAATGAGGTTCAAATGAAAACTTGTCCTGGGAAATTTAAGTCAGAATACAGTCTATGGTTTAAATCTTATGAATTGATAATGAATAGATCCAATATGAAACTTGGTTTGATTCAATTCAGTCAAAACGATGTTTACTTTTTGAAACATTTGAAACCTCATCAGGTTAATGAGGTTCAAATGATAGTAAACTTGTTATGAGAAAATGAAGTCAGAATACAGTCTATGGTTTAAATCTTATGAATTGATAATGAATAGATCGAATATGAAATTTGGTTTGATTCTATTCAGTCAAAGCGATGTTTATTTTTTGAAACATTTGAAACCTCATCAGGTTAATGAGGTTCAAATGATAGTAAACTTGTCCTTAGAAAATGAAGTCAGAACACAGTCTATGGTTGAAATCTTATGAATTGATAATGAATAGATCGAATATGAAATTTGGTTTGATTCTATTCAGTCAAAGCGATGTGTATTTTTTGAAACATTTGAAACCTCATCAGGTTAATGAGGTTCAAATGATAGTAAACTTGTCCAGTGAAAAATAAGTCAAAACACAGTCTATGGATGAACTCTTATGAATTGACAATGAATAGATCGAATATGAAACTTGGTTTGATTCAATTAAGTCAAAACGATGGGTATTTTTGAAACATTTGAAACCTCATTAGGTTAATGAGGTTCTAATGATAGTAAATATATCCTGAAAAAATGTAGTTAGAACACAGTCTATGGTTGAAATCTTATGAACTGATAATGAATAGATCGAATATGAAACTTGGTTTAATTCAATTCAGTCAAAACGATGTGTATTTTTTGAAACATTTGAAACCTCATCAGGTTAATGAGGTTCAAATGATAGTAAACTTGTCCTTAGAAAATGAAGTTAGAACGCAGTCTATGGTTGAAATCTTATGAATTGATAATGAATAGATCGACTATGAAACTTGGTTTGATTCAATTCAGTCAAAACGATGTGCATTTTTTGAAACATTTGAAACCTCATCAGGTTAATGAGGTTCAAATGATAGTAAACTTGTCCTGAGAAAATGAAGTCAGAACACAATATATAGTTGAAATCTTATGAATTGATAATGAATAGATCGAATATGAAACTTGGTTTAATTCAATTCAGTCAAAACGATGTGTATTTTTTGAAACATTTGAAACCTCATCATGTTAATGAGTTTCAAATGATAGTAAAAATGTCCTGAGAAAATTAAGTCAGAATACAGTCTATGGTTTAAATCTTATGAATTGATAATGAATAGATCGAATATGAAATTTGGTTTGATTCTATTCAGTCAAAGCGATGTTTATTTTTTGAAACATTTGAAACCTCATCAGGTTAATGAGGTTCAAATGATAGTAAACTTGTCCTTAGAAAATGAAGTCAGAATACAGTCTATGGTTGAAATCTTATGAATTGATAATGAATAGATCGAATATGAAATTTGGTTTGATTCTATTCAGTCAAAGCGATGTGTATTTTTTGAAACATTTGAAACCTCATCAGGTTAATGAGGTTCAAATGATAGTAAACTTGTCCAGTGAAAAATAAGTCAAAACACAGTCTATGGATGAACTCTTATGAATTGACAATGAATAGATCGAATATGAAACTTGGCTTGATTCAATTAAGTCAAAACGATGGGTATTTTTGAAACATTTGAAACCTCATTAGGTTAATGAGGTTCTAATGATAGTAAATATATCCTGAAAAAATGTAGTTAGAACACAGTCTATGGTTGAAATCTTATGAACTGATAATGAATAGATCGAATATGAAACTTGGTTTAATTCAATTCAGTCAAAACGATGTGTATTTTTTGAAACATTTGAAACCTCATCAGGTTAATGAGGTTCAAATGATAGTAAACTTGTCCTTAGAAAATGAAGTTAGAACGCAGTCTATGGTTGAAATCTTATGAATTGATAATGAATAGATCGACTATGAAACTTGGTTTGATTCAATTCAATCAAAACGATGTGTATTTTTTGAAACATTTGAAACCTCATCAGGTTAATGAGGTTCAAATGATAGTAAACTTGTCCTGAGAAAATGAAGTCAGAACACAGTCTATGGTTGAAATCTTATGAATTGACAATGAATTGATCGAATATGAAACTTGGTTTGATTCAATTCAGTCAAAACGATGTGTATTTTTTGAAACATTTGAAACCTCATTAGCTTAATGAGGTTCAAATGATAGTAAACTTGTCCTGAGAAAATGAAATCACAACACAGTCTATGGTTGAAATCTTATGAATTGATAATGAATAGATCGAATATGAAACTTGGTTTGATTCGATTCAGTCAAAATGAAGTGTATTTTTTGAAACATTTGAAACCTCGTCAGCTTAATGAGGTTCAAATGATAGTTAACTTGTCCAGAGAAAATGAAGTCAGAACAGAGTCTATTGTTGAAATCTTATGAATTGATAATGAATAGATCGAATATGAAACTTGGTTTGATTCAATTCAGTCAAAACGATGTGTATTTTTTGAAACATTTGAAACCTCATTAGCTTAATGAGGTTCAAATGATAGTAAACTTGTCCTGAGAAAATGAAATCACAACACAGTCTATGGTTTGAATCTTATGAATTGATAATGAATAGATCGAATATGAAACTTGGTTTGATTCGATTCAGTCAAAATGAAGTGTATTTTTTGAAACATTTGAAACCTCGTCAGCTTAATGAGGTTCAAATGATAGTTAACTTGTCCAGAGAAAATGAAGTCAGAACAGAGTCTATTGTTGAAATCTTATGAATTGATAATGAATAGATCGAATATGAAACTTGGTTTGATTCAATTCAGTCAAAACGATGTGTATTTTTTGAAACATTTGAAACCTCATCAGGTTAATGAGGTCCAAATGATAGTAAACTTGTCCTTAGAAAATGAAGTTAGAACGCAGTCTATGGTTGAAATCTTATGAATTGATAATGAATAGATCGACTATGAAACTTGGTTTGATTCAATTCAGTCAAAACGATGTGTATTTTTTGAAACATTTGAAACCTCATCAGGTTAATGAGGTTCAAATGATAGTAAACTTGTCCTGAGAAAATGAAGTCAGAACACAGTCTATGGTTGAAATCTTATGAATTGACAATGAATTGATCGAATATGAAACTTGGTTTGATTCAATTCAGTCAAAACGATGTGTATTTTTTGAAACATTTGAAACCTCATTAGCTTAATGAGGTTCAAATGATAGTAAACTCTTCCTGAGAAAATGAAATCACAACACAGTCTATGGTTGAAATCTTATGAATTGATAATGAATAGATCGAATATGAAACTTGGTTTGATTCGATTCAGTCAAAATGATGTGTATTTTTTGAAACATTTGAAACCTCGTCAGCTTAATGAGGTTCAAATGATAGTTAACTTGTCCAGAGAAAATGAAGTCAGAACAGAGTCTATGGTTGAAATCTTATGAATTGATAATGAATAGATCCAATATGAAACTTGGTTTGATTCAATTCAGTCAAAACGATGTTTACTTTTTGAAACATTTGAAACCTCATCAGGTTAATGAGGTTCAAATGATAGTTAATCTTGTCCTGAGAAAAATAAGTCAAAACACAGTCTATGGTTGAAATCTTATGAATTGATAATGAATAGATCGAATATGAAACTTGGTTTGATTCAATTCAGTCAAAACAATGTATATTTTTGAAATATTTGAGACCTCATCAGGGTAAACTTGTCCTGAAAAATTGAAGTCAGAACACAGTCTATGTTTGAAGTCTTCACTGACTTTGTCAGTAAAAAGCACCCCTTTTTTAATAATTCTATGTCCTAGATAATGCTCATCATCAGACCCCTTTCTTAGAGATTTTGCGGACAAACATGGTGACCAGATGCATTGGAAGCGCAGGCGCCGGGTTTTATTGCTGTGTAAGCTCTCTTTTTGTTCCAAACTACGAGGCTCTGCCACCCTAGGTATATTTTTTCAAACGGGGATTGTTTTTATTGACTCACCCGGTAGTTTTCAAATGCCATCGCCTTTTTTAGCATGCTCGGTATTGGCTAAATGCTCCAGTCAACGAAATGGCATAACAGACCTTCTTACCAAGTAGAGAGAAATGTTCTAACGATTCGTTCATATTTATAGCATATCAAATTTTATCTCCTCTTTTTAACTTCAAATAATTACGATATATAAAATTGAAGTGCTCGTTCCAAACTCTAGATCTGGCCAGTTAGATAGGTCCATGAAAACAAGGGCAGATTTTGTAATACAATAGCACGAGTTTCTTTTGTCTACACCTCAATTCAAAGCGATTAGCGATCACAGACAAAGGAAATTCTATCAACCAGTAATGCAAAACAAACAAAGCCGCAAAATTTTCTCTGAAACCCAGGTAGCTAGCTCGCTCGCTATTCATTCCTGAAATTGTTTTCAAGAGCAATCATGAGCATATATCGAAAGAAGAAGGATATATCTACCCATCTGCCGCGGTCATTTATTTCTTTGGTCCAGAAGCTGAGCAGTAAATGTTTTGATAACACCAAAAAATAAGAGAATTGAATCGCCTCCTAAACTGTTTTTGAACCAAACAAATAAAGTGCCCGCGGCAGATGTGTAGATGCATCCTTCTTCTCTCAATCTATGCTCATGTTTGCCCTTAAAAACAGTTTCTGGAATGCACAACGAGCGAGCTAGCTACCTGGGTTTCAAAGAAACTTTTGCGGCTTTGTTTGTTTTGAATTGCTGGTAGAGAAAATTTCCTTTGTCTGCAATCGCTAATCGATTTGAATTGAGGTGTCAACAAAAGCAACTCATGCTATTGTATTACAAAATGTGCCCTTGTTGTCCATGAATAGAAAAGTAACAATTCGAAAAAGGTTTGAAACCCTACTGTGGTGTGAAATTAGAAAATATGTCCCTGAGGAATGATTCGACCACCTCATCTTCCTTATTGACAACAATAGTTTCAATTTTGCTCGCATCAACTTTGAATTTCTTTCCAATGACAGTGGCAATGTTCTGAGCACGTGCTAAGGCCTTATCCATTGCGATGAAAGCCTTAAGAATTCTCTTTCCTGTTGTCTTGCAATGCCCAATTAGCGCCCTTGAAATCAACTTTCGCAAGTCCTGTGCACTATTGAGATGCTTTTGCAAGTATTTGACATGGCTAGCAAGATGGTGTTTGTCGGAAGAGCCGTCTGATTTGTCTTTACCCCCGTCTAATTTTGCTGTTGCCTTTATATTTTTATCTGCGTTTGGATCAATGTCTATATTAACTGTGACGGGGTGATCATCTGCATCTCCGCCCTTATCTTTTTTGGCGATGTCTTCTTTCGACTGTAGCTCTTCAAGCTCTCCTAATTCCTTTTTCTTCTTTTCCAATAATTCCCTCCAAGCTATCATTCGCAATCCTGCTGGAAACTGCTCTAAGAACTTCTTCGGAACCTTGCTCTTATTTGCCTTTGCGAGCAACGTTTTCAATGTTTTAATCTTCTCGTCTCTTCCAGAGGCAGGGATGCTGCTTTTCTTTGCAGTCGATTTGTTCTCTAATTTTTCAGCAGACGGTTCCCCCTTAGCTTCCATCTCCTTATGCAGTTCTTGTTCGATAGACTTTGACGTATCCGTTGCAGCTGGCTCATCAGAAGGGGTGGTCGATTTCTTATCCCCAAGTGAGTCTAAAGTGGCATCAAGACCTTCGATCTTATGTGTCATCGATTCGTCTGATATCATTTGGCTTATTTTGGCCGTGTCGCCTAATTTGGAGATATCCTCTGCAAATTCAGAAGGTTTTTGCTTCACAGCATCATCAAATATGTTGGAAAAAGCCTGTTCGTCTTCTTTGGCTGTTTTGGTTATCTTCTCGCTTGCCACTTTCGTGTTTATAGTATCCTTTGCTTTTACATTATCATTCGTTGAAACTGTCTCCTTCTTACTTTGTTTCTCAACTTTTGTTTCAACTTTTGGCTCGATTTTGGTCTCACTCTTTGCCTCACTCTTATCTACGCTTTTTGTCACACTCTTCGGCTGCTCGACCTTTTTAGATTTCTCGTCCTTCCCACTTCCCTTTACATTACTCTTCTTCGATTTCAAACGAGCAAATGCCTTCTTCGCCAGTTTCCTGATATCATTTCGTGACAATTTATGATGTTTCGCAGTTCTAATTGCACCCAAGATATTCATAAGCTCATCTTTCGTATTCGTGGGATGATCTATCTCACTTCTCTTCGACGACTTCTTTGCAGACTTTTTCGAATGTTTACTTCTCTTTTCTCTATATTTAGCTGGAGTTGACATCGCCATTAAATCGTTTTTCATCATATTCTCTGTCATTAGATTCGGCACTGCACTGATGACGTCATCATCTTCACGTATGCTACGTTTGTACTGATGCAGTACAACTGAATTCGTGTTTCCCTCCTCTGCATTTCCGAGGATTGATGCTTCATTCTTCAATTGGCCTGCAGAAGAATCAACAGAGTGAATTTTAAGAAATGAATTTATTAACAGTATACAATAGGAAACTATTTTGTAGTAGCATTGTTAAGTTTCGTAAGGGAATACTGTTGCACGATCTCCGTGGAGGCGTGCTTAGTAGGCAAATATAAAAAGCTCTTAAAGGCATGGAGAATCACCGGTCGATAGCAAGCACTTCTATGAATGATAGGTCCCTCCCGCCCATCCCTCCCTGTTTTCAGAGATTCAGGTTACATGTATCAAATGAACGTACGAGCGATAGGAATAATGTGCTTTCCGTGTTAGCTCTACTTGGCACACCTATATACAATCTTGCTAGACTGACCTCACTACTGTATGTGTATTGTAGTTTAGTTAATAAATAAAGCTATTTTCGGTTGAATGCAATGAATTAGAAAATAACTAAAAATACCATAGAATGTTTGCAATCTCAATTCTAAAACTCTTATTCTCATTTGAAAGTTGACACCTATAAGTAAACGAAAATCTTTTCCCAGGGCACAAAGTATTAGCCTACGCACATACTTTGGTTACTTGGGAGGAGAGGAAGGAAAGGAACCGTTCTTTCCTCTCCTCCCCAAGGATCAAAGTCTGCGCACAGGCTGACAAAGCACCGAAGTTATGATATTTTGTGATTTTTACATGAAGATATTTAACACTTAATCTTTTTCTGAATTTTTTATTGATGCATTTAAATGTCGTCAAGACGTCTTTCTGAGGTGATGAATACTAACGTGGACAACACTTCTAAACTCTACATCGAGGACCATAAATATAGACTTGTAATACGAGAAGTTTCTTCCTGCGAAACAAAGAGCAAATACTTGGTAATATGGTTTCAAGACTTCTGGAACTTAACGGGACACCGTCGTCAAACTGTAAATAAATCTGTAAACACTGCACGTGTCAATTGTTCTCCGTTGTTTTCTGCAGTTTGTTTGGTGGCTTCACCCAAGCCACCAAAAAGTGCCCGTTAAAAATCCACTTATATCCAAGCAATCGTAGAAGATATGAATGTTTAATTTTTTCCTTTGTAAAGTACATAGATTTATCTTCAATTGATGCTTTTGTCTTTGAATAAACGGGCGAAAATCTGTGGGAGATTGCCATCAAAAAGTCTCAAAAATCTTTTTTTCGACCGAAATTTGGAGACGGAGCCCCTTTTAATTGATGCTGCCTTTTTGAGACGCCATTTCACACATTATTTGATTGACATAATTAAAGGCATCGAGTCCGCATAGATAGCGCGCTCATGACCAATAGAAACTTCTTTTCTATCATAAATCAACAGTTGTGATTTAATTGCTATTGAACTTAAACCAAAGAAAATCCTGAAGGATAATGCAAGGATTAAGAAGCCTTTAGTCTCCACTGCTAATGACTTTAGCATTATTGTGCGATAATAAAGGGCCGTCAGCGGTTTGTCGGCAAAACTTCAGGATAGAGTTAACGCTCAGCTATTCATTTGGACTCAATTCCTTTAATTGGGCGGCAATAGCAAGCTTTGTTCCCTTGTTTCGTCGACCCTTTATTCTTTAGGAATAATGGGTCTGGTCGTAAGCTACAAGTGTATGTGCGATAGATACTTATTGTTCATGTTTCATAAAATTTGGTTTAAAACGGCCTACATAAAGTAGATATGAATATTTCACCTTCAGCCTCCTCTGAGCGAAAGCATCGTATAGATGTTATAAATGACAGGAAGCAAATTGAAATGATGTGAAAGACAAATACTTTATATCGCATCGTAATTGTTGCAATCTTCTGAAATAAAAAAAAACATATTCATTGAATTAAAGACGACTCAAGCTGGAAACAACTAAAGACGACTCATAAGATTATGAACAGAATCAAATATGAAACATATTAATGTGAATTATGAGAGAATTCTTTTTTTCATAGCAAACTGCGAATATGAGTCAGTACTAACGTGTCTTAAATATTTCAGATTTTGAGATCTTACATTATCTTACGAGTTTCTTAAATTTTCCACGCAATCTTCATGTTCACTGCCTGTGCCTTCATGAACATTTCATAACAAACTTTTTGAAGCCTTTCCAATTTTAGACATTACTCAAGTACTTTTTAAGGAATACGATACAGGAAAAGGTGCAAACAATGTACAAAATATGGCGAGGATCTCCATGATCATTAAGATAGTTGCTTGTGTGAGTTTTTATCAACAAATGGAGCTTCTTGAGTTTAGCGATCAACAAGATTTCTTTAAAAAGATATATTTTACTGAAAAGCAAAAGCTGAATGGTCTAGATTGTGCCATGTTAGAACATTTCTTTTGAACTTCAAATATATTGCAGCATGTTAGAACAAAGAGAATCTCATGACTGACATGTCTTCTTATCGTTATAATTGCTTACATTTTTCTTTCGTTCGACCATTTCCTCGTGATAACATTTTCCTTCAACTATGTTTCCCTTAAACCATATCAGATTTAAAAAAATAAGAATACATTCAGATTCAAAATGAAAATTTCTCAAGAATATCGAGGCTGGACAAAATATATAGTATTCTTATATGAAAAGATTGTATACATTTCCACATTCAGTATATTTTTTCAAAATTTGAGTAGCATGCTTGTCGACAGGAACATGGCTTACATATAACACACGTCTTTACCTATTTGATAAATAGCAAAAATTTTGGTAAAAGTAGGTATATGTAAACAAACCGCTTACCTTGAGTATATTCAATACTTGTAAAAATTTTAATCTTGATTTCGAGTTATGGAATACATGTGTGAAACGGCAATTTCCAAAGCTTTTTCTTTCTCTCCAAGAAAATAATCTTTCTTCCTTAAAAATTGCCAATCCAACTTCTAAGATCCAAATACGAGAAATCCATAGCAAGCGAACATCAATTTGCTACAGCCACAAAACAAATCAAAGCGCGCCAAACCAAACTTGACGCCACGCGCTAATCAGTTGCCATGGAGATGACATCGATTCATTTCTGCGGGCACCCGTAAGATCACGCATTTCAATGTAGCAAAGCTATGTTAGCCGCAGGTGTTCGCGAGCACGCTCTGCAGATGGGAATAGTTTAGCTTCACAGCATTACTTATGAGTTTGGGTGGAGTTTGGAAGTAAGGCGTCTGGATTTTGATGTACAGGAGTAGGCCAGTTGCTGAGAGAGAAGCTGAATTCACATCAGAAGCACAATTTTTCATGTCTCCTTCTTCGGTGGCTCACATTTAAAGAGTCATCGACACCCAGGTTTATTTGAGGACCAGCTGAAATTTCAGATTGACTGAAAATCTAATTTGGCCTACGTGGAAACTATCGATCCACACTGCAGTTGTAGAACGAATAGAAAGTTTTTTCATTTTATTCGCACTGTTCTGTCAATCCAACTACTTTGTTAAGGAGACGAGATACGGTTCGTTCGAGGAAACGTATGTGTCCCTCCTCCGTGTAGTGGGTTAAATCTCATGCGCAATAGCGTTTTGAGTTGGAACTCTGCCGGGCGCATTAGCATTAACCTACTGCACGGGGGACACACAAGTTCCCTAGGACAAATATCTCGTCTCCCCAACGATACTGCACTGTGGATCTGTATTGTCCATTTAGGCCAACTTTGATTTTCTGATCGTCTGAAATTGTAGCGTGCATGCGAAGGACCCAGGCTACAATGGTTCTTTTAATGAGGGGTCGCGTTATTGTTGGGGAGACGAACTGGAGATACTTTTGTTTAAAACAATGCCGACTTCCCAAAATGAGCAGCCATTCTTTGGGATGCGGACTGTCAGCTGATTTTGACCAATCAGAACTGAGCTTTCTTGCTCTTGCACAGCTACGTGCAGAAACAACAACCAGAGTTACAATACTGAAATTTGATCGAGGTTTTATATTGAAGATCAAAACAAAGGGAGTTTGTGACCATCTCTTATGGCGTCGAAAGACAACCGATAAAAGCAAGAGTAAGGTTTTATTGTTGGACCTATCAAAAATCCATCTGCAAAGGCCTCTGTTCAAGAAATCCGTTTGTAGCCTAATTGATAAGCATCTGATCAAACTCGTAATCAAATTAACTTTACTCACAGAATTACCCAGCTTAACCCCAATTAATTCATATTTGAAGGCAAGTAATGAATCTACCTGACCTGCTTGCGTTAAGAAAATAAAAGATTTGATTTTCCGACTGGTACCTAAGCAAGCGTAGTCTGCTCAATAGCGCTCAGTGATTAGCCATTGATAACGTCATAGCTGTTCGCAAATAACTTACCACAAGGGGCGCAAGGGCAAAATTGATCTAAGGTCTACAAGAAATTAAGGTCAATTAGATTTGCAAATGTTTCTATATTCAAAAAAGCTAGCTTGAAGGTAGCTGGAAGATACTGCTTGGATATATAATACAAAAGATCATTTGCTTCAAAATGGATTTGAAGATTTTGAGATGTTTTGGCTGTGCAATTGGCCTTGTAGTTCTGCTTGCTTCAATGCGGGTTGGAGAAGGTAGGCTCGTTGCTTTTGTTAAATCATAAACAATTTCAATGATACAGAGGTCTCCTGGATAGCACGCAGCAAGGCTAGCTCGGTAGAGAAACAATATTGTTACAGTGCTTCTGGCACTCAGTGTCTAAATCAAGAACTGAGCAAGCCCAATTCAAGCATTTTATATATATATATATATTGATTTGAAAAAATTATCTAAACTACAAAATACATACATTCCTATGTACCAACCACTGCGGGTAAAGACACTGGGTCATCTGGTCTCCACTATGGCTGGCACTTACAATTCAACTATACTATACACAGAACAAAAACGAAAAAGAATAAACACATATAGGGATTTAAGCCTGATAGAGGCATTGCGATTTGTTTTGCATTCACATGGTCCTGTGTCGGAAAAGCGGGAAAATCTTTGTATTATTTTCCGAACGAGGAGCAAATGCTCCTATCTTGAATGGCATTGAAAACCTTTCGCAATTTTCAATTTTAAAATAAATTTGAAATCGTAAGCTCTTAAGTAATTCAAAACGGATGCACATTTTAAATCACTAACTACTGATGGTGCATTTGTGCTGCACTTACTATTTAGCGCAACTTCCTGAATCTTTTTTTTTAGTGCAATACACTCGCCCTTTAATAGCAAATAGCTTATAAGAAGCAGAAGGCTCAATTTTTCAAAGTAGGCTAATATCAAATCCAAAGTAGGCTAATATTGGTTCTAAAAAGAAATTTAGAGCCTAAAAGTGTATGGAGCCTGAAAGCGAAAGCACGACTCCCTCGCTTGCAGTGCGACTTGACAGTTTCGATAATACGAGAGCAGATGAACACAGAAGAAGAACAATCATGTTGCTTTCAACAGTTAATTGATGCTAAGCATGCTTTAGTCAACAAAGGACTGGAGGTATGTTGCGAAGATTGTTGATTTTGGGGCATTAGGCCATAACAGACAAACACTAAGATAGGCATACAGTTGATCTTACCGTTGCCCGTGATAACAGCAGAGAAAAGAGGGAGGTTGAATCAGACTTCTCAGGTATTGACCACTTTAAAACTCCCATGTGAGATAGGGTTTTTAAAGAGCCAATTTGAGATCTGTGTAGATCCAATCCCGTGCAAACGGGATCCGAGGCACCAAGAATCCCTTGGACCTCACGTGTAATTCTATTCATAAATGCACGAATTTATCCAGATGCAAGATGCAAGGCAACATATCTGATTCTGTTTGAGCGGCGTTGTAAAGGCTTCGTCACTTACAGGAACGATCAAAACAATTCATCAAAAATAAGCTCCGTGAGATTGAGACGCTGAAATGAGAGATTTCCACTGTGGATGATAAATTATGAAAATTTAATTTCATCAACAAGCATCGACGGATCTGCTGCTACACTGCTACAGCAAAGGCGATAATGCTGAGCAACAGATACCCCAGCTAAGAGAACAACAACGACGACAACTGCCGAGGCAACTCACAGGTAACGGGGAAAATTAATATAGAAGTAACAAGTACCTCTCTTTTTACTTTAGTGCCTGCCAAATTTGCAAATTTTGTCTAGATTAGATAGGCCAGCCACGACAATGTTTCTCATACAAACAGTTCCGGTTGTTGTGGTTGCCCTAGTCTAATGTAGACAAAATTGGTAAGAGCGGAAACAGGAACTGTTTGTATCACAAACATTCTTTAGGTTGGCCTGATCTAATCTAGACAAAATTGGCAAATTTGCCAAACACTACAGTAAGAAGAGAGGTACTTGCTACTTTAATACTAAATTTCCCCCGTTACCTGTGGGCCACTTCTCCCTATCAGGTTTTCACAATGACGTAGATTTGAATATTTGAATTATTTGTATGTAAGCGCAATAGGTCCATGAAGCCGATCACATCGCAGGCATAGCTGATATTAAGCTTCAGTTTCCCATGTGTCTTGTATCAATTAGCTAATAACGAAGCTTTTTCTCATCTATCTGCTGTCAAAGTCGCTCTCTGTTATGCAATCGCCCTGCAATCGTCTTCTGTGTAAAGTCGTAATAGCGGGGCTGTTTATTGTAATTTGCGAAATCGAATTTTCCTCTGTATCTTCAATAGATTTTCTCTGATTTCAAGCGCAAGACAGCAAATTCTAGATCCAAGTTGCCATGCAGATTTTAAATGAAAAATGCTATAAAATATTTTGCAAACTACAACAAGCGCTGGGCTTATCGTAATTTGCGAAATCGACTTTTTCTCTGTATCTTCAATAGATTTTCTCTGATTTCAAGCGCAAGACAGCAAATTCTAGATCCAAGTTGCCATGCAGATTTTAAATGAAAAATGCTACAAAATATTTCGCAAACTACAACAAGCACTGGGCTTATCGTAATTTGCGAAATCGACTTTTTCTCTGTATCTTCAATAGATTTTCTCTGATTTCAAGCGCAAGACAGCAAATTCTAGATCCAAGTTGCCATGCAGATTTTAAACGAAAAATGCTATAAAATATTTTGCAAATTACAACAAGCACTGGGCTTATCGTAATTTGCGAAATGGACTTTTTCTCTGCATCTGCAATAGATTTTCTCTGATTTCAAGCGCAAGACAGCAAATTCTAGATCCAAGTTGCCATGCAGATTTTAAATGAAAAATGCAATAAAATATTTTGCAAATTACAACAAGCACTGGGCTTATCGTAATTTGCGAAATGGACTTTTTCTCTGTATCTTCAATAGATTTTCTCTGATTTCAAGCGCAAGACTGCAAATTCTAGATCCAAGTTGCCATGCAGATTTTAAATGAAAAATGCTATAAAATATTTTGCAAATTACAACAAGCACTGGGCTTATCGTAATTTGCAGAATCGATTTTTCTCTGTATTTTCGGTACATTTTCTCTGATTTCAAGCGCTAGGACACAAGACAGCAAATTTAGATCCAAGTTGCCTTGCAGATTGTAAATGAGAAATGCTACAGAAACACTTTCGCAAATTACAACAAGCCATGGGCATATCGTAATTTGCAGAATCGATTTTTCTCTGTATTTTCGGTACATTTTCTTTTATTTCAAGCGCTAGGACACAAGACAGCAAATTTAAATCCGAGTTGCCTTGCAGATTGTAAATGAGAAATGCTACAGAAACACTTTCGCAAATTACAACAAGCCATGGGCATATCGTAATTTGCAGAATCGATTTTTCTCTGTATTTTCGGTACATTTTCTCTGATTTCAAGCGCTAGGACACAAGACAGCAAATTTAGATCCGAGTTGCCTTGCAGATTGTAAATGAGAAATGCTACAGAAACACTTTCGCAAATTACAACAAGCCATGGGCATATCGTAATTTGCAGAATCGATTTTTCTCTGTATTTTCGGTACATTTTCTCTGATTTCAAGCGCTAGGACACAAGACAGCTAAGTCTAGATCCAAGTTGCCTTGCAGATTGTAAATAAAAAATGCTACAGAAACACTTTCGCAAATTACAACAAGCCATGGGCATATCGTAATTTGCAGAATCGATTTTTCTCTGTATTTTCGGTACATTTTCTCTGATTTCAAGCGCTAGGACACAAGACAGCTAAGTCTAGATCCAAGTTGCCTTGCAGATTGTAAGTGAAAAATGCTACAAAAATATTTTGCAAATTACAGCAAGCCCTGGGCTTATATGACATGAAATATGATATAATTATTTATACACGAAACTACCCTTCAGCTTAAATACAATAAATACATTGGTTAATTAACAAAAGATCAAAATAAAAAAAATAACGTACGATGCTGTTCTTCCAGGGGGTCGTGTTTTTAAACTGATATCTTCAGTCAGCTCTTCAAATACTCCTTTAGTTCTTTTTTAAAGCGACTAATAGTCTGGAGCTCTGTAATATCAACTGGAATATCGTTCCAAACTTTCATAGCAGAATAGTGAGAACTCTTTTCCGCATGTTCTGTATTTAGTCTAGGAATTTGAAGATCTCTACAGTACCTTGTTACATAATTCGACTGCGAGGATCTTTGCTGAAATTTATCCAAGAGGCTCTCAGGGCTTAATTTGTTCATAATCTTATATGTCATGACCGATCTATCAAATCGCATAATATTTTCAAGGCTCAGCCAGTCACATGACCAGTTATTCTGGCGCTTTACATTATTGACCGGGCCCTGTCCTGCAGACGTTGGAGGGTATCAAGTTCTGTTTTTGGAAGGTTGCCCCATATTTAATAGGCATAACGTAGATGGCTCTCGACAATAGCGTAATAGACACTACACAGCTTTGTTTGGGGAATTATATTTTTCAATTTCTTTAATGACGCAAGTCCTCCATCCACAGACTTACCCTTCACAGTTTTGTATTGCTCGTCCCACTTTAGGTTCTCATCGACAGTTACATCTAGCGATTTCGTCTTCGTAACACGCTTGATATCTGAGCCATTTAATTATTCGAGATTTTCAACGCATTTACTTTACGAGAATGGCCTATTATCATGTATTCTGTCTTTGCGGGGTTAGGACTCTCTAGGACTTAAAGGCACTGTCGTGGCTGTTATTGGCTAGTCGTGATGTTGAAATGACAAACTAATGACCTGCCCTTTTGATAATTACCAAGCCTTTATGCTGCTGGATCATACTTTGTTTCGAGAATAAAGGGAGTCTATGGCACGCGAAAATCACAAAAACCCGATAATCCTAGTTTATCACTGATAAACTAGGATTATCACTTTGATAAACTAGGTTTATCACGATAAACTGGGTTTATCAACTGATAAACTGAGATTATCAACATTTCTTCGATAAACTGGGTTTATCAAAGTGATAGACTAGGTTTATCAACCAAAAATTTGATAAACTAGGATTATCAACTGATAAACTAGGTTTATCGAATTCTGTTGTTTATGACATTATCTCGTACCTAATGTTCGTAAACAAGACGCGCTTCAAACGCGGGTGCGTGTTCATGTTTTTTATTGTTGCAATTCCGGCCTAGCAACGGTCTAGCCAAGGGTATCATTTTTGACAATATTGGTTTAGCGAACGGTCATTATGTCATATTTGGTACAAATTTGAATGTTGCCTATTGGTCCAGAGAATGGTCGAAATTGGTCTAGCCAAGGGTGCCATTTTCGTAAAAATTGGTCTAGCCAACAGTACCATTTTGAATATGCTCGCGGCAGACCCCTTCCCAAAATTTAGCCATGACCCCCCCCCCGTGTTCCGCACATATTTGGTTTGAGCGCCAAAAACATGAACTCGCACCCGCGTTTAAAATGCGTCTTGTTTACGAACATTAGGTAAGAGATACTCCCATAAACAACAGAATTCGATAAACCTAGTTTATCAGTTGATAATCCTAGTTTATCAAATTTTTGGTTGATAAACCTAGTCTATCACTTTGATAAACCCAGTTTATCGAAGAAATGTTGATAATCTCAGTTTATCAGTTGATAAACCCAGTTTATCGTGATAAACCTAGTTTATCAAAGTGATAATGCCAGTTTATCAGTGATAAACTAGGATTATCAGGTTTTTGTGATTTTCGCGTGCCATAGGAGTCAGATCGTTATCACCTTCACGAATTTCAGTGTACAGCGAAATTACTGAAGCCTGCCTTTTTCTATTCTTTTATATTGTCTCATTTATCCAATCAGTGCCACGACAGTGTGCCTTTAACTTGTTTATTCTCATACTCAGAGAGGTTGAGCAATTCCTGTTGCGCCTCAAAGACCAGTTTCTCAACATCATCCGATGCGATCGTTACTTTGGTATCATCGGCATAGATACTTGCTTGCGAAAATTTCAAACACTTAGGAAAGGAACACTTTGAAAGGAAGATATTTCAAGATGAAGGTCATCCTAACACTTGCCTTCGATGCTCTGCATCAACGAAGGCAAGTGTTAGGATGACCTTATGTTAGGATGAACTTATGTTAAGATGGCTTATTTTGATTTGTAACAACAACATTTTCTCCGTATTTTCAGCAGATTTTCTTTCACACAAGATAATCACGATAATAATCAAGGCAACTTTTACTTCTGTCTGCTGTCAAGCACACGCAGCTCTCTGATCAATAAGTAAAAAAGGTTTAATCGGCTTGCAGTTGCAGGCAGCTAACAATCAGACAAGAAGAAATAACTCATTTTTTGTCATATTCAACTAAAACGTTTACATAAAGAAGGTACCTAAGATACTACGTATGAGCTACTGTACAACACCACGAGGACGATGCCAGGGGGAGCAAAAGGCAATGACAGCTCCCTGGCCATTCCATAAAAAAAATCATGCAACTAAATACTATCAAATATACAATTACAAAGAGCTACATATAAACTATTAAATACGGTTATATACTAGGATCTGTTTCACACTGTAGGTCAGGTCAGCACAGGCGATAATGCTGAACAGCAGGAATCCCGGCAGAGAGAACACCACCGACAACAACTGCCGCCGCTGCTGTTTCCCCTCCAGGGGCTCCACCGCTCAAAAACATTGAGCCTGTGCCGTCGGTTCAAAGTTCATAGTTCGCAATATTTTGGATTTGAAAATTTAAGTTTTCCTGGAAATTTTTCTTGAATTCTCGAAAACGAAGAAAAAAATGCCAATTCTGAAAATATTGAAGATTTCAGAAAAATCCAAGGGCAGAACAATGGAAAATAGCAAAATTTTTTTGAAGTCATTCAGTTCAAAGAAAGAGGTCATTGACTTTAACACCAGCCTTTTTAAACAACTGAAAGCTACGCTATCCCTCACATGACATACGTCAGCTAAGCCGAAACATCGACGATTGTCTATAAGACAATTAATGGTTTGCACCTGAATATTTGTCAGAACTGTTCACAAAATGTTCGGAAATTAGCCAAATGAACCTAAGATATCCTGAGTCTGACCTTCGTGTCCCACTGATGAGAACTAAGAACCATCAAAAGTCGCTCTCGTATCGTGGGGCCAGACTGGAACCAGCTTAGCTCCGGTGCTAAAATGGCGCCCTCTATTGGTATTTTCAAAAGACTGCAAAAGAATTGATGCGGCTCGTGCTTCTCTTTTTATGTTATAGTTTTCTTAGTATTTAGATAAGTGCTATTTAGTTTCCTTGAAAAATTGTAAATATTGTGACTATTATTTAATCTTCTTTTCAACAGGGCCAATTGTACCGGGTGTCCCAAAAAGTATACAGATTTGGTTGATTCCAGCAATGTGACTTTAGCTTTAATTAATGGCTAATTACTCTAAAAATGTTCCTTGATAGTTAACTTGAACAGAAGTTTCTTTCTCGGTCTCTTCCAAAACAGCGTCCAGACAAATCAACAATGCCTCAAGAGCAACGAGACCCATTAATAGTGAAACAAATTTCAACATCTAAGTGAGCCTCTCTGCTATAAAATGAACCACGGTAAATCGAGCTTGGAGAATTTTACCTTGAATGTACGCGGTACACCTATACTTTTTAACTCACCCAAACAGAAACAAAGGCTGTTACAGAAACAAAGTCTGTTACTAAATTCATCTTTTTTTTAGCTCAAAATAGCGAAACAAATGCACAGCTGTTAGACGCATTAAGCAAGGCACAGCAAAGACAGATTATACATGGCGAAGATCCTACAACTATTGAACAATCACCTTCATTTGCAACGAGAGAAGACGAGATCAAATGGAAATTAAACAAAGCCAAGAAAACATTACACAAAGCAAGGCAACTTGAAAGCCTGGCGAAGAAAGCAGCAGTTCATTTTGGATATTTCAAAAATACGAAACAAAAACACAGTGTTGTCTCAGACCTGTTGAGTAATGCTGAAGACACTTTACTTGAAGCTGGTGACAGAATGGGTTTTGATTATCAAAAATTCTAATGGCAAGAGTTGTGTATTGGAATCACAATAACTGGCTGAAAATTAAGTTAATTGTGGAACCAAAACAAGTACCAACTGGCTTGATTTGAAAATGGATCATTCAGATTAATTTCAGTTATGATTCTGTTTGAGATAAGAGCTAAGAGCAACTCTTTTAAACTTCATTGTCTTGACAGAGCCCAGATTGGTCGGAAAACATCGATTAAGTTGTCTTAACCCTGTCTGAACTAGGTGTTGAAACACTCAATGCATGAGGAGAAAAAATCTGCCAGTTACATGTCATTGATCCTGTTCTAGTAACTGACGGCTACCGGGTGATTCAATAAAGAGAATTCCTGTTTGAAAATCACCATTCCCTGAATAGCAAGACGATGATATTGGAAAACATAACATTTAACAGCCAACATGTTCAAATGGACTTCAACATTTACCTGACTGAAATTGGCCACTCCACTCTGAAGTTATGAGGGATTTTCTCCAGAAAGCCCTTTCGAGAAATCTTCAAAACAGCGACCAACATTTCCCGAGATTCCTGCCATATCTCAATGACTTCAATACATTCTGACATGTTTTATCCTCTTGGCAAGATGAAATCGTCTAGAATAATGTTGTTTTGCCCCAGGGATGATATTTTCATCTCTCAAAGGGATAAAACGTGCCAACTGCCAATGTATGTACAAGCCATTGCTATAAGGCATAGACATATGAGAAATCTGGTCGTGATTTTATGCAGTTTTTGGAAGTTTTTTGGAGGGGCTTCCTCGAGAAAATCTCATATAATTTCCGAACGGAGTGGCTTATTTTAAGCAGGTAAAATGTAGAACATATTTGCACATTTTTTCTATTGAATGACATATTTTTCAACATTATTGTGTTGATATTGACGGATCTGTGGTCTTTCAAACAGGGATTCTTTTTTTAATCACCCGGTATGAAATCATTCAAGGATGCCATTTCTTTTGAATTCTTTACAAATTTCCACTCATACGACCAAAAAAATATCTGCCGGTTACATCTCATGATCCTCTTTCAATAACCATCAGAGATAAAATCATTTAAGTTTGCTATTTCTTTTGAATTATTTACAAGTTTCCATTCACACGAAGTAAAACAAGTCTGTCGGTTTTAAGGCATGATCTTTCAATAACCATCAGAGATAAAATCATTTAAGTTTGCTATTTCTTTTGAATTATTTGCAAGTTTCCATTCACACGAAGTAAAACAAGTCTGTCGGTTTTAAGGCATGATCTTCAATAAACATCAGCGATAAAATCATTTAAGTTTGCTATTTCTTTTGAATTATTTGCAAGTTTCCATTCACACGACGTAAAACAAGTCTGTCGGTTTTAAGGCATGATCTTCCAATAAACATCAGCGATAAAATCATTTAAGTTTGCTATTTCTTTTGAATTATTTGCAAGTTTCCATTCACACGAAGTAAAACAAGTCTGTCGGTTTTAAGGCATGATCCTTTTCTAATAAACATCAGCGATAAAATCATTTAAGTTTGCTATTTCTTTTGAATTATTTGCAAGTTTCCATTCACACGAAGTAAAACAAGTCTGTCGGTTTTAAGGCATGATCTTTCAATAACCATCAGAGATAAAATCATTTAAGTTTGCTATTTCTTTTGAATTATTTACAAGTTTCCGTTCACACGAAGTAAAACAAGTCTGTCGGTTTTAAGGCATGATCCTTTTCTAATAAACATCAGCGATATAATCATTTAAGTTTGCAATTTCTTTTGAATTATTTGCAAGTTTCCATTCACACGAGGTAAAACAAGTCGGTCGGTTTTAAGGCATGATCTTCTAATAAACATCAGCGATAAAATCATTTAAAGTTAGTTGACGGAGATAAATAGCTAACTCAAGAGCTGCATATGCCTGTCTAAAATTAGCCTATTGTATTTGATGATGTCGACACGTGCGTACATATCTTTTCACTAGGGGAGTAATTACGTCCGTAGGCGTTTATTTGTCCTATTTATAGATTGCCTCTACTTAGCTCCGTCAACTAACTTTAAGTTTGCAATTTCTTTTGATTATTTGCAAATTTCCATTCACACGATCTAAAACAAGTCTGCCGTCTATATCTCATCGGCTCTGTTCCAACTAGGCCTGCTCGGTGCGACTTCGTCGCGCCTCAGCATTCCATTTTAATTTTCGGTCACTGCTGCAAACAGTTTTTTGCGAGATGGACTTTTTCCAAGTCTCGCTCTTGATCAATGAACAAACGAGAGGGGAAAGAGAGGGGAAGAGGAAGAAAAAAGGGAAGGAGAGCAAGACTTGTGAACTACGCGTTCTGAAACGAGATTTAGAACTCATATGCTCATTTTTGATTGTCTCTCGCACTAAGATGAAAGAAAGCCGCAAATCGGACAATGAATTCTCGTTTTCGAAACACGTAGTTCACAAGTCTCGCTCCCCCCCTGCTTGTTGATCAAGAGTTCAGACTTGGAGCAAGTCCACTTACGAGGTTGATGCATTTTGAGAAGTTAGCCTCGAACCGATTGACTATGAACAAAACACACGATTTTAACATTTTAACTTTGCTAGCCTGAAAGTACATCAAGAGCCGATCTTTATCAGTAATTCAGTTATTGAACGCTAATAGATTTGACTGTTATGAATGGCAATTACTGATATTATACGAAGAGTTTACAATCTAATCAAGAAGATACCTGAATAGACCATTTAGACAATTAAAAAAAGGGGCTGTAGAGAGCTGTTTTCTCTGGCAAATGGCGGAAACAAATCCGGTAAATGGTTGCCACGGAGCTTTTACGAATGGCAGATTTTGCCATACATAGCTGTTGGGTTAAATTCAATGTTGAAAAATTCAGAAACCTTGACAAATAATTGCCTAAAAGAGTATCCAGAAGGATCTCCCATAACTCAAATGCCTCGTAACGAAAAGGAGATCTTGCCTTGAAAAGCTTTGGCGGGAAAATGGGAAAGTATTCGTCATTTCCTTCGACATTGATCCATCAAATCAGAATATCAAAGAGAATTAAGCAAACCTTATGATATGGTTCATGACAATTTTGAGAAGGCTCCATGAAAAAGTTGTGCTTCTCTGAGTATTACAGACTTCAAAAGATAGGAATTCAAAATTATGGGAAATTATTGTTCCTCTGGAGGATGGAGGAAAAAGGATTGAAGTCATTTTAGGCATGTGTTATGACTATGTTATATTATGGAAAGGCTAGCTTCAACAGAAAGCGATGGAGACTTTTGAAAAGACTAACAAATTCTAAATCAAGGCTCGTTGGTAGCGGAAAGTTAAAACTTTGACTTAACTCGTTTGCAAGGAATATTGCTCCCCATATTTTTCTTGCAGATGCATAGGCATGGCTACAGAACAACGGAGCGCTACCACCACGAAACTCCCAAATACAACGAGCTAGACAAAACAAATCTTCGGATTTATTTATGGATTCTAATACAAAAAGCCTTCTTTAAATAAAGATATAGCTTTCCTGCATTAAGATCATTAAAAATTCTCTGCAGATTGTCCTCGACCTCGAATGTATTTCAGTTTAAACAAAGATTAAAAATCTTTGAGAAACAACTTTTCAGCAAGAAAAACGGCATAAATATGACTTCTTCTAGCTATCTTCGAGCCTAAACAGTTTTCATCCAATTTGGTACCTTCTTTGCACAATAAAAGGTAAAATTGCTCGATGTTTCTTCTCGATATTCATTACAACAATATTCCTTGTTTCTTGCTTCGTTTCTGATTTGGTCGATCATCTTCGAAGGAAATTGACCAATGCTTTCCCGCTTTCCCGGGAAAGTGTTTGATGCGAGGTCTCCAATTCTTAATGAGGCATATGAGTCATGAGACATCCTTCCGGCGTTTTGGCACCTTTTCGGCAATAACTTTCTTAATTTCAACCATGAATTTAAAACTAACAATTTTGTGGAGAGACATCTAGCACTCGTAGCAGCTCTGTGGCAGCCATTTACCAGATTTGTGTCCGCCATTTACCAGAACAAACCACTCTCCCTAGTCTCCTTCCTAATTGTGTAAAGGGTCTATTGCCAAATTACGTTTTTGTAAGAAGACGTTGATTTGAGCTAACATTAGAATTGACTTTAGATTTTGACTTTACGTTTAAAAAAGAGCGGAGCTCTGATGAATTTTGAATTATGAATCGTCGCATCGTTGAAAGCATTGAAGTTTTGAACTTTAAATATCGTTAATTTTATACACTGAACTTCAATGTAAAGTTGTGGTTTTGATGGAGAAGTGTACTAATGATGCGTTTACCTGCTGGGACTACTCTGGTTATACCTTATTCACACTGGCAATTAAACCATCTTAAAGTAAACCAGGTTATGGTATGTTGCGTTCTAATTGGTCAATCCAACAAGTCGAATGCATTTGATTGGTTAACATTTGACGTGGTTTAGATAAAGCTGGTTTAACTATGTCAGTGTGAAAAGGGTATTAGACTTTACATTGGATTGGATTATGTTTCAAAGTATGGCTTATTTCGATGGATTTCATGGTTGTCATCGCCACGAATTATCCTGGCAGAAACATAAAATTGATGGTAGCTTACTTTACTATTCAAGTCAGAGGTAATAAAATTGTTAAAGCACCAGGTGCAGAATTTATGTTTTATTTTTGTTAAGAGGGGCTTGAAACTTTTCAAGTTCTCATGCTTGTCCTATCAGCTTCAGTGTTATTCCCCCCCCCCCCCACCCCCTGGCCTTGTTGGTAGGCCCTTTTCTCCGTAGTTAGGGCAAAATGCTATGAAAAGCAAAGATTGAAACTGAATTATTCTCAAGAAGGTTAATATTTTTACCAGGCAAACCTTGTCTATCATAATGTATTCTGAGCTTTGATTTGAGTTAATCCTCCTTGCTTTATTGCAAACACCAGTTTAGCCATTTTTAGCTTCGACTAAAAGTTTTAACAAATATCATGAAAGTTTAATGGAATACTTGACTGAAATCCATTTAGTGCAATATTTTCGAAATCTCGGGGGAAATCCTGTCGTCAATCCTGGCATATATTCTGTGAGAGGATTGATCTTAAGAAAGGGCATGGTCTCGAAAATCCTTTTTGAAATCTTTGAAATTTATATGTTTACAGACATTAGTATAGTCTTGTTTAAAATGTGGTGGATTTCGTCTCTAAATTACCATAACAGTACTTGATTGAAAATCTTTGAACAATGATTTATGTGTTTACAGACAAAAGCTGGCAAAAGCTTTGAATTTCAGATATCGAGAAAAAATGCTGTCTCATGATGAATTGATGGATACACACCGTAACGTGCTGCATCGCTTGTAGACATAGGTAATAGATAAAAATTAGTCAATAATACCATTTCGTTTGAATTTCTAGCAATTCCGTTTGAAATGACCTAAAACAAGACTGCCAGCTATATTTCATCGATTCTGTTCTGGTATCCGGCAGCGATGAAAATCAGTTAAGGATGCCATTTCTTTTAATGCCTTGACAATTTCGAATCACACGAGTTAAATGGGTTTCGTCGTCAAATTGTAAGCAAATCTGTAAAGATGATTGCTTTAGTTACATGTCCATTATTTCCTGCAGTTTGTTTGGACACTTCATCAAAGCCACTAAATTGTAACTGTCAAAATCCACTTATTTTCTAGCAATGGTAAGGAATTTGAATGTTTGGTTCGTTCCTCTGTAAATTACAGAGATTCATATTCAACAAAACGACTTTAGTTTGAAAAAAGATGAGAATTATGTGTGATATTGCCTTAAACATTGCAAAATCACTGCTTCGACACAAATTTCGAAACGAAAGTTTAAGTACAAGAACTTTCAGAACTTTAAGTACAAGAATTGAATACCAGAGGGCTGTGTAGCAGCACGTGCGTTCTAACAGGCTAGAGGTGAAGCTGATTGAAAATATAAGGAAGTATCTGTATGCAGATTCTAAAACAGTGAGTCAAGGTTTGCTATACTAGCCTGCGTGCAGATTCGATTGATTCCTTTTTAGAGAGGCTTACCAACAGGCCAATTAGGCACACCTGTAGCACAAAACCTGTCCAAAGTCACGTGTGGTTTCCAGAATTGAAGAATCAGGTCTCATTGGTGAAAATGAATCTCTGTTGTTCTCCTTTAGGTCCAAGTTACACGATACCAGATTCGTCGCACACCTGATTCCTTTTCGTATCGGATAGGGGGTTGCAGTTACACGACGCCGTGGAAATCCTGTGTCACCCCACTAGGTTTTCGCGGAGTGAAACCGCTCCGCTCTGGAGGTGAGGTGAAATTCAAACCAATTCATTCTGCTCCGCATTCCAATTAGTGCAACTGGTGTAACTGCACTAATCCGATGTCGCCCCACTCTATCTGGGCTTCGCAGTTGTCAAAGAAAATAGATTTAGACTTCGCATAGCAGGGTGACTCGGTGTCGTGTAACTGCAATCAAAAATGGGTTCATGGCAATCCGGTGTCGTATAACTGCAATGAAAACAGAGGGATTTATGACGAAACTGAGTTGAAACCAGTCCCATGCGAAAAGCAAACAGGCATCATGTAACCCAGGACACCCAGGGCTTAGTTCCATTGACTGATGAATATCTTCAAAGCATTCTGGTAATGATTTTGCTTAAATGACATTGAATTGTTGCAATTTGGTAATTTTGTTTTGGTGACCATTGTTTTTAAGACACGTGCAATTATCTAACTTTAAAACTAAACATATTGTTACCTCAAATATTTCGCTGCCCATCGGCAGCCTCATCAGTGAGTTAATGAGTCAAATCGATAACTACCCTGGGTGCCAGAGCCAAAAATTTATGCCAAAAATTTGTATTTATAAAATGTTCGATTCGTTTGATCTTTGATCGAATCGAGTTCTAGGAACGTTCGAATTTCCCAACTCCTCCTTAGCATTAAGTTCCGGATTCTCCGCATGGATGTAAGTCGCCTCTGTTACTTGCCTGAGCATTGCATCGTTTTGACATGTTCTTAGAAGCTTGAGGCTGCCGATGGGCAGCGAAATATTTGAGGTAACAATATGTTTAGTTTTAAAGTTAGATAATTGCGCGTGTCTTAAAAACAATGGTCACCAAAACAAAATTACCAAATTACAACTTGTCGTACAAGACACGGGATCAACTGAAAGATTTTGGAAACAAAATCTCACAACGCAAGACATTGAATGGGATGAGCCAATACTGCTAATTACGTATAATTCAATTCCCATCGAATTGAAGATATTTTTATGTGGGACAGGACGCTACTTGTCTATTTACTCATTACATCTAGTAAATGACTAATTGGTAAATTTATAAGCAGAAGACTTGAAAAACTGCGAAAGAAATCTCTGAATATGAAACACTGCGACAAAAGCAAGAGGTGAATCTCATATGCATCGCAATTACTTCGTGTTATCCAATCTTAGGATCGAAATAATGTGCTTCAAGGTAGAGAGATGTTCCAGGTAACATAATATCAACTATTTTCAAGATTTGATTCCGTTCAGTATTCAGGGATAGCTACTGCAAAAAATTTTTTACAGCCAAACTTTGAACGTTGCACACCATTGTTCACAAAAAAGCTCAGTGGGTTAACGAACATTTATATTTTAGGACCAACTGAGAAAGGCTACCGATCTACAGATTCGGGGACTTTTGGACAGTTTAAACCATAGAAATACGGTTCAAACCAATTTAATTCTGTTATACAGTTCTTAATCCCATCGTCTGCGTGCACGCTGGCTAATGTTTCCATTTCTCAAAATCTTGCTTGCGATAAGCCTACCAAAATGAAATATTTTTGCTGCATTCAAATAATTAGATAGCATTTATCATAGGCCCACGATTCTGTTCTGTCACAAGAATTAAGATGATAACCTCTTGATAAGATAAGAACGGTCCTTTTCACATTGGTACTTGACGGTCTTTGGTTATCAGTGCCCCAGAGTCAGGGTTTTCCCGAATGCCATAGAAGCAGACATATGCAGTGAGTATCAGTGTGTTAATCAAAGTCATGGAAGAGTTGAAATACCTTGTTTTCGTTGTTGTAAATCCTTTCCAATCTACATTCCAATCTATAATGTACTTCTTACACAAACAATTGCTGGCTAGGCCCATTGTAGAGTTTCACACGGCCTCCTGTAAAGCAGTCCTCTCGAATGATGGGGTTACGATGTGAACATAATGAAACATAAAAATGAACAATGAAACCTGAATTTGTCTGTGCCTCAAGCATTCTTTGCTTAAAGGCAATGTGTCCATGTATTTACAGCCGCGTATACACTCCACCCAGTCAAAATTTGCTGACGCAATGCTGACGAACAGCCTCGAAGAACGCACTGCGATTGGTGGAAATTAACTGATCGCTTGCAAAACTAGAATTTAAATTTCACAACGAGGCTGCCTGCTGTGAGACTTCGGGGTTAAACTCTGGAATCGCAATCGCGAATAAGTCAACAGTCTGCCTATATTAGTTCTGGCTATCTTTTTCAATTCTATGGTAAAGTGATCACGTGAAATATCACGTGAAAATAGCAAAGTCGCTGTACTTACAGGGACACATTACCTATAACGAATTTTCATAAATGCGAGGTTTTCTTTGGTCCACCTGGTACAATTTCCCTCTTGGCCTTTGTTTTGGTTCTCTAGGAAGCGGCATCGAAAAACTAATTCGAGTCTCGACGCCAATCCCTGAGCAGGCATCATTGACAAACAACAATGAACAAGCTTACGCAGCACTATTTTTGACATGGTTGCAGCTGCATACAGTTTCAACGCACTTCCAGACGACTTCCAATCAAACTCCCGATAGGCTTCCAGTGTACCCGTTGCGACCTCTGGTATGCCATTGCAATTCCACTGACAGACCGGCTTGGTATGGAAGCTGCACTTAAAAAGTAATCAGAGACTCAACGACGATTCCTAAGCGAGCTGCATTCACAAACACAGCAATTAACAGGCTTGCGCTGCGTTGCTGTTGAAATCATTGCAGCTACATACAGTTTCAAGGGACTTCCAGAGGACTTCTAATCAAATTCCCGGTAAGATTCCAGTGTAACCTGCGCGCAGTCTTTCTGTTGTTTTGATTGAAAAGTGAACGAACGGAAAATACGTGGATGGATGGTCCAACATGGTGCAGCACTTCCTTAAGTCACAATGCACGTGACGTCATTTCATGAAGTTTCTCGGTGGGGCAACCAACACGGATGCAACATTGAATGCAAGATTTTTGTGAATGGGGGATTCCTCAAAACCACCAATGGCTCCTCAAACGGAGCCAGGGATTTGTAGGGAAAAGACCACGACCCTGCATTTCATCATATCATCATTTTCTTCTCTTACTCTCTAACAGACAGCTTCTCTACATTTCAGAAGTCTGCTTCCATTCTCTAAGAAGGATAGCACTTATGCTTTTGATACTCTAAATTCATTAATAGATCATGGGTTGTAGGATAAATTTAGGTTCCCGTGAATGAATTAAATTGGTTTCAAATAAATAATATAAATCACCTTGTATCCTTCTTGTGTTTATCCTTCTCGTTACCTTCTGGGACAGCAAATAAGCTTCGTTCAGGTCTGATACTGCGACATTCACTTTCGCTAGGCCTGCTAGGCCCACCTCGTTGTTGAGAATGAGCGCGAAAGTATCACGCTTCAAATTCTCCTTCCTAGCTACAATGCCAAGCAGGGAACAAAGTGGCGAAGGAGAGACTCTTTCGTTCTCTCCTTCGCCTCTTCTGTCACTGAGATACCGTCAATTGGTAGCATCTCTTTACAGAAACCCCCAAATGGTAGTTCGTGGACCTAAAATTGGGCCATTTGGTAGCATCTGGTAGCAAAATTTTCTGAGTTTTTCTATTTTCTATTGTAAAAACTGATTGAACAAAGCAAGAAAACTCCAAAATTCAATGATAACTATTGCTGCAGTGACCATATTGCCATGCGGAGGAGCTTACTGAGTTGAAATCTTATAACTGACCAGGAATCTTGGAATACCCCTCATTGGTACTAAGAGTTTGACAAATACGGCCATTTGGTAGTCATTTCGTAAGACTCTCAAACCGACTGGACCCCCTGTTAGGCCATAATGGGAGTACCCCCCCCCCCGGGCAGAACAGCCAACCTTGTAACCAGAAACAGCCAATGCAAAGATTACAGAAACAAAGCGAAGCGTCAGCAGGTATTTATTCCAATTAACTCAACCGTAACTTTCTATTAAAGCTTTACTGTCACCATATAAAATTGTTGGTAGCCAGCAATTCAGTCGTGGCTATCTGTAAAAGGGGGAACGGGGAACCGGGGAACGGGGAATCGGGGAATCATCGGGGAATCGGGGAATTGGGGAATCTGTAAAAGGGGGAACCTAGAAACTACACATTCCACAATTTTCTATATATTTTTTTATGAAACTGCGGCCAACACTGTATAACACAATAGAAAATCTTTTCATTTCCTTTCATGGGTGAGCAAAAATAAATCCAACAAAACAGATTTCATTCGAAATCTGTAAAAGGGGGAATATGAAAACCAAACGTGGAAATTGGAAGTACAACGCATCATATTGAAGATCTTTGCACGCAAATCTCGAATCTGGCATTAGAAAGTTGATATTTCCTATCTAAACGAAAATAACACAGCTTTTCAAAATCTGTAAAAGGGGGAATCTGTAAAAGGGGGAACTTCAGAACTACTAACTATAGAAGCATAATTTTGATACGAACATGATGCTGATGACTTGGTCTTACCAATGGACGCAGCAGAATTTTTAAGAAATTACCTAGGAAAGTATAAAATCGACATCAAATGCCAAATAACAGCTTTACGGCAAGTCTTTGATGCAATTTGTAGAACAATTGCGTGAGTTCGTGTCGAATTCCATGCAATGTCTGGTCTAGTCTATTTCAAATAGAGGTCAAACACTTTCAAAAGAAGCTAAAATGGGGAATTTTGTGAGTCACGTAATTCATGGCATCCCTCCAAGTCAAGGGGGTTGCTTGCAAGATGTCACTTCAGTGATCTGACGGTGAAATCATGGGTGGCAAGACGCCACAGATATTCTTGATTGCCGCAGTTCAGTTCCTTTCGCGGAGGAAAATATCCTTTACCACTACGGACGAGCTAGCGTAATATCTCCTCCACAGAAATGTATTTTCCTCTGTGGTGTCATATATGCTATGCTGAAACATACTGCGATGTTTGACAACTAATGGTGAAATCATGGGTTGTAGGATAAATTTAGGTTCCCGTGAATGAACTAAATTGGTTTCAAATAGATAATATAAATCGCCCTTTTATCCTCCTTGTGTTTATCCTTCTCCCCCTTCTGGGGCAGCAAATAAGCTTCTTTCAGGTCTAATACTGTGACATTCACCTTGGCTAGGCTAGGGCCACCTCGTTGTTGAGAACGCACTCGCTCACCTCTCCTTCACATCTTCTGTCCCTGCGTGGCGTTGTAGCTAAGAAGGATATTTTGAAACTCGATGCTTTCGCGCTCATTCTCAACAACAAGGTGGGCCTAGCCTAGCCAAGGTGAATGTCGCAGTATTAGACCTGAAAGAAGCTTATTTGCTGCCCTCAGAAGGTAATGAGAAGGATAAACACAAGGAGGATACAAGGGTGATTTATATTATCTATTTGAAACCGATTTAGTTCATTCACGGGAACCTAAATTTATCCTACAACCCATGATTTCACCATTAGTTGTCAAACATCGCAGTATGTTTCAGCATAGCATATATGACACCACAGAGGAAAATACATTTCCGTGGAGGAGATATTACGCTAGCTCGTCCGTAGTGGTAAAGGATATTTTCCTCCGCGAAAGGAACTGAACTGCGGCAATCAAGAATATCTGTGGCGTCTTGCCACCCATGATTTCACCGTCAGATCACTGAAGTGACATCTTGCAAGCAACCCCCTTGACTTGGAGGGATGCCATGAATTACATGACTCACAAAATTCCCCATTTTAGCTTCTTTTGAAAGTGTTTGACCTCTATTTGAAATAGTCTAGACCAGACATTACATGGAATTCGACACGAACTCACGTAATTGTTCTACAAATTGCATCAAAGACTTGCCGTAAAGCAGTTATTTGGCATTTGATGTCGATTTTATACTTTCCTAGGTAATTTCTTAAAAATTCTGCTGCGTCCATTGGTAAGACCAAGTCATCAGCATCATGTTCGTATCAAAATCATGCTTCTATAGTTAGTAGTTCTGAAGTTCCCCCTTTTACAGATTCCTCCTTTTACAGATTTTGAAAAGCTGCGTTATTTTCGTTTAGATAGGAAATATCAACTTTCTAATGCCAGATTCGAGATTTGCGTGCAAAGACCTTCAATATGATGCGTTGCACTTCCAATTTCCACGTTTGGTTTTCATATTCCCCCTTTTACAGATTTCGAATGAAATCTGTTTTGTTGGATTTATTTTTGCTCGCCCAAGAAAGGAAATGAAAAGATTTTCTATTGTGGTATACAGTGTTGGCCGCAGTTTCATAAAAAAATATATGTAAAATTGTAGAATGTGTAGTTTCAATGTTCCCCCTTTTACAGATTCCCCGATTCCCCGATGATTCCCCGATTCCCCGTTCCCCGGTTCCCCGTTCCCCCTTTTACAGATAGCCATTCAGGCGTTTGATCTCTGTGCGGAGTATGGTCATGGGATTAGCGCGGTTTTCTTTGATTTTGAGTTATCATCACTTTGCGTAGCATGCAAACAAAGGGATCCGATAACCGTCTCTCATAGTTTCACAAGACAAATGATAAAAGCTAGGCTAGAAATGTATTTCTAGTGACAGTAAAGCTTTAAATTCCAGAGCGACATCTTTTGTCGCATACAATAGAAATTCCGCCCTCTCGGAAAACTCCACTGGCCTGAAATTGGCCTTAACAAGTCTACACTTGCATCTAGGGGCACTAACAAGTCTACACTTGCATCTAGGGGTACTGCTACAAAAACTTACGTCTACCTCATGGCAACATAAAACCGGAAATGCGAACATAACGCTACATGTAGCTACTAGGAAGAAAAAGATAGCACATAACATTACACGTAACTGCTACAAAAAAGAAAGAAATATTTACATTAAAAGGGATGCTGGTGGCTGTATAACTTACTAAGTTTGAAATTAAAATCAATAATCATTTTTATCAAGATAACATAAACAAATACCGGGTCTCCCAAAATGATGTATTATCGTTTGAATGGTTATATATCCATAACCGATGAACCGATTTTCAAAAACTGGCAAAATCACAACCAACATTTTAACATCCAATTTAGCCTATAGGAAATCAAATAAAACAAAGTTTTTGAAAATCCGTTCATTGGTTATGGACATACAAGCAATCAAACAATAATACATCATTTTGGGACACCCGGTAGTTCTTTATGTTATCTTGACTTTATCAAGACAGAAACCTATGTCTATAATCTATTTTTCGCTCCAAATGGTAATATTTTTTTTTCTTTATTCATTTAAAAAACAACTATTTACAAAAACAACAAGACTAATTAACTGCGTGCCATCCAAAGTGGGAAAGGACGTATAGTCAGCGAGTTCCCACTATGTATGTCACTTACAATTGAATTTAAATAGTTCCAAGAATGGTCGTAAGAGAGGGACAGCCCAAGAGCGCACAATTTGCCATTGTGATATTGTTCTAGTAGTAGGGTACATTCTATTTTATAAGTAGTGTAATAAGTAATACGTATTGTAAGTTTTTAAATGGAATGTATAAAACAAGGGGGTAGTGCTATAACCGCGCATAAATGTAAGCTAATTAGCATTAATGTCACTAATTTTGTACAACGTTCAAAGATTATCAACATTGGCTACTTCAGAAGCTCCTCTACACGTGCTAAGAATGTCGAGATGAGAGTGAAGCGAGCGATTTCATATCCTATTTTTATGGATATGAGGGGTGTCTACAAACTTTGAAACACCGAAAAACATCTGTTTATTAGGTGTGAGAAGTGTTTACATAATTTAAACACCGAGAAACATCAGTTGTTTAATTGGTGCGAAGAGCGTATATCCATATTTTGAAACACCGACGAATATCTATTCTTCAAAAGGTCGATAAAAGACTGGATGGGTGAAAAATGCACCTGCAAAATGTGCATGTAATGTTCATATGGATATCCCTCGCGTTTGCTACAATACCTGCCAAAAGTCTTGCATAACGTCAGCAAGTTTTCCTTATTTTTGCAATTTCCCTCTCTCTTCCTTACAGCATTGACGCTCTGTGGAATGCTAGTTGAGTAGCCTTGCAAATCAAATCTTTTGGGGACAAGGGCAGATTTAACTTATGGCTATCGATAAAACTGCGGAATGTGCGTATTAATCTTTCAGTGATCGTATCCGAAAGGTTATGGAATAAATAGGGAAAATGATCTTTCAAAACTTTTTTTGCATTTTTTCATAAGAAGGAGAGGCTTCGGGTAAAAGCGAATCAAAATTTTTAAAATCCAAATCATTTGAGCCATTTCCATGATTCTTTGAATTTCAGTAAAAAGCAAAATTGTTGTTTATAAGAATATAATTTGCTTGCGATAACATAACTTCAAAAATGTCACTATTCAGCCAGCATTGATCCGATTTTTACGAAATTTGCTTCATTTGATAGATAATATTCTTCTTAAATTGCTTGTGAAGCATTTATTGGAAAAATCAATTCAGACCTGGGTAATGGGACACATTAAAATAGTTACTAGTTTTTGAAAATGTTGTCGAAAACTGTGACAGTTCTAGTAGAAAGAGAAAACTGCGTGATTCTAGGTGTTTGCTGCAAATATCTAAAGATATTACATTATCTTGGGAAGACTTTTGCCAAAGGGCTCACATCAGAACGTTTTTGTTTTGTTGTTTGTTGACAGAGATAAATACGTAATTGAAAACTGCATATTCAAATTTGAAATTATCTTATGGCATTTGATTATTTTTCGACTGTTGTGCATATATTATCAAGATAGAATAAGAGAACAATATTTAGAAAAAATATTTCATCTTTACGCCGGGTGAGTCAATAAAAAGGCCCAGCGTTTTAAAAAATGCTGCCCTCTCAGTATAAAAAGCAATGATATTGAAAACCGTCTTGTTTTATTCCCGATATATCCAATAAGGTTCAGTAATTTACCAGGCTTTAATTGGCCATTCCTTCACGTCGATATGAGAGATTCTCTCCTGCAAAAGCAAACGAAAACGACAAACAACATTTCCCTTTGTTTTCCTTCCTAGAAATAATGACACTCACAAGCATTCATGCATTTTGACCTCTTAAATGAATGGAATCCCCCTGAATAAGCTAGCCGTACTAGGGGGAAGACTTTTTCATTCCCCGAACAGGATAGCACGTGCACGTGCTAAAGCGTTCTCAAGTCATTGCTGTAAGGTAACACGTTAGGGAAACTTGCTCATGATTTTTAAGATTTCAGCTTGCTCACGTTTTTCAAGGTTTCTCGAAGGAAAATTACCTAGAAAATCCCTTGTAAAATCTTAACGGAGTGACCGATTTCAGCTAGGAAAAATTCTAAAAATTATTGAATATGTTAGCTATTCAATTAGATATCGCAAAATATCATTGCTTACATATTCGGAGAGCAGAAGTCTTTCAGACGCCGGGCCTTTGCTCGTCCGGTATTATTCAGCTAGATCGGCTAGGGATAGGGTACGTGTTTAAAGGGGCTCCGTCATCAAAATGTACACAAAACGATGATTTTTGCAGTTTTTTGAAAGGTGATATCACATACAATTTTCATATTTTTTAAAATGAAAGTTGCTGTTTGGGCATCAATCATTGTATTTCACTAAGGAACAAACCAAACATTCATGTCTTCTACGATTGCTCGGATATAAGTGGATTTTAACGGTCGCTTTTTGGTGGCTTGGGTGAAGCCACCAAACAAACTGCAGAGAACAATGGATGAACAATGGATAATCGGCGACACGTGCGAGTTTGCCGATTTGTTTACTGTTTGACGACGGAGCCCTTTTAAGTTCCGTATACATGATTTGAGGTACGAAAGTTTCAGTGCTATTTGACCCAAATTTCAACATCATGCATGGCGAATATGGTTTTATTGCTAAATCCTCGGTGTGATTACTATGCAAGTGCCGAGAGCATCAAATACAATAGGCTTATTTTTGACATGCATATGCAGTTCTTGAGGTAGCTATTTTTCTCCATCAACTACTTCAACCGAGAAAAATGCGAATTCCAAGGCAATTGAATTAAAAGAAATGTGGTCTGTAGTTGCAACTGTGCATTTAGGTAATCCCCATTGAAGCTAGTTCTTACAAGCATCCAATTTTCCAAAGTAGGCTGACCAAATTGCAAATGTTCTTGCTTATTGAAGTATAAGCAATTCTAAACAGGACAGCTGCATATCAATACTTCATAGCATGAAGTGTGATTAAGGACAAAACTAAATCATAAAATGAGACCACATTTTGAAATTAAATCCGAAAAAAACCAAATAAAAATCTCATAGAAAGCGTGATTAATAAAATAAAGTGTGATTAAGGAAGGAACTGAATTATATATGAAACCACATTTTGAAATTAAATCCGACAAAGTGAAATAATAATCTTATATAAATAATCTATCAGAAAAAATAAAATACATTTCCAAATCTCACAGAAAATATTAAATGGAGAAAACACACAAGATGAAATCGAAATCAAACTAACAAACATAATCTGAAATGAATTTAAAAGACGAAATCAAAATGCAAACACAAATTTCAATCCCCAATGAAAAGAACATACGAAAGACGAAATCGAAATGTAGAACGAAATCATAATTTGGTTATTGTTCTTTTACAGGAGTTGACAGTCTTCTTCAACAGATTACGGTGTTTGGTTGCGTTTATGGGCTTAGTACGATGAGTCCATAATTTAAGGCTATTTCTATAATTCTAATTTGAATCATAAGTAAAAAGACAAGATGAAATCCAAATCAAATATTGGACAAATAGAGCCCAGATGCCTGGCGCCCAAGAGCCAAGAGCCCTCAAAGCCCACGAGCCTAGAGCCCAGGAGTCTTGAGCCCCTAGAGCCAAGGAGCCTAACACCCATAGAGGCCAAAGGGCTCTAGGAGCCCAGAGGCAAGTTGCCTTTCCAGCCGCTCGGGATGAGCCAATGCGAGAAATAGGCTTAATTTTTTATTACATTCTCAGGCCAGATTCAGGAAAAACACGAGAAGAATATTTGGCAAAGTGTCTGCCACTGCCCTTAGGCTCCTGGGCTCTAAGGGCTCAAGACTCCTGGGCTCAAGTCGCCTAGGCTCTTGGGTTCCTGGGCTCTGGGGGCTCCAGGCTCCAAGGCTCCTTGGCTCCTCCATTAGGACACTCGTGAATGCTTAGGGTCAAAGGTCAAACTCTTTTGGTAACCTTTGGTGCTTGTCATTTCAAGTCTTGTAATGATTCTCATAGAAAGATGTTATTTTAACAGGAAAAGGGAGCTTTTCAAATATAGCGGCGACTGCCTTAAAAATGGGGTAAAGTTTGTTGTTGTCGAACGCCTCACTCAAAGCATAAACATTTTGATCTTCAGCTATGGGAAATGGAATTTGGGATCAGTAAATTCATGAATAGCAATAGCTTAATCTATTTTTTCAGGTTGTTACCTTCTTCTAACCCCGAAATGTTACCCCGAATTTGGGGGCAATGAGAGAGATTATCTGTGTCCACTTCATGGTCGAAGTGCCTCATCCTATGAATTTCCGACAGTAACATTGCAACAGAGAGCCTTGTTTGGTCCTACTGTGTTTACGGTTCAAACTTCATACCTACTTATGGTTCCTTTCAATCAAGGGAAACATTGGATGGTGCCCTCAGCCATGATCCTATAAAGAGGCTCTGTTGCAACATGTTGAATGGATCGTTAATAGACCAGTTCAGTAATGAACAAATTCTGTAATTACTGCAAGTTCATGTTACTCTATTTTTTACATTTATGGCCAATTTCCAGTTCCCTTGGACTTCGAATTCGCATCCAAATCCACACTTCAAAGACATTAGGACGATGGCTTACCATTAAATCATCCAATGAAATTACGCGAATCTATTCATGATGCTCTCTTGTAAAGGATAACAATGGTGGTGTGCCCGTTTGCATTTTCGGCTGCATTATTGTGATTTGCATCTTTCGTTGAGACTTTTCCGTTTGGAATCCTTCCTTACATGTCAAATTCGGATGCAATTGCCTGCCGATCGGTGAGCAAAAGATTCGGATGCAAATCCTAAATCCAAAGGAACTAGCAATGGGCTAACAAATCAGAACTTAAGATATTGTCATCATCCTCGACCATCTCTTCCATTGCTGGCATTAATCAGCAACTCTGCTATCCTTTCCTGGACTTAGGTGCAGCCTAATGTTTAGATGAGCTTATTTCATGGATAGTGCCCAATATGATGGCTTCGTTGCTTTAATAGTGATTGAATCGCGCCTGAAGTGAAATAACTTTTGCCTGATTAGAGGGGCTATGCAGCACACCCCAGCCACCCGACTCTTATGCCAATGCCAATGTGTCTGTTCTGAATACACTTCCTCTGTCCAATTTTATCATTATATCTGGTAATCAGCCTGATTGGCCTGGATAACGAGTGTGCTAAATTGCGTGGGTTGCGTGGGTGCGTGGGTCAGAAAATTTGCGTGGGTCGTGGGTCGTGAGTCGTGGGTCGTGGGTAAATGTACGTGGGTCGTGGGTCTTTTTTGGAGATAATTTTGCGTGAGTAGTCTTGCGTGGGTGAATTTTTTGCGTGGGTATCCGGTTTTGCGTGGGTCCAGCTTTTCGTTGCTTGAGTGGCACATTTCGCGTGGGTAATCCATTTTGCGTGAGTCTAACTACAGCATTGACTAGCCTATTCATTCAAAGCTCGTTGCTTTGTGCATTTTAAAATAAAATTTTATCACAGGGTTACTGACAACTTTTAACATTGCATAATTAAGCAGTAGGGTATTCCAACGACATGACAGGGCAAAGGACAAGAAAAAGCAAGTTTCATTCTGTTACAAACAAAGTTCAGCGAACAAAAAAACAAACAAAACAGTGATAATGCAACCATTAAAGGGCAAGCCCGTCTGGTGGATATGAAGTTGAGTCTGCTAAGATTTCTTCCTGTCAAATCAAACCCTCAAGTCAGCCCAACATACAAATTAAAACAACTTTATTATCTATCAGTGAAAATCGTTTATATGTATTTGTTCGTAGCCGTATATCAAATTTTAGTTTGGTTACACGTCTTTATGTTAATGACTGCGGGGTTGCTATGGCCTCTTGCTCTCCGTGGTATTGCCCTTGAAGTTTAATAAAGTAGTTCGTACGTAGTGTAGTGTCTTAAGTAGCTCGTATTGTAAGATTTTAAATTTTAATTTAACCCTCTGACACATCCTATTTTGGTTGGGGGAGGGGGCCAAAGAGCCCTCTACCCAGCTCTTGACTGGAAATAGATAGAGCAACCAGATTTGGTGTACTAATAGCCCCAGGCATGTACTTTATGAGAATATAAAACTTAAAGCTAAAATTAGCCGTCATTATTGCTTGAGTCAGCATTTTTCTTTGTGTGGTCAAGAAAAGTGGCAAAATCGGTCAAAATTAGGAAAAATGCGAAAGAATTTAATTGTGAGCACAATTTCTATCCAAACATCAAAATTGTGATATAGATTACATCTAATAATACTACCCTGCAAAATATCTTTGTAGAATATTGCAATTTTGCTACTTTTTTCGCGAAAATTAATATTCGAGAATTGGCGATTTTGACAGAGTCAGTTCCGGAAATTTGTCTCCCTCCCGCTCATTTGTCAAAATTTTTTCTTAAAACTTCTTGAGTCGTTGCACAATAAGTAGCAGCAAAAGAAAGTTTCCGGGCGATAATAGTTGTCCTGGCAGAGTTATAACAAAAAGTCTATTGGCCCCCCCCCCCCCACCAACCAAAAGAGGGTTAAAGAAATTCTTTTCTGTTGATATGGGACATTTTTGAAAAAAAATCATAAAACCTTCGTTTGTGTTTCTATTCATCAGTATTAGCATTATTATTATCATTATTTAAGCTGGAAATTAGATTTTTGTTTGTTTTTAAAGGCATGTCGCCAGGTTTCTTGATATGATCAACAACCAGTAACTATACACAAAGCAAAGCAACGAGCTTTGAATGAATAATCAAGGCTGTAATGCGGTAATTAGACTCACGCAAAAATGGGTTACCCACTCGAAATATGCCACTCACGCACCAAAAAGTTGGACCCACGCAAAACCGGTAACCCACGCAAAAAAAATCACCCACGCAAGACTACTCATTCAAAATTATCTCCAAAAAGACCCACGACCCACGAAAATCTACCCACGACTCACGACCCACGACCCGCGCAAATTTTTTGACCCACGCACCCACACAATTTAGCACACTCTGTAGCTAATGCTGTAGTTAGACTCACGCAAAATGGATTACCCACGCGAAATGTCCAACTCACGCAACGAAAAGCTGGACCCACGCAATACCAGATACACACGCAAAAATTTTCACCCACGCAAGACTACTCACGCAAAATTATCTCCAAAAAAGACCCACGACCCACGTACATTTACCCACGACCCACGACTCACGACCCACGACCCACGCAAATTTTCTGACCCACGCACCCACGCAACCCACGCAATTTAGCACACTCCTGGATAACCCAGCGATCAGGATTTGATGCATTTCACCACATTTTGTAACAAAGTTTGCTGTCTGGTATGGTGGACGGAGAGACAAGTCAATGCCATTTTCATATTCTTTCAATCTCCTAAATATATTTTTCATCACTTTGTTTGATGAATACTGCTGCTTTCTTTCAAAACGTCTACCTAAAAGAAGTGCCAATCCATCCAGCTCTGGTCAGATATTATATCTTGCTTGACTGTTCCCTAAACAGCGAACAAGAAATGTACCTTTCATATGTATCCACCAAAACTGTTTTCCTTTACGAAGAATACCGTAAAAGCTCTTGCAAAGAATACCCGGGAGGCTTGTGTAATTTTGGAAACCCGAGAGGGGGCTCGTTAGAGAAGGGAGGGTTATGCACCTTGCCAAGGATATAAACAATAGCTTTTTAGTTCCTATGCCCCATATTCTGTGGAGTCAACAGACAATTTCACGAGTCAAATGCCTTTTCGTCGTGGAGGAAAGCTTCTGTGGCATTTGTTTTTTCGTGATCATGCTCAATTTCTTTCACACGTCAATCGATGTTCCATTCTTGGCCTTTATACAGGACATATCTCATGCCATAAAAGTGAGCGTCTAATGAGTTAATGACTGGTTTCAAGCCATACATGTTTCATCGGCCTTGAAATTATTTCTTTCCTTCCATTATTTCTAAAAATTTGTTAATGTCAGCAGGAATACGAATATCGGGAGTTCATATGCCAAATTTATCTTCGTCACAGGAAATACTGTTCTATAAATGTGTCTGGCGTTCTCATGATACCGTTGATGTTAGCAGCCATATCCAAAATATATGAGATGTTCTTCGCGCTCTTGAGCAGTGAAGTCCCGGCTGCATTTAAGATTTGTCTCCCTGTTTTCCTCCTCCCGTTTTTCGACCAAAGTGGCAAGTTCATCAATGGTGTGAGGGTAAAGTGCAAAATATTCCTACCGGAAGAGATATTGCTGCATAACATCGAAACTCAGATTCTACACCCAAGAATAACTGGAAATTGATAAGATCATGTGTTTTTAGTGAAACAGCAATCGACTTCCTTGGTTGCTCCCATTTAGGACAGCATTGCCTCGGAGAGGAATATGATGACTTTAAACCTAAACAGCGCTATGGACCAGCATTTTAGTACGAATATGATAGTAAGATTTGTGATTTAATTAGGGTGACAAACATCAAACTTTACCAAAAGATTTTGACCTTTGACCCCTGTTTGGGGCATTTGCCCCTATATTTCAAAAATAGTTACTCTCCCATCAAAATAACATCGAAATTCGGGTTCTACACCCCTGAATTGGTATGGTAAGGTACTTTTAGTGAATTTTGAATCATCTTGCTTTGTTGCCCCCATTTGGGGGCAGGGTTACCCCAGAATGATCCGAAACCTCGAAAGTACCTTTTATGAGCTAGATGGGGCCATTAACAATGTTCTACAGCTAAAAACGAACTTTTAATGGGGTACATCGAGAGTCTTAACAATAACACATTTTCCTTCAATTTTGGGGGCATTTACCCCCATATCTCAAAAACGGCCCCTCCCCCACAAAAAGAACATCGATATTCGAATTCTACGCCCCAAAATTGACCAAAATCACTTGGTCTCACAAATTACCTCGTTTGGTGGTACTACCCCCCCTTCTGCTACCGGACTATTACGTTGGGGGAGTCTCTCATGTGTACAGTACATAGTCCCATGTGCAGAGTGAAATCGGTTATGCCCCAAGTGAAATCGGTCATGCGATAAGTGAAATCGCTCGTACCCTAAAGGCTGATTTCCAGTCAGTGGAATTTTCCGAGCGGGCGGAATTTCCTTTGTCTGCGTGAGAAAATGTCGCCCTGGAATTGAATAGAAAGTTACGGCTGACCAACCTTTTATTGTCAAAAATTCCGCCCGCTTGGAAGATTCCACTGACTGGAAATTCGCCTTAAGAGAAAAGCAAATCGAGCGTGCTTGAAAGAATAAAATTGTTGGGGATACGATTCGTCAAAGTTCTTAGCAACGGTCATCCCCCAAAAAGGAAACCTGTGATCATGCGCAGAGAGCATGATTGGTTTTGTGGAAAGGATTTGGGCGGATAATCCGGCCGCAATCCAAACAAGAATTTGCAAAGAGACAAAGAGATTCTCGCGCATGGTAATAGGTTTTCCAGCTGTTGATCTGCTTTGAACTTTACCAGCATAACAAAAGGCTCAGACAAAAGAGGCAGTCCTCGGTATCCTCAACAATCGTCTCGGTTTGGAACGGCAATTTGACCTGTGTTTGGCAAGTATGTGTCAAGATGGCGACCTACCATATGCACACTGTGCACTAGATATATGATATTACAGATGCAAAGAAATATCTACTTTTCTACCGTCGAGTGAAAATATTGAATGGCGTTTGAAAGACTATTTCCTCCTGAATATCACAGAAATGATACTTTTTAATGCTTTGCTGAATAGCCTACATGTTAAAGTAACTTCGAAAATTTTATCACTAAATTCAACCACTCTCATTCAAAATCATGAGGGATTTGCTCATGAAGGCTCCCAAGAGAAACCTTAAGAATGGCGGCCTAAAGTCACCATCAAATCCGTCTTCAGTGTATGCTAAGTTCATGATGACTTGCGAACCTTTTGACGCACTTTCCTTGTGGGAGGACGGACATTTTTTCCTACTAGTATTAAACAATTTTCAAGAGGATTCTTTTGTAAAGGATAACATGTGCAAAGATTTAATTAACTTTGTTATCAGGAAGGAAGAGGAAAACGAGCAAATTTTGATTGTAGCGTTCACTCGTTTTTGCAGGTTTTCAAACAGAGTTGTCTGGAGAAAACATCCAGTAACTACGGAAGGAGCAATAAGTTACGGTAAAAACGTTTTTCAACACTACTGTTTGATTTTCAAAGGGCGCTGTGTTTTAGATCTTTTTTCAAGACCATCTGCCCACCACAGCTATTGGGAGACATACGTGAAGATAATGCAGGGAATTAGCCTCTTAAAGGAAACGATTGATCACACTGGACTGTTCTTACCTCCCTTCCTACGAATTGTTGCTCGTCATTTCACGCTTGTTTAAACCCTGAATTCATTGATCAAGAGGCTTCATCAATAATTCAAAGTAGAATGGCGTCACCCTGGCCCGTCCAGTCTTCAGAAAACGAAGATTTTCCGAGAGGTCAAAGAAGTTTTGGAGAGCAACTCACCTTGAATAAATCTCATGTAAGAAGTTACCAAGTGAAAAGTGAAAATAATTTGTTTCAGTTTCCAAAATGTTATATTTACTTCTCAACTCATGCTACAAACCTCACAGTGAGATCTGTATCATCCGTTTCCTTTTTGTCATGCTGGAACCACACAAATACGGACATGTCTTGAACGCCTAAATTAGGCCGTGGCAGACTAGTCTGACCGCTGCAGAATTGATTGTTTTAGTACATCACAAACTTTTCAAGCCGTTCACCAGTTCACCACAGTATCATCTCATTTCCCAGAAGACCGAAAAGTTACAAAACAAATTCTAATTTCGTTGAAAGTGATTTCAAAAAATATTTTTGACTTCATTTCCACTTTTAACTCTCTTATCCTTGACCTCAGTCACATCTAAAGCACATTACGCATCGAACAGCTTACAACAGAACTAAAAGGTTTCACTGTGTGGACACACTTGGGGGCCATCATGTCATTTACAGTGCTACACGTTTTTCTTTTTTATAAGAAACTGGTTTATAAGAAACTAGTACTACCATCGCCAAAAATTTAAGAAACTCTAGTACTACGCTCAAGAACAGTTAAAAAACTCTTAAAATTCAATTTCTGTGTGTCTCTTTTATTTTATGTTTCTCTAACAAAGGTACCTTCATCTTTTTTTAACTTTTAACTACAAAAATTGTTAATTTTTTGCCTGAATGTGCATGACTTATTCGTGGTGACAATGTCAATGTAAAATGGAAGGCCTTTGTGGCGAAGAAGCCTCAAATTAGAGCAATATCGCAATTTTAGGCCCAAAAAAATAAGAAACTAATTAAGAAACTTTTACTACTAACACACCGAAATTTCCATGCGAAATTAAGAAACTTTTAGTACTAAGTGCTGATCCAAGTTTCTTATAAAAAGAAAAACGTGTATTCCAAAATGAGCCGTAGGTCTGACAATTTGTGTGCGATTCTTGAGATTTCTTTGGATATGAAACCAGAAGAGCTGGAGGAAACGGTCCTGAAGCCAATTCTGTTTTGGCTGTAAGATATACCGAGAAGCGACACAAAATAGACAAGATATGTGGAAACGTCAAAGGTAAAGGGAATTGTACTTACACCTTCGCTGCAGGAAGGTCAACGTCAAAACTTTATTGTAGCTCTCCTGAGCAACGCAAAGCAGCGAAATCGAAAAAATATTAAAGAGATGACATCAGCAAACAACTTTCGTGCGCTTTTTGGAAAAGCTAGGCTCAAGCTCCATTTGATTTCAAAGTATTATGCAAGGCGGTTGCACAACCCGGAATCCATTAGTGGTCAAACCAGGGCGACGCTATTCTAGTCATATTCTTAGCAGGGACATATACGTATTTTTTTAGAAGAAACAGCTTATAAGAAACGGAAAACAAACCTCCCTGAATTTATAATGCTAAGAAACTTTTGTAATTTGCAGTTTTAATTTTCCCAATTGCACTCAAAAATATCTTGACACTGTACAGTTATAGCAACTGTTTGGACATTATTTTCAGTGCGAATTATGTTATCCATTTGCTTTGAGATCTTACTAACTAATTTGGGAGCCCTCTTGACAATACTAAATTAACTCTACACTTCCGGCATTCAAAATATAAGAAACACGTAAGAAAATTTTGGTGGTAAAATGGCCCAAAAATTTTAGAAATTGCCTGCCAGCCCCGAACCTTAATTTCTTATAAAAAATAAGCGTTCTTCATAGCAAAGGCATCTCTGCGTTTCTTATGAGAAACTAGTACTATGATAGCAAAAAATTTCAAAATACTCCAGGAGAGGCAATAAGAAGTTTTTAAAACTTAGATTCAACGATGTTATGGCAAACATGTCATTGAATTTGTGAGCAAATTTAGCTAGCCATTCTTGTCGTGAATGTCTCAGAACACTGTCTATTCCAATATGATATTTTAAATTGCAAAAATATATTTGGCGTAGTGTTAGAGACTGCATGATGCTTCTCGCATTTTAGAGATAAGAAGCAGATTAACAAGCTTTCAGTGCTAAACTGCGAAAATATCTATGTTGAATTAAGCAATTTTAATACTATGGCCTGATTCAAGCTTCTTGTAAAAAATGTTCACTGCTTTTTAATGACACTCAAACACAAGGCCATCAGAGGTTGCAAGAAACAAAACTACTGATTTGTCACTGGTTTGGGTTAGGGCTAGGGCCTTGGGGTACTCCCATTCCTCGCCTGACGGGATGTGCCACTCAACAGGGTGTCATATTGTGGTAAACGTTATGCGACAGGGTGTCGGTTTTTGAAGGAGATTTTGGGGCAAGGGATAGTAATTGATAAGAAAATTATGGGATAGGGTATCATATATGGAAACGAAAGCTTTTAGAGTTCTCTCGGATTTCGGAACAATTGATCAGGAAAACATTTAAGTAAAATCTTTGGTAAAAACATAGGGATTTTATGTGACAGGGTGAGATAATAATAATAATAATAATTTATTTATTTAAGGTTGGCATGATAAAGATAGTTAAGAAAACTAATTAAGGCCAACCATTTAACAAAAGTGAAAACTGAATAGTCCTATTTACATGTTTTTATAAAAATCCTAAATTATTTACATAGATTTTGCACAATCTACAGTTGCAGTCGCTGAACTGATGTTTTTTTATTTTCCTCTTAAATTCTGTCAAGGTATTGTATTGATAAGAAAATTATGGGATAGGGTATCATATATGGAAACGAAAGCTTTTAGAGTTCTTTCGGATTTCGGAACAATTGATCAGGAAAACATTAAGTAAAATCTTTGGTAAAAACATAGGGATTTTATGTGACAGGGTGAGATAATAATAATAATAATAATTTATTTATTTAAGGTTGGCATGATAAAGATAGTTAAGAAAACTAATTAAGGCCAACCATTTAACAAAAGTGAAAACTGAATAGTCCTATTTACATGTTTTTATAAAAATCCTAAATTATTTACATAGATTTGCACAATCTACAGTTGCAGTCGCTGAACTGATGTTTTTTTATTTTCCTCTTAAATTCTGTCAAGGTATGAGACTCTTTTATTTCTAGTGGCAACAATTGCCAGAGTTTGTGTCCAGTGTACCTGATTGTCTCTATACCATACGCATTTGTGCGTGGAATTGGTACTGACAGGTGGTCATTGCATCTCAGGCTATATGAGATGTTCTTCTTGACGAAGATTTCACCCATGAATTTAGGATTAAGATCATGTTTGGTCTTATAAATTTCTGTAGTTAGCAACTGTAGATTTCTTTGGTGAATGGTGACTGAGGCTACCTTTATCAACAATTCTTTAAAATTTGATGACGTATCCTTGTAAGCGATTCTTAATGCTCTTTCGTGGATTTTATTTATTTTGTTGTTCACGTTTTCTATCATGAAACATCCAAATTACAGGACAATAGCTAAATTGGTCAATAGCCTTTCCGATTTCTAAGAAGAAATATGTCTCGTTTTGGCAGGGGGGTCGGTAGATGTGGAGAGGTTTTTCGCACACCCCCATCTCTTCCCTAATCAAGCACTCCCGGGGGTCAGGGTCAGGGTCAGGCTTAAGATTGGGTAACATAGAGTCAGGGTCAGGGTTAATCTTGCTATTTGTACTGTGGAGGAATATTTGCTCGATATCGTCGATATTGTGAAGAAATACTATCAGTGATGCAGAGGGAACAACTATCCATTGTATATCCGAGAATAGATAGCTAGCTATTTTTCCATACAAAGGGTCAAAAGTGAGATAACTCAAGTGGCCGAGTTAAAGGAATACTGTCGCAGCTGTGATTGGCTTGTCAGAATGTTGAAATCACAAGCAAATAACCAGGCCTCTGAATGCAGAGGGAAAAACTATCCATAGACCTTTTAGCTATTCTGAAAGGAATCAGAATCGAACGATTATCTTGCTTCATTTTGTAGAATTTTCGAATGTCCACAATAGTGATAGAATCTCTAACGCCACTCGATCGAACCTCCCGGATCAAAATGTATAAAAATAACGCTCGATCCAGGCTCTTTTGTAGAATAGCTAAAAGGTCTATTGTATATAAGAGAGTAGATAGCTAGATATTTCTCCATACAAAGGGTCAAAAGTGAGATAACTCAAGTGGCCGAGTTAAAGGAATACTGTCGCAGCTGTGATTGGCTTGTCAGAATGTTGAAATCACAAGCAAATAACCTGGCCTCTGAATGCAGAGGGGAAAACTATCCATTGTATATCCGAGAATAGATAGCTAGCTATTTCTCCATATAAAAGGTCAAAAGTGAGATAACTCAAGTGGCCGAATACTGTCGCAGCTGTGATTGGCTTGTCAGAATGTTGAAATCACAGGCAAAGAACCTGGCCTCTGAATAATTACCAAGCATTCATATCCGTGGATCATACTTTGTTTCGAGAATAAAGGGAGTCAGATCGTTATCACCTACATGAATTTTAGTGTACAGCGTAATGACTGAAGTTTGCCAAATTCTTTCCTTTTTTATAGTCTTATTCACCCAATCAGCGCCATGACAGTGTGCCTTAAAAAAGGAGTGTGCAATGGTAAAAGCCTCCTCCATCAATCATTGTCTTTTGCCTATCCATTGTGGACGGCATGTGGGCGACATAGATTTGAATGGTAAATGTTTGCTCTTTGCAAATTCAAGCTTTCATCCTGTCAATTTGCCATGCCAGCTTATCTGTCAGGCGTCAGAGACAATCTGGAAATTTTGTTGGGTCGCATAACCATCATGTTTATTCGGTGGCTTGCCGAATTACCTTTCGCGTCATATAAATGTTCTGCTCGCCGCATATTTGTCAACGAGGCTGGCCGGATAATAACTCAAGTAACATGCTTAAACGATCTATAATCATATGTAAATAGGCCCTGTGCCATCACGGGTTGAGGCTGTGATCTCGTGCTGACCCTCCACGCTACACATTTTGAATTTCCCACATTAGATTAGATTTGAAAGTAATTCATTATTTTAGGCTGTGATATGTCGCAACAAATTTCAAACTAACATGTGAAGTTTTGAATTTATCAAAATGAGATTGCTCAGTCTCTGCAGCATAATCTTAATATAGATAAATAGCCAGCTGAGATGTTTTGATTTTCGGAAGAGTCTACTGGTCGATTCTTCTCCGTCTATTGTGTTGTGTTCCTTCCAACAATATGATGGCAGCATGTGATATTCTTTTCTTCACAGAAGTAGCAACAAATGTAACGGTGAGCACAATTCCACATTAAACGCATAAATGTAATATGCCTTTCAGCTTTTCTACGAAAGAGAGTTGATCAAGCGATATTTTCATACATTTGTATACGAAAGGTTCGATTGAGCGGCGTTAGAGCATCTACGTATCACTATTGAGCACATTCGAACATTCAGTAAAGTTTATTTTTCATTTCATTTTTTTTTCATTATTCATTATTTACACTAATGTTGGTTTACAATAGTATAAATAAATACTAACTTAAGGTAACTCTGCTTTCCGCTCTAGTGCACAGCGAGATGCCGTTTCGCAAAACCACTCTCCTCAGAAAACAGTTAATTTCTCCAATATTATTCGGTCTATCGAAAAGCGGTAAAAAGGATGTTGTTCTGTATAATCTGGGCAATCGAAAGATTTATAAATCGCAATCTTTCCGTCAACCCTGGCTTCGCAAATCCTTGCTCAAATCTTTTTGCTGATTTCAGAAAAGTGGATTTACCTCCAAAACTACTCGAAAAAGTTTCGATTTTTTTTTCGCTCCATCTTTAGCTAAGTAGTTGATCTACAACTTTGCCAAGTCTGATTGAAAAAGCTAGGCTAGATTTCCTGCAATCGAATTTTACATTTCTGTTTACTTTTCGACATCGAAGGGGAAAAGCGTTGGTCAACAGTTTAGCCCATGCAGAACAATTTGAACGGCCGTAGAATGTTTTTGCAAAAAAATTAGTTCTTGATCTAAGATCTATGCTCATTGTGGACTCTAAAAGAAATTGATAATCTGTGAATGCTTACGAAAGTCTCGAAAGACACCCAAAGCATGGTTTCGTGAAGTTGCTGGTAAAAATCAGTAATTTTTAATCAATAGATGCAAATGATACTTTTACAAGCGCACTAAGGATGTCTTTTGAGACTTGCGTATGGTTCCCAAAAGATGACGTTCATTTGTTTGCCAATGGAAAAACTTCCGAAAGTTCTTTTTAGCCTGACCTTTTTGCAAGCGTGCTTCATAGCATGGTAATCTGTTGACCAAGGTTTCTCCATTTCGCTGTCGAAAAGTAAACAGAAATACGAAATTCGATTGCAGGAAATCTAGCCTAGCTTTTTCAATCAGACTTGGCAAAATTGTAGATCAACAACCTAGCTAAAGATGGAACGAAAAAAAATCGAAAATTTTTCGAGTAGTTTTGGAGAGAAATCCACGTTTCTGAAATTAGCAAAAAGATTTGAACTAGGATTTGCGAAACTAGGGTTGACGGAAACATTGCGATTTATACATCTTTCGATTGCCCAGATTATACAGAACAACCTCCTGTTTACCGCTTTTCGATAGGCCGAATAATATTGGAGAAATTAACTGTTTTCTGAGGAGAGTGGTTTTGCGAAACGGCATTTCGCTGTGCACTAGAGCGGAAAGCAGAGTTACCTTAAGATATTGTTCGTCTGTGTCGATTTCATGTATTTGCAAAGTTATTTTGTCTATCACGAATTCCTGAAAGTCGTAAACAGCGATCTTGCTGAAGCAACTTTGAAGCTGCGAAGAGATAATCTACAAGTCGAAGTGGGCAAGAAACTCACCAAAGAATATGGTTTTTGAATCAGATTTATGATGCTTGGTGAAACCGAAGGTGAATAGAGCCTTCTCAAACACTACTGGATTCATTGCTCAATTGATTTCATCAGAATTACAGCGAACACAGAGGTACAGTAGACATGTTTTGGCATTTAGGCCTATACAAGTTGGATTATGACACGCAGAATCTGCTACCCGCATTTGGCGTCTGACTGCCCCTTTAATGAAATGAGGCACGAGAAAAGTTTACAGACAACATATAATTCAAGCATTCGTAACAAAGCAATTTCTCGCCACATACTGCATCATGAACTTACCGGATAATCGTCGCAAGTTTCAGAGCACCACTGCAGACCTCAGCAGGAAAAAATGGTCTACCGTCGAAACCAGAAAGGGGAAGTCGAATTCAAAAAGCTACCTGAACTTGGCGGTTTTAGTTGCTGTCTGAGATTTACTTTTCTTGTCCAAAAGTTCAATTTTCCTTACTTGTTTAATTGAAAAGGTTGTTTCTTATATGCGGAACACTAATGTATTCCTATATTTAGACCAAATATATAGGAACCGTTGTTGACAAAATTATGCTTCATTAGAAGCATTATTCTACTACATGTTTGAATTAATGGAGGGAATTCTGAAAACTTTAAGAAAATCACCGAAAATACGTCAGCGTTTCTTCAGGGGCTGGCTCCACTCCCACTACAAATTCTACTTTAGCTCCCTTGTTCCCTGTTTATTCTCTGCCTTTGTATTCAATCAAGTACAAAATAAGATTTGAAAAGAAGGAAAAAAATGTGAGTTTTGATGATTCATCACTGTGAAATGCTAAGTAATGAATGGATACATCACATGCGGAAGAACACACAAAGGCATGGCAAGCTGATCAGAACATTCAAGACAGGAAGAAACCTATTCCAGATGCCCAAGATGAGGCCAACATGTGCGGGTACACACTTTCTCTCTAGTAATGCTTGTCGTGGATGGACGTAGGGGGTCCAACGGTATGCAGGGGCGCGGCGAAGCCGCATCGAGCAGGCCTAGTCTATATATTAGGATAACGTACTTTAATCAATTATTCAATTGGTCTTTCTTCTTTTGTGAACCATTGTAAATTTTACAATACTTTTATTGTAAAATAAAAATATACAATTGTGACCAGGAAGTAACTTAAACAATCAATCTTGTTGATGTATAACCGGGATTTCGTAGCCTTTGATCTTTCAATGAAAACTTCAATAAAAAGCCTCCACAAACGCTGTGAATTCAATAAAGAGTCCTTGAAAACAATACCCGTAGTTACATAGCTGATAGTTGAAGTGGAACTTCTAGAAACGTAGCAGGCTACTAAAATCGGCTTTCTACTTAGAATTCCCCTTAATTTGTAATTGCAAAACGTTTCAAAATTAAATCGCTCATCATTGCTGAATCATTCATCTAAGCCTTGTTGAGATGTTCGAAAATTTTCACTATTCTGATAAAAAGTTGTTTAGGCTTGAACTACTTGATATGCCAAAATTCGGTTGCACTTAGCAGCGCGCAATTAGCGGGGTTTTGAAACATACTGTCAAGCCAGCTTGGCAATCAGTTGACTTTGAGAGCCTTATTGCGAGGAATTGTACTTCCACATCAAATTTCAGCCATATTAATGCCACAAACCCTAAACGAATCTTGAATCCTTTGAATCTTTTGAATCCTTTGATCCATAATCATAATCATGATCATAAACTTTCTTACAGTTGATTTATTTGTAGTTAACAACAACTAATTAACACCAACTATCTACAATATATAATATACAATATAACAAAAAAGATAAAAACCCTAAATTAAGCAGCCTAAATTAAGTGCAAATGTGGCATGTACAGTTGTTGCGATCCCAGCAACGTATTTCTTTTTTGAATTTCATTAGAGAAGTTGTCAATTTTAGGTCATCACTAAGAGTATTCCATTATAGATTCCCTCTAGAGGATAAGGAATTTATCCCGTAGCGCTGAGAACTCACTGAGGGGAGCTTGCATAGTTCCTTAATCCGAACGTTGTATTGAACGAACATCTTTCTTAAAATAGAAATTCCACATGTACTCTGGATTGAAATGGTTCATTGATTTGTAGATCTCAGCCATGAAATTTTGTAGGTTCTGTTTATGTGTTGTCTTTGTTTCATCCCTATCTAAAAGTTCCTCAAATGTGGATTCATAGTCTCTGTATAGAGTTCTCAGTGTACGCTTGTGGGTCCTATTAAATTCATTATTTGCAACTTTGCTACAAAATAGCCAGATCAGCGGCAATGGCGGAGCCACGGGAGGGTAGGGGGGGGGGGGGTTAGTACCTTCACTTTTTTGAAAATGTGGTAATTTAGATTCGTCCAAAAATGACATAAAAATGTGAAGGTAGGGGTAGGTCTGTGTTTAGTCTTTAATCTCGCTTTCTTGGCCATCCAATGCTAAATATGATCTCACCATTCTGAAACATTTGTGTGTCGTTTGTGATCGCAGGGCAAAAATGGTAGAAGAACGACTTGAGCAATTGGTGCTCATTAGCAGTGAGCGGGATATCTCCAGTTTGCTATCAAGCCAGGAAAAGTTCCCCTTCGAGCATCATCAACGTTGCTGGCGGACTTTTTCAGACTACATACTTTTGCACTTGTGTTTAAAATCAAATACATATTTCAAATACATTCTCATATAACTCATTCTAAGTTTCACTATTTGTAATACTTGTTGTCATACAATTAAAAAGCCTTGCACATTGAAATTTCTCACGTCCAGATCAATGATTTCATCTGCCGTTTTCTATCTAGAAAGGGAGTATTTCTATATTCAAAAAGGGCGTGTCCCTAAGATCTAAAGGGCGTGGTCCAAACACATTTTCCGAGGGCTTCGCCCCCGGACCCCCCTCCCCGGCTATCCGCCGCTGATTAGAGCAGAGGGCAATGGGAAAATGCCCTGCTGATCCATGCCATGTCATGTCATGTCATGTCATGTCATGTCATGCCATGCCATGGCATGCTATGCTATGCTATGCTATGCTAAGCTATGCTAGGCTATGCTATGCTATGCTATGCTATGCTATGCTATGCTATGCTATGCTATGCTATGCTATGCTATGCTATGCTATGCTATGCTATGCTATGCTATGCTATGCTATGCTATGCTATGCTATGCTATGCTATTCTATGCTAAGCTATGCTATGCTATGCTACCAACAATGCTACCAATAATGCTACCAACAATGCTATCCATTGCGTTGCTATCAAATGTGCTGCTACGTCTACGTTGCTATGCTGTCCAAAATGTGGAACGGGGAATTACTGAATCAGAATCGGGATGAAAAAGGAAAGAGAGAGGTTATCCTTTTCATTGCATTTTTCAATTACAATTTTAGCAAAACTTTTTAAGTAGGAGGTGTACTTCCCCCTCATGCCCTGCCCTGGCTCTGCAAATGACGTGAATTTATACATTTCCATTTAATTACTGCTTCATTACGCGAACTAACACAAAAACGAAGTTATCTTGTACACTTAAGTAATGCTATAAAGGGAACGCGGAGGCACGTTAAAACCACAGAGAGCGGGCCTCGTCTCCCTATGAACAACTAATCCGACAAGAGATGTTGACTTTTTCAAACAAGGTTGAGATGTTATGTAATTTACACTGTAGACAAAAACAATGCGACCATGTTCTTCTGCCAATACATTATTGATAAGGTTCACTCGATTTTGTATTCCTTGCTGTCTCCTCCATTGTTACGCTCTCGGAGTTTAAAATTGACCACGCATCCCCAACATTAAAGCTAAGATTTATGTTTTTCTTTACATAATATCATCACATTGATATCATATCATCACAATTGTTGAATACAATAGACTATATTTTTAATTTGGCGCAGGCTAGCTTTCAACCATGTCGATTCCCTTTAAAGGCACTGTGTCCATGTAAGTAGACGACTTCGAGGGGGGTATCTCGAAAACATGTGATCTGTCGTCGTCTTTTCATGTGAGCGTTGTTTCTTGCAAAGTCTTTTCTTGCAAAGCGTTGTTTGTTAGTCAAACGATTGTTTCAAGTTCTTTTGAATTCGTCAGCAGGGATTCAGCAATCTCACCTTTTGAAATCGTGTTCTAGAATTTTCAAAGGTCCTTGTTTTCTTCTTTTGTGTGATTGTTATCAGACAGATTAATGAACATAAAGGCATGTTTTGACAAGTTCTTTTGAATTCCTCAGCAGGGACTCAGCAATCTCGCCTTTTGAAATGATGTTCTAGAATTTTCAATGGTCCTTGTTTTCTTCTTTTGTGTGATTGTTATCAGACAGAATAGGTTTCCTTTCCTTTCGACAACGAGGCTCTTATTTTCATGTGATCAGTTTAAAACAGCCTGCCCTAAACCAATCAAATTCTCGAACAGTTACATGCATGTCAGCATCGTGTCAGCAGTTTTAACTGTTCGTGCATGCAATTTATTGATATATGGACACACTGCCTTTAAACATGATACTATGTCATGAGGCAATATATATCACATTTTATTTAGCTCAGCTGAAATCTTTCTTACAGCTGTAACCTTTCAAAGATCAGATACTGCTATATTTCCATATGTTATCCAAGTAATCTTGAAACAAAATGACGTCATCAGCTGATACTTAAAATCAGTGGATAACTTGAAAATGAAATGAGATATCAAAGAAATCTAAACAGGATTTCTTATCATTCAACAGTGATACTCATTTGCAAGAAAAAAATTTTCGCTTCAGGTTATCTTTAACAAAGCAATGTCAATGGTATATTGACAAATTCTAACGAAGGAAGAGGGAAAACAGCTTTAGTGCTATCCAGGCGTTCGTTGTAAATTACATTTACGTATTCGGCAAAAATTTGCTCATCATCATTTGAAAAGAGAAAAATCGTTGTTTGTTGGTCTGTTGGCACTTTAAAATGAAATTTGGGTAATTTTCATTGACTTGGCTTATTAAAAATGTTCTTTCTCTATTGTATGTGTTAATCGATAGCATAAAGTGGATTTCGTCTTCAATTATGCTGGAGCAGAATTTTGGAATCTTTTTCTCTTATGATGGGAGGTTTGCTTTGTCTTCCCTTTTTAATAGCAAGGCAATGGTCACTAAGCTGTGGCTTGGTTAGTGTTCGTCTATGCGTTATGTTTTCAACAAGTGAAAGGTATTTCTCGTATGCTACGGTTGTTTTTTGTGTTCTCAAAGAGAAGGCTCAAATCCTTACTGGTTGCCAGAGCACGCGGAAATCATCCAATTTACAATTAAAAGTACAGACCGAGCTTGCGAGGTCTGTGCAATAAGACCGAGGGCTTTATATTTTCCAGTACAACTACAAAAGCGGTTAGTATGAGTTTTATTACCTGATAGCTTTAACTTTGACTCATATCACTTAGTCAAACCCATTTTGTAACTGTTATGTCGCTTGAGTTTATTGTAAATCTCACAGGGCCTAAATCAGTTGCTGTGGTGACAAAAACGCGTCCTTGTATCGCATTATACAAGGCTGCGGGAAAGCCGCGGGAAGTGTGTGATCAACCAATAGGATTGGCGGGATTCTTGCATTGCCTCGTTTTTGAAACGTCAGTCAAGTAATAATAGCTTATCTTTATCCTGTCATTCCAGATTCTTCAAATCTTGTTCTGAGCTGTTTGTTTATGGCATATTTTGAAAGGGAGGAAAAAGTACTATTCGTAGAGTTTTGCGGTAAGACATTGTTAAAGCGTTGTGTTACATTTGAGGCAATGGTTAAACATTTAGTGATATGACTTTCACATTGCTTGCTCTTGAGGAAGCAAATCTGGTTTACATTCTTTATGGATGAATTTATTTTCGAAAGTTACAGAGGTTCGATTCGACCATGATTCTTAATGGAAAACGTCCTAATTCACCGCCACAAGGTCGTTAGTTGTCGAGCTGTTTGCAGCAAGTCAAGCTGACGTCTGAATCTACTCATCTGAATTGCAACATCTGTGCAGCATAAGCTTTCACTCCGTGGGATTCCCCAATCTATTCTGGATGCTGGTGAGCAGGCGAGCATCAATAAAAAGCTTCACAGTACCTGCGCTGTATCACAAAGTCGATGAAAATTGGAACAGCCACTCGGTAAGAAATAATCTCATTGAAGAAAACACCTAGATTCATATGTTTATTTAGTCTTTCAATGCTTGGTACAAGAGTGTAAATTTTGAAGATCTCCTCTCCTTGAATATCTACCGGTTGACCAGGAAACTGAATGGAAGGTACATAAGCTCTTTTTTATAAGAATACTATAAATGTTGTCCAGCCTCAACATTCTTAAGAAATTTTCGTTTTGAGCCTGTATATACTCTTAACGTATTTTTATTTATTTTTTCAAATCCGATATGGTTTCAGTTATGAACATTGCAACACAGGCAACAGCTGTAAAATGAGGCACAAATATGCGAGCTGAGGCTGAGCAATATTCTTGCAACTTTCTTAAAAATTGGGTGATTCTAAGCCTGAATATTCTTGTAAACATTATTCTTATAAAAAATGAGTGTAACATATCCTGTATGCTGAAGTCGACTGGGACATCAACTTAGTGAGGAATAACTTTAAAACTTGACACGGCTGAGAAAGTACATATGGTTAGTATTTCATTGCTTGGCAGTGAGTACAGCTTTTGATAATCTCGTCTTTCTTGAATATCCACCGGTTGACCAGGAAACTGAATGGAAGGTGCACACGCTCTTTTTTATAAGAATACTATAAATGTTGTCCAGCCTCAATATTCTTCAGAAATGTTTGTTTTGAGACTGAATATATTCTTAAAGTATCTTCATTTTTTTCAAATTCGATATGGTTTCCGTTATGGACATGCAAAACAGGCAACAGTTGAAAAATGCGGCCCAAATATGAGAGCTAAATTTTCTATAACGCATGTTTAAAAAAAGGCAGCCTCAAGATGCTGCAACTTAAAATGGATAAATAAAAGGGAAAATATATAAAGATTTTGATATACGAGATCAAACCTTAATAATGTATATAATCTGCACATCTATTTCTTATGCAAACTGTCCCTTTAGAAAAATTTATCCTTTTCAACTTGTCCATATCTTAACCCTATCTGGACAGGGCTTTTTTGAGCATCCTCAGGCCGAGGGGGGGCTAAATTATGGTCATAATATGTAACTTAATGTGAAACGTCCGAATATCTAATTTATTTTATTCTAATTGTTGCATTTTCGATGACGTCATCAATTTTCTTTGTTTTAGGCCAAAAACAGTGCTCTTACAGATTTAACTGTAAACACTTTCTTACGAGATATACTATGCTTCTTATAACTTTAATTAACAGACAAAATATCTAAGTTTCTGAAAAACACAATTTTTAGAAAAAATTATGAAATTTATAAACTTATATTTATTACCTAAATTCATTAGATATATGACGTCATGAATGACGTAATACAAAAGAAAAACCAAAAAATACGATTTTTCCATATTGTCTTATTGATTTATGGTTGCTCTGAAAATTTCATCCATTTATCTCACCTCTCAAGAATTATCTTAATTTGGAGTTATAAAGGGTTTGACCGTAAAACAAACAAGATATTAAAACTACTCTCTAAAAAACTTGTTATATTTCCAAAAATACATGACATATCTTGCAGAAATTTTGATGAAAGATGCGAAAAGGATAGTTAGGAAAAGTCACGAAAAACAATTAGCCTAGAAATTATCATAAAGAAGATACCCAGACAAAACTGGTAGGGGGGCCATTTTAGCCCCCCCCCCGGTGCAGAGAGGGCTAAATGTCTGTTTATTATTTGCTTGTTTAACATTGTTTGATATTTCATTCCAAATAAGGATCCCCTGCAGTTAAAAGTGTATCTTTGCAATTCAGAGTTCAGTCTTGCTACTTCTAATTTCCCTTCTCTTATCTTTGATTTTCTGTAGACGGTTCCCAATCTCTGTCCATGTTCCTCCTTCACAATTTCATGCATTTCAATTGCTACCTTTTTCTTGTATAGTCAAACCTATGCTTTATCCCAAAGTCGATGAAATACTACTGAAACATCAATTTAATGAGGAATAACTTTTAAACACAAAGTGGCTGAGATAGTACATATGGTTTATGTTTAGTATTTTCAATGCTTGGCAGAAAGAGCAACTTGTGAATAATCTCGTTTTTCTTGAATATCTACTGGTTGACCAGGAAACTGAATAGAAGGTGCATTGTACCATTTCATTTCATTTTATTTATTTCAACAGGGTTATACATTCAGTAGAATTAAATACACTGATGTGCCCTGCTTAAAAACCTAACTAACCTAATTACATGAATATATTACAAAGCAACCTGTACTACAAAGAAAAATAAAAACTTAGGGCCTGTTTGCATGGGAGTTTTCAGCCCGGGCTGAAATTTCAGCCCGTTTACTCGAGGTGAAACTTCAGCCCTCCTCTACGGTGAAAATCTTGTAAATATCAATTTGCCATTACATGGAAAATGTTTCGCCCCGGGCTGAAATTTCATCTCACCTTGTGCTAGCCGAGATGAAACCTTAATCCCTAAATTAGCATGTTAATCCCCATTGTTTTACGTGACGCGCGCCCATGCAATGGCCAATATTTTTTCAGCCTGGGCTGAAAAATCAATGACGCATGCGCTTTTATCTACTTTTCGCACTAAACAGATTTTCAGCCTGGGCTGAAACTCTCCATGTAATGGCAAAATATTTTCACCTTGGGTAGCAGGGCTGAAGTTTCAGCCCGGGCTGAAAACTCCCATGTAAACAGGCCCTTATATACAATATGTTCTGGTTAGAAAAGAAAGAGTTTGATGCGGTACATGAACTTTCACACCCTTGGATTCTGCAAAGCTTGTTTCAGCAATTTTTTTGAAAGTATGCTGTATCCTATGCTGTATCCCGAAGTCGATTAAAACAACTGGAAATATCAAAACTTCTATTAAATGTAAAACATTTTTAGAACATGAAACAGCTAAAATAGTACATATGGTTACAAATTGGTCCAGAGAATGGTCTAGCCAAGGGTACCATTTTCGTAAAAATTAGTCTAGCCTACGGTACCATTTTGAATATGCTCGCGGCAGACCCCTACCCAAAATTTGGCCAAGAACCCCCCCCCCCCCCCGTGCGCAAATCAGACGGCGGTGGCAATCGGATACTCTTGCATAAATCTAGAAATTGGAGGAACAGTTTATTACCGAAAACATACATAAAATACTGTATTTGTTGATATTGAGTGCTAGCATTGTAGATGAGAGACATATCTTTATATCTTTATATATCTATATATCTTGATAAGATTAATTTTCATACAAAATCATTCGACGAAGGGAGCAAGGGCGGGCATGTCACACTGGGAACATGGTCCTACCTTTGTACGAAAACCGGTAGTTCAAGAAAAAAATTTGCACAAACTTTGTCCCAAAAACTGGTTGTTTTTGATGGCAAATTTCCGCTGTTATGTTTCTTCAATTTGACGGATAATTTTAAGATGATGTATCACTGACGATGTTTGTCCCAAAAACAGGTAGTTTTGATCAACTACTGTTCTCGAAAGCAAGTGGTAATTGTAGCCATGAAAATACTAGTGTCCCAAAACCGGTTGCCAGACAAAAGTAGGGCTGCTTTTGTGAAAAATTTTAAATCCTGGTCTTTTTTCGGAAATTTGCCGGACAAAGGTAGAACCATTTTGGTGAAAATTGGTATTTCTGGTCTTTTTTCCGTAAATATGACGGACAAAGGTTGAACCGCTTATGCAAAAATTTGATATACTGGTCTTTGTGCTTAAATTTGGCGGACAAAGGTAGATATATTTTCCAATTTCTTTGGACAAACATGGGGTCAAATATTTTACAGCAATTGCCCTCCCCTGATGGAGTAAGATGGAAAAATTGAGGTGTATCGAATTCGGAGCCTTCTGTTATCTAGACAGATGTTCTACCGATTGAACTATCTCACCGTGTTTACGAGAGTAAGCACAGTTCATTGAAATCCATATCGGTGTGGTGACGTAATTGTTTTATAGTCTAGCCTGCATGAATACATATCCCAGACATAAGTTGTCCTAGATGACCTCGACGCGTGTGAGCCACGTGATTAAATGTCCCAAACGTGGGCTGGCCCAAATGCCTTTGACGTGTCATGTCAAGCTCTGATGTATCATTTGCCTCAGATGTTCATACTCCAAAAGTTTCACGAAGGCGTGTGCTGTTGTCCTATGTATTTCCTGTTTCCTTTATTGTCTCTCTCTTTTTTTCTCTTTTTTTGCATTGACATAATTTTCTTTAAGAAGTAGTCAATTATTCACGTAGAAGTGTCTAAGAATGGTCTTCTTCAATGCAATGCGTGCTAAAAGCCAGCCGCCCTCAGTGTGGTGAAAGAGTCGATGTTGGGAATATCACGGCTGGACTCGAACCTCCGACTTCATTGCCGAACAAAGCAAACATTTCAATTACTCAAGAAATTGGATGTTTAACGTGTTAATAACGCATAGGATGATGCCACGGACCTACAAGCGCTTCACTAGGGGGGGGGGGGGGTCTGGGTGCGCTGTCAAAGTAATCTTTAAAGATAATGGTGGTGGGTTTCGAACACCAAATTGATAACCTTTTTGAGAAGAATGAAGGCGGCTCAGTGTCGACAGGTGATTTGGATTTTCATATGCATTTCTTAAATTTCTTAAATATATTTATGTAGATCGACCGTATGTAGCAATGAAATAGAAGCTACATGTTTCTCACGCGTATCGTAGACCATGTTTACACCGGTACAAGTTTGGATCCGTAGCAGAACTGTAATGAATGAGCCTACAGTTTACACTGCTCTTACGAAGCTGTAAAATTGTTGTTCCTTCTATTAAAGACCCATTGTCAACCGGCATGCTTTGGGTGGACAAGCACTACCACAATGCAATTCTTGACTGTCAAAAACAAAACAAACTCTTATGAAAGTAATGACTGAAGAGGCCCAGGGCAACACAAAACTTTTGACGTACTCAAACACAAGTCCCCATTCTACAATCTGATCCTTATCATGTTCTCTTTATCTTTAAGTTGAATTAAGAAAGTTCTATTTTGAAACTATACAATTTTTGTGCAATATTTGAATGCAATTCGTCGCAGCAAATGGTTTCAGATCATATTGCAGGAAGGCTTTAATGAGGGCATTTGTTTGCGTTTGCTTGATTTTGGCAGCTGATCTCAAAGGCTTTGTGTTACTTGCACGGGCTTTTTCAGTAAAAAAATTTGAAATAATTTGTTTTTTAATCGACAGTCAAGAATTGCATTGTGGTATTGATGATGTGCCCAAAGCATGCCGGTTGACAATGGGTCTTTAATCGATGAGCGACTGAATCATTTTCAACTTTGTTGAAAAGAACTCTTCAGAGTACCCATAAGCTTTTATTGATGTTAGAAGGAAGTTAGGTTATCAAACGTCCATTGCAAACTCTATATTTGCTTTGCCTGAAACAAACGAGGGACAACACAAACGATAGTGCCTTGCTACTAGATTAACTACTTCAGTCCCGATTTCAGCTTCGTTCATCGAATTGGATGACGGCATTACGCTTAAAGTGGGACTGCCAAAAAAATGGAGCGACCAATCAGATTGCAAGACTTGAAATAACTTGATCGGATTGGCTGAATCTTCTCCAATTTAAACTTCTCGCGAAAGTCACACAAAAACACGCTTTCGACGTAACGATCAAAATCTCGAAGTAGCGAGCGAAATTAGGAGATCTTTTGCTTCCCTAAACAAGCAGAATATCACTTGTAGGTAGGAGTTCTTTGCTTCAAAAGCTCGAAGAAATATTCACCTAAGTACTGATAGCTTGTTTTGCGGTATAGCACTTCAGGAAAACCGCTTTTTGCGGCGCTTTAGGGTCGGTGGCTTTGAGAAAAATTAGCAGGTGATTTAGGCCATGTCCGTTTCTGGAAGCGTATGGATATGAGTCGTAGTTATAGCGTCCATCACTATATCAATAGCGATAACTACGAACGCGTAATTAGTTTACCTTGCAACTTTCACTTCAAATGCTTTTGAGAAGACTCTGGTTTCAGCTTTCGTACAAACTTGAATTTCAAAAGCACGTAACTACTAACATAGGGCTCGAATCTTTAGGAAGGTCGGTGTAAAATTGTATTACAATTTTCTTTTGATAAAATGGCCTGGAAGGAACTTATGGTTTTTTGCTGTAAATCTGCCGTGGAAATTTATTGATATCTTGATTTATTTCAACATGGCAGCATTCATCAAATTTGAGGCTATGACGTCATCACATTTCTAAATCCTAAACCAGAAAGGCTACAGATTTCTGCTTGGCAACATATTGTAGACCTTTATAAACTATGCTTTCTTGAAAGTTGTATCATTTTTCCTCTATTGGTTCAGGATTTACGATGATTTACATTTTTTCAAAATTTTCCATGAACATTTTTAAAAAGGATTAAATTGCTGCCATTTTGAAAAAATCCAAGATGTCAAAATAATTCCACGGCAGATTTACAGTCAAGTACCATAAGCCATTCAATTCAATGAAAAATGTCATAGAATTTTATACCCACCTTTTTGGAGATTTGAAAGATTTGAGCCCTATGCTGTAACTACTTGAATATTCGGCGGATTTGCAAGATTCCGGTCTCTAAAATTAATTTAAGACCTCAGCAATTGGGTAGTTTAAGACGGAGCGCGCTCGTTGTATTGATAATTTTATACATTTAATTAAACGTCGAACAAATGTGTTAGAGACCTTGTAGCAATTTCATGATCCTTTCTGGAACAGCATCTGATTTAAACTCCACAGACAATATCACCACGTTTTAAAACACAAGATCAAAGAAATTTTTTTTACAGAATACACAGACAGATGGAGATCACGCGTATGTCACGCGTATGTGTACTACTGACACCCCATATGCTCTCTTACACTCATGAATCTGCCCTACTAAATTGTATTTCATCAAAGAGCACTTTAAAGTTTATATTCATATCTAAATTTGAATTATTTTTCTTTCGATCTATCCTTTAGCTTTTAAAACATTGTAAATATTTAATCATGTATCAGTGGCAAATGGATACATACATGCATACAACAGTGCAAGCGCTATTGAACCAAAACAACTTTCCCCGTCGAAATCATCATAGATAACAGCTGGAATTTCTCCTCTCTCCGTCACGATATTTGTAATCCCCACTGAAAATGTATAATTTCAAATTTCCCAGGTCCAACAGGGTCGTTACTGGGGGGTGTACTTGGTGTGCCTGTACCTTAGCGCATTCCAAATCATTTTTACAAGGACGCTAGTTGAACAATTGTTTTCTATCACAGAATAAGAAATGAAGAACAATGATATAACCAACACAATTAAAGGGGCAGTCAGACGTGACGTTGCGCGGGACATTTTCATTGTATTTGTATGAAAAGTGCTTTGGCTTAGCATCGACTCGTCAATGGAGATTTTGAATGGGATTATCGCATATTTCAATCCATCTCCATCGACCATGATCTTGACAATCTCAAGGATTTATTTCATAGACATTGTTCGTCTATGCCGATTTCATGTATTTGCCAAGTTATTTTGTCTATCACAAATTCCTGAAGGTCGTAAACAGCGATCTTGCTGAAGCAACTTTGAAGCTGCGAAGAGATAATCTACATGTCGAAGTGGGCAAGAAACTCACCAAAGAATATGGTTTTTGAGTCAGATTTATGATGCTTGGTGAAACCGAAAGGTGAATAGAACCTTCCCAAACACTACTGGATTCATTGCTCAATTAATTTCATCAGAATTACAGCGCACACAGAGGTACAATAGACATGTTTTGGCATTTAGGCCTATACGAATTGAATTGTGACACTCAGAATCTGCTACCCGCGTTTCGCGTCTGACTGCCCCATTTATGAAATGAGGCAGGAGATAAGTCTACAGACAACATATAATTCAAGCATTCGTAACAAAGCAATTTCTCCCCACATTCTGCATCATGAACTTACTGGCCGGAAAATCGTCGCAATTTTCAGAGCATCACTGCAGACCTCAGCAGGAAAAAGGTCTACCGCCGAAACCAGACAGGAGAAGTCGAATTCAAAAAGCTACCTGAACTTGGCGGTTTTAGTTGTTGTCTGAGATTTACTTTTCTTGTCCAAAAGTTCAATTTTCCTTAATTGTTTAATGACCACCGCCAGCACCCTACCAATGCTGCATTAATTGAACGATCCAAGAGATTTGGCTAGCAACTCTTTTCAATCAAGTAATTTTATAGCAGCGACTTCCCTCTGTTTCTCTTTTCCTTTCTTGGTTTTGGTTTTTGTTGTTAATGCTGTTTTCTGTTTATTCTCGTTTTTCGTTGTTTTTGATTGTTTGTTTTCCTTTTTGAAAATTGTGTGCCTTAATTTGTAAGTCCTATCTGCAGGGGGAACTAGGTGACCCCGTGTCTTTTTCAGCTGTGGATGAGACCAATAATGTATTGTAGTTAGTTTTAAGTTTTACTTCATAAAAAAATGCTGCATCACGTAGTTGATAGAAAACTGTGGAAGCAGGAGTCAGGCAAGAAATGATCCTAGAACACGAAACGGATAACATAGTACTTCAGCAAAATTTTACATGCTTTGCAGAAAGTCTAACTGTTAGTTATCACTTTCATATCTACTGTGCTTGTTCGATCAGGAAAATAATCACAAGTTTTAAAGTACATGTGCTTTATGATGAAGTCGATGAAAACTGCTAAACAGGCATTCATGGACAAAGGATTTCAGGACATGAAGCTTCTCAGTTAGTGCATATATTTAGTTTTTAAATGCTTGGCAGAAAGTGCAATTTTTGATAATCTCCTCCATATCTGCTGTGCTGGTTGTGGTTGATCAGTACATGTGCTGTATATGATGAAATCAATGAAAACTGCTAAACAGGTATTCACCGAGAAAGGATTTCAGGACATGAAGCTTCTCAGTTAGTGCATATATTTATTGTTTAAATGCTTGGCAGAAAGTTTCACTTTTAATAGTCTCCTTCATATCTGCTGTGCTGTTTGATCAGTACATGTGCTGTATAATGAAGTCGATGAAAACTGCTAAACAATATTCACCGAGAAAGGATTTCAGGACATGAAGCTTCTCAGTTAGTGCATATACTTAGTGTTTAAATGCTTGGCAGAAAGTGCAATTTTTGATAATCTCCTCCATATCTGCTGTGCTGGTTGATCAGTGCAAGTCCTGTGTGATGTAGTCAATGAAAACTGCTAAACAGGTATTCACCGAGAAAGGATTTCAGGACATGAAGCTTCTCAGTTAGTGCATATATTTAATATTTCAATGCTTGGCAGAAAGTTTCACTTTTAATAATCTCCTTCATATCTGCTGTGCTGGTTGATCAGTACATGTGATGTATGATGAAGTCGATGAAAACTGCTAAACAGGCATTCAGCGAGAAATGATTTTAGAACAGAAAGCTTCTAAGCTAGTGCATATGTTTAATATTTCAATGCTTGGCAGAAAGTGTAGCTCGAGCAAAGTACTGCTAGATTCACAGTACCTGTGCTACGTCACAAAGTCGATCAAAACTGTTAAAACATCAATTCAATGAGAAATTATTTTAGAAGAGAAAGCTTCTAAGATAGTACATACAGGGTGTCCTAAAAACAAATTTTTCGACGTTTGATTAAATATTAGAAAACAACGAAATAATGAACAGATTCCATGGTAAGATAATCATATTGCTGAGATTTTAAATCAATTTTAGACAATAGAAGCTAGCAAAACGGCTAAATATTCATGGAGGCATGAGCTTTTGAAGCTTATGTTTGTGCGAAAGCTGAAAACAGACACCCATAAATTGCATATTTTGTGAAAGTAGCATCTCGCTTATTCCAACCAAATCAAATGGAATTTAAGGAGCACTTTCGATAAATTGCCTTTCTCTAACATTTAATCAAAGTTGTGGATGCTTGAAGGAATCCTGTCAAGCACAATTTGGAATGGCTCTGTCTCTCACCGATTAAAGAGACACAATTGCAAATTTTTGATGTCGGAAAATCTCAACGAGATTCTACTTGCATAAAGAAGAGAACTTGTACATTCGAAATATGTATTTAGTAGTTTTGTACGACTTCTAGAAGTATCATGAAACAGTAAAACGAAAGGAAAAGCAACGTATTTGTACCCACACTGTACTGCGGCACGTGCGCATAAACAATGGAAAGACAACTGAAAAATCCTCGCCTTGCAAGTTTCTTTTCATAAATCTCGGTCAATAAAATTTTCGGCTTTGTGTATCAAATATATTTTCAGAATGTACAAGGTCTTTACTTTATGCACGAGGAGTCTCGTTTAGATTTTCAGACACAAAAAAATTTGCGATTGTGTATCTTTAAGTTTTCATTCCATGTTATTGGATCCTTGCATTCTTAAATACATTTGGCAACGGTTACAAGAATTAAATTACTTTGGAAGTCATATTTGGTTTGCTCAGACATCTGCAAGAGGTTAAACATTGGACAGTCTTCTTCTATACCTCGATATTGGGTCCCCTTTTTGAAAAATAATTCAGTTAGGGGCGTCTGGTTTCAGCTTTCGCACAAACTTGAACTTCAAAAGCTTGTAACTCCGTGACTTCTTAGCGGATTCGCAAGATTCTGGCGTCGAAAATCAATTTAAAGTCTTAGCAACAGCGTTGTCTAACCAGAAACCCGTACTTTTGATCATTAATTTTTAATATTTAATCAAACGTTGAATAATTTTTCTGGGACACCCTGTATATTCAATAATTCAATGCATGGCAGAAAGTGTAAATCGTTCCACTTGAGTATCTACCGGATTACCATTCAAAATAGTGCTAGGTTCACAGTACCTGTGGTGTGTCACAAAGTCGACCAACAACTGCTGAAACATCAATTAGATGAGAAATGATTTCAGAACAAAAAGCTTCTAAGATAGTACACATGTCTAATATTTCAAGGCTTGGCAGAAAGTGTAACTCGTGCAAAATACTGCTAGATTCACAATTTTATTGGTTTAAAGAGCCACTGCTGACATATGTGCTTTGCGCCTGTGCAAATCCCACAATGCATTGCTTCTTCGACTTTCTGGGTGTCTAAAAGTGTTTTTTGGCCTAACTAGCATGTCAACGTTATCGCGGATGTGGAAAGAAGCCTACCTCAATTCCACTGTTGCCTCCTCCATCATTATCTTCATCGCTTTCTTCTTGGACGGTCATGATGCGTGATCCGTAGATATGTGGATTATTTCCTGTCGTTCTTGTTGTTGTACGGTTTAGTTTGCCATATCGAACGGTTCAAATACGAAGTTTAAATTACGAAAGAAAATGACGAGGCCATTTTTCCCTCCAGAGGACTGTATTTCAAATTAACATAATAAAACAGACGCTATAAGTAAAGAAAGGGCCTATAGAATTGTGGTTAATACGTGTGAAATGTTCAGCTCTTGTTTTCAGCAATGACGGAAATATAAAACAATAAACGATAATAAGCGCAAACTAAACATTGTTCTTCGTCGCCATTGGTGTTTACCTCCTTTCAATTTTCTAAGCGCGCAAAGCACTTATGTCAGCAGTGGCTCTTTAAGGTAAAGAATAATGTTACGTCATAATAGAGCATTATTATCCGGTAACATCAACTCATTACGTAATAGCTCTGATTCGAACACGAACAGCATCAAACAATTCACATTTCTTTAAGGATCTGCGAGTTGCAGTTCATAGGCTACGTCACGTCGCATCTCGCATTCCTTCCTATTTTTCGAATCTTGCCTTTTTTTGCTCGGCTCGATGTCCTCGATTGATTTTGAGTCATTTGATAACGAGTATACGCTCGAAACGTCATGTTTTTGAACATCTCAGCTATTTTGGGACTTAAAGGGGCTCCGTCGTCAAACAGTAAACAAATCCGTAAACTCGCACGTGTCACCAATTATCCATTGATCATCCATTGTTTTCTGCAGTTTGTTTGGTGGTTTCACCCAAGCCACCAAAAAGTGACAGTTAAAAATCCACTTATATCCGAGCAATCGTAGGAGATAAGAATGTTTGGTTTGTTCCTTAGTGAAGTGCAATGATTTATGTCCAAAGAGAAACTTTCATTTTGAAAAGTATGAAAATCCTGTGTGATATCACCTTTCAAAAATTGCTCAAATCATCGTTTTGTTTACATTTTGGCGACGGAGCGCCTTTAAATCATTTATTTATCATATTATCGTTTAAGATTTGAAGTTGATTGTAATGTTGTGCCGATGAGTAAATCTCTAAGCAATAGCAATAGCAACTATGTCCGTGGTATCAAAATATGCTTGCTGTTAAGCATGGTTTATCAGCTTATCAAAGTATGACGTAAGGATGAAAGATTTATTAAAAATCCCTGCAACGAAAAGTATTATGTTTGGCATTGTTTTCATGAAGTTTCGAGGCAGCCTCTTATGGAACAGCATGCCTGATTTAATAAAGAGCGCTTCGTCAGCTGCTATATTCAAGAGAAACATCAAAGATTGGAGTGGAGACGAATGTAATTGTAAGATTTGTAGAAATGATTATTAGCATGTTATATTACATTTCTAGGTAGTAAAAGTGCTCGCTTCGCACGCACTTTAACATTGCAAGAAGTTATTCTGTTTGTATAATAGCTTCTTTTTTCGTGTAAATAGTTGATGTAAATTAGTTCGCATTATCGTAATGTAGAACTAGAACTTTTAACCAACTTAAAATAAATTGATTTTTATTATTATCATCCTTCGACACGTGGTTTTGATAAGAAAGGTTTTCTGAGAAACTCAACTCTCGGATATCAGAACTCAACACTTCATAAGAATCTCAACTGTTGGACAGTTAGAAACTTTAAAACATGACCAAATTATCGGAGTTGCTTTATTTGAGGAAAATCATTTTTATATTTCATATTTCATATATTTCATAAAACACTTTATTTTTCGATGGAGTTTATCAGGCCGTCGAAATTCTGATCGAAGAACAAATTTAATGTTTGTCAAATGGTGGTAAAAATGTACACTTCTTTTTCAGTTTTCTTTCGTCTTTCTTTTAACGCCAAAAAAAATTCATGTGAACAAAACGCCTTATGCCAAAATGGAGGATGAAGCTGGTGACAGCCCAGTAGTGACAATTTCGAAAATATTCATGTCACAAAAAAGTCCCAAGGACGAGGCGGTCTTACAACTGATAAAGGATTTTATACTTTCAACCTGTACTTTGGAAATTCCTCCACCATATATCAAGAGTTTTCTAAAAGAATCAATAAAAATACGAAATGAAAACAGTTCCTAAAGGTCTTGCTGCCCCCAGACAATACTGTTTCTGCTTGTTTTCTTTGATTTATGTTATTTAGTTACTGTTGCTTTTAGTTTTCAATAATAACTTTAGTTCATGCTTGCTGCCATATCTTACATGGAGGTAGTGCATTTGCATTTAAATAAATAATATATCTTTTACATCATTCTCAAGTACTTTACATGTCAGTCGAGATTCAGTCACGACTTGAAGCATCTCCAGCGATTGAAACATCAATGAAGTCAATTTTTGGCAACAAATTCTAGATTTATCTTAAATATCGCCAGTGTTCAGCACAAATGATGGTCAATTTGTGACTAAAACTCTTGTATTTGGAGGATAAAACAATTTTGCAACTGATTCGAACAAGAATTCACAAATCAGTAAGTGATTTCCAGCAATTTCTACAACTGCTGGTGGCTGCTGTAAGTTAACACTGTTATGAAATTTTCACATAAAAGCATAAAATCCCGTATGTGTTGCAAAACGGACTAATGTTTGGGACTTTCATAGGAGAGACACTTTAGAAATTGCAGCTCTTAGCTTACACTAGCAATTTCATTAGCTATTTTATTGAGCTATTTTATTTATTTTATATTATATTTTATTGAGCTATTTTGACAACAAAATATTCCGCTTACATAATTGTTTTTACCGTTATCAAAAAGACAAAAGACAACTGAACAAGATGTGTACCATTTAATCAATATTTTCTCTCTTTAAATAGACCTTCTAGCTATTCTAAAAGAGCCTACTAGCACTATTTTTATACATTTTTATGCGCGAGGTTCCATCGAGTGGCGTTAGAGCTTCCATTAGCATTATGCAAGATCGAAAAATCTATAAAATGTAGCAAAATATCGTTCGATTCTGATTCTTTTCAGAACAATAGCTAAACGGTTTATTGCCGCAAAGAAGCATTATATGATGGAAAATATTGAATGTTCACTCCTCGATCAGACTTTCGACGGCATGAGTTACTGTCTTCCATCCTTCGATTTTTGAAACCCTAGTGCGCATGTCCACATCGTTACTTATGTATGAACGTTACATAAGTTAAACAGTTTCCACGTATATTCCGATTCTCGCTTGCACATTAATTTTCCGATTGGTATACTTCCTGAGTAGGGCACATGACCGACCACTTGACTCCAGACCATTTCCTCTCTTTGCTGTTTATTGCATAGGAATGCTAAGCTCTTCGTTCTTCATGGTTCTTGATCTTAAATGTTTACGGGCATCTCGCTGGTTTTAATACTTCCTTGGGCCACAGGAAGCCCAACTGTCTATTATGGCGGCCAAGCTTAACGAAGGTAATTTACGCTGCTACTGTTTCCTAACTGCAACATAAACATGGCTGTATTTGTTCTTTGAATGGAACAAATATGAAATTAGAGCCGTAAATGGTTGATTGTTACCTTGTGTCTCTCCTCTTGTGTCTTAAATTTAGGCAAGTAAATGAGCTTCATTCCTTGTTATTTTATCATATACCTACATAGTGCCCAACGTACACAACCTATAATGTTGCGTTATTGCAGTTTCCACAACAACAACAGAGCAGTAGCATGTTGCCATGGCGGTAGAATGCCGCAATCGTTTCGGAGCACAAGAGGAAAGACAGATAGATAACAATCAACCAACTACGGTACGAATTTCATTGTTCTTCAATTCAAAGAATAAGTATTGCCATTTTTATGTTGCAGTTAAGAAAAAGCATCAGCGTAAATTACTTTAGTTAAGCTAGGCCGCCATAATACACGATTGGGCCTCCTGTGCTTGGGCCTCCTCTCTCGCACAAAAATGTGAATCCTCTTGGCTTTCAGAGTAAGAACATAGTCCTCCCGACAACTCATGTACACCCACATACGTTAGAGTTGAAAAAACTTCTGCTCTTCTTTGTTATATCTTAGCTAATTACTCGCCTTGGCTGTATGCAGCTATCAGAATCAAAGCTTCCCATTACATAAACGAATATTGCTTTCCAAGGTGTAAGGCAGATGGTCATTTCATTCGGTTGTACGGAAAGCCGCTGCTTGTGATCAATTAAAGATTGTAGCATTTCTAACTGATATAGCTGTAAAATGCATAGATTTTGTAGGTCATTTAATTTCATCGCTGCCCATGATGATTGCATTTATTTCACGACAAAAATTGGGCAAGTGTGATAATGTTTGAAGTTTACTGCACAGATGCGGTTTCAAACATCCAACCAGCTTGCTACCTCACGCCAAAAGAATTAATTATTGTTGCTCAGAAAAACAATTTTTCCTTTAACAACCTATCTTTTAATAATGAGAAAATGGTCCTGCACAGCAGCAACCAAAATTATTTACATATTTGGCTATTATTTCAGCTGCAAAACCAGCTTAATTTTTTGATGCCCATAAACCCAATGCCATTCCTTTGCTTCCTTCAAAAAGATATCCAAACCCCCCCCCCCCGGGAGGGGGCGGTAACTTAAGTTCTCCATGGTACGGGGTTGTGCTATTTTTTAGGGTACCTTTTTCATGATAGGGTCCAGATTCATGGGTATGGTTTTTTCAACGAATTTTTATATTTTCCGGATTTACGGGTATGATTTTTAGTAAAACTTCATTTTTGGATGAAGTTTTTCAGCTTCTTCGGACTTATGGGTTTACTTTCAGAAATTTTCCGGATTTATGGGTTTACATTTGAGAAAATTTTCCGGATTTATGGGTGGTAGTTTTACGCTTTGAATGGCACAACCCCGTATCATGGAAAAAGAAATCTTGTCAGCAAGTGAAGGGCAACACATACCTTTTATAATAACTTGGATCCGTTAAATGTTGGAAAGGGCAACAAGTACTGGAAAACCTTCTCAAGCCATTGTTTTCAGATAAGGATAATAACAGAAAGATGATAATGATTGAGGATGGAGAAATATTGCCGGATGACAAACTTTTAATGTTGTTAACGTTAAAGACAAATTGCGGATATATAGCGTTTAGTTTTAAAATAGAACAAAAGAACGCCACGTGTGTCCATTTTTCCAATTGCTTTCATAATCTCTGGTGATCATCAAATACAATGGAATACAATGGGCTATATATAGATTGCCCATGCCCCAAACTTAGGTTGTTTATATCTCCATCATTTGTCTTTATCGTTGATGACAAAGATCTTCAAAGCTTTTTTGCCCCCCCCCCCCCCAAACAATATAGGACGTGCCAGATAGCCCAACCACTATAGGGTTAAGTAAACTCTTCCCACAAAGATTCTTTGCGTAAATCGATACTTTATTTTTTTCTCAACAGCCTATGTGACGCAGCTGCAAGTCACTACAATTCCATTTTCAAAGCTGCCATGGCCACGTCATTTCTGGTACAACAGAAGTGTTTTCAGGAACTGACATAAATAAGATATATAGCCTTGATTAGCTAGTCATGGAAAAGCTCAATTATAGTCATCTGGCTAATACAACATCTTCATCGTATAAAACGCACACAGGAATCGTGGCAACATTAACACAACGACAAGTATCTCTTACACCAAACGCAACGACTGTGAATGTAGTTTTGGTCACATGTTTCCTTTGTATTGTGATCATCATTGCAGTACTCGGTAATAGTTTTGCATTGATTGCCTTCAAAATATCGAGAGAACTACGCCGCGTAACATACTATTTCATCATCAATCTGTGCATATCAGATATATTCGTTGCTCTGCTGTCCATGCCGTTTTGGATCTCCTACTTGCTAACGGGTTGGCCTTCCAACAAGAGTGGAGTAATTTACTCAATTTGGATTAACCTTGATATATTTTGTGGAACTTGGTCAATCACGAGCCTGGCAGTAATAAGTATTGAGCGTTACATATTTGTCATCTACCCTCTCAGATACGTACACCTTGTCACAAAGAAAAGAGCTTGGCTAGCAGTGGCTTTTGTTCTTGCCTACAGTACATTTACATCCTGTCTGGTGTATGTGCGAACCTTAATAAACAAGTCCACAGTCTCAATTGGAATTTTCGTGCTGGCCTATGTCATCCCTGTATTCATACAGATGTTCACATATCGAAAAATCTACAGTGAGGCCAGACGACAACACCGCTTTATGATGCAAGAAGCAAGCGATAGACAGCGTCTCCGTGAGCTATATGAAACAGTGACTACTACAGTGACTTTAGACACAGTCCAAACTTCTTTTGGAAGCCAAAGTAAGTTTTCGCAGGAAAACCAGTCCTGTTGTTCATTTTCTATCAAATTCTGCAATTCTGTTATATTTCCCATGATTTCTGTTAACAGTAGTTTTGGTTCAACAGGAGTCATTAGTAGGTCTGGTTTCTCTGTGGGGCAATATTATCAATACTGGTTGAGGAGATGAGATACCGTTTGTAGGAGGAAACGTATGTGTCCCCCCTGCAGTGTGTTAAAGCTCATGTGCAGTAGAGTTTTGGAACTCTGCCGGACGCATAAGGATTAACCTACTGCACGGGGGGACACATAAGTTTCCTCGGACAAACCGTATCTCGTCTCTCAAACAAATACCAGATTTATCTGGCAATAGCACATCGTAGTCGACGTGCCAAACACTATCTAACCCAGCAATCTCACTGGCAACAGTTCTGAAGTAAATCTGATCACTGACCAGATGTCGATCTCCTTGGCAAAAATGTTGCACAGCTAAACACTCGGCCAAAACCATATTTCATATGAACTAACTTTTTACAGTTTGGAATGGGAGGGGAGCATCTCTTGCCCCAGTCTTCTCTCTGAACTACAAAAGATATAACAAGGAGACTTACCCCAGCCTTACTTTGGCAAAAATTCCTTTCAAATTTAGCAGCAATAGTAAAGTGGTCACGTGATTTGTTGCCAGGTTACCAAAGATAAAAGCAAAATGCATAGCTCCATGACACGAAAGTTCTATTTAAGGGTAATCGAAAGGGTTAAAGTATTTTTTATGAACAAGGGACTGAGCAAGATTAAAAGTCTCTTGAAATTGTTGAATGTGCGAGATAAGGAGAAAAAGAATTTCTCTGTCCATGAATTTCTCCTCTTCTGTTTATAAACGGAGGTATATACCTCTGCCTGTTACGTTTAATTAAAGGTAATGTGTCCATGTAAGTAGAGCAACGTATAAACTATTGTCAAAATGTGCTGACACGATGCTGACGAGGAGCCAGAGGAGCGCGCTGTGATTGGTAGAATTTAACTAAGCATATGCAAAACTAGAATTTAAAGTTCATAACGAGGCTGCCAGCTGTGAGACTTCGGGTTCAGCTCTGGAATCGCAGCAGCAAGCAAGTCATCAGTGTGCTCATATTAGAGCTGGCTTTCTCTTGGAGCCTACGGTTACGTGATCACATGAAATATCACATGAAAATAGCAAAGTCGCTGTACTTACATGGACACATTACCTTTAAAGGCAAACTGTCATGGCGCTGATTAGGGAAATAAGGCAATCTAAAAGAAAAGAATTAGGCAAGCTCCAGTTATTTCAGTTACCACAGAAAATAAATTCGATGATACCGATATGACTCCTTTTATTCAGGAAAGAATGCATGACTCCAGCGCACGAATACAAACCCACAAGATCTTTTGTTATTGATTTATCTAAAGTAGCCTGCATACCTTTTCCTTTTCGCCTCTAACTCCTTAACAGTAGTAAAGTCTGCACACAGGCTAGGGGGGGGGGGGGGTGTATTTTGGGTACTGTTTCGGCTGAGAGTTTTCTCTGCAGGTCTGGATGCGTGCGTAGTAATTTTCTTCGGGCATGTGTCTACGAGATCGGTTTTGGAGATGCGGGGGTTTGCTTTGGTGCGTTTTGGATTTTGATGGGGGGTTAGGTTTTGGAGCCATACTTTTTCAACAGAGTGGAGGCTGGTTTTCATTCTTGGGTTGTCACGGGGTGGAGTCATTGGGGATCCAGCTTCCGGTCGGTATTCGGGATGCGACCAGGCAGGTGTTTTGGTCTTCGCAATCGGTTTTGTCGATACTGAGCTTCCGGGTAGCGGTAGTCGGATTATTGAATTACTGGAGAAAATTCCGTCAATTTCTCGCTTATTTGTACACATTTTGCAGTCTTCTATGTTCGCCATTTCAATTTTCGTTGTGCCGTGCAATTTCACTTTACGTATCGTATGCTAAAAGAATATTGCTGTCTGAGAAAATTACTTCAATTTATGTAAAGGTTGATGTGCCAAGGGTCAACATTTCGGTTTTGCCCTAGAAAACGGTTATTATATGGTTTATTACCACATGGCAGGGGTAGATAGCTACTTGTTTTCAAAAATCGATGAAGATAAAAGCATGAAAAGATTCTTTGAAAAGATAAAAATCATCGAACATCGTGCACGAGCCATTAAAGGGGCTGCACAACCCATCATATCAGTTTTGAATATCGACTGCGAACTTTTTATTCCACATCCCGCCAAACGTCTCAAAGGGGCTTTACCACCCGTCCTCTCTGCGTGTCAAATAACCGAATGTGCTTAGGCTAAACACAACGCAGCCAATGATGATTTTTCACAGATAATAGGAATCCTAAGTATCTGCGACAATCTCAGTCATCGAAGCTTTGTTGGAGGATTTGTTTTATTTTTCTTATGCAAAATATTTGAAAGTTTAAAACACTGCAATGAAACTTGCGTAGAAGCTGCGATGAAACCGAATGAAACTGGCTGCAATTAAAAACTCAAGGCTTTAGTCACAAGCGCGGGATTTCCCGTACTTTCTGATTGTTTACAAAAAATTTGTACAACCCCATTAAGGAAGAAGCAACCTGACGCTGTTCGAATCTGACAGCGGTCTATCCTGAGAAATAATGCCCTACTTCTTACGTCAGATTCGAACGCTCTTGACCAATCAGATTTATTACTAGCTTTGCAGACCAATCACAGGGTAATAATGATAAGAATTAACTGCAGTTATCATTTATAAAAACGATAGTACCACCAAAGTTCTGCGATGCAACCTGAGACTCATAACTTTGCATATGCAAAAATAGGACTAAATATCTGAGCTGCGATTTTATCAGATAGATGCAAATTGATTTCTGTATTTCTTTCAAGGCACTTCTAATGTGCTTTTGATTAATGTGAACCTAACTTGACATAAACTGATGCAACTTGTTATCAAATTTGCATCAATTTCATGACAGAATTATTGAAATGGCTATTTCTAACTTATCAAAATTCCATTACAAGGCCATAGAACAATTAGTTGTGTCACATCGTGTGATACTGTCAGCAAAGAAGACGAAGTGGAAATTCAGAATATTGATAAAGTTGTCAGCACTTCTTTCGAAGGAGGAAATGATTTGCCAACCAAACAACGAAAACATGCATGCAAAAGGCAAAGATTCACCCGAAGCTCTCTAAGCAGTCGATCATTGTCAAGCAGCTCTGTGAATCAGAATACTGCTTGGAATAGTGCAGAATATGTCTCTTCGTACGGTAAGTATTCAAACCACGTTTATACTGTATGGTACAGTTTCGATCTGTTACAAATGGTTACAATGCAACAGCGTTTACACAATATATATAATTCATTTACAACGATATCCCTTCAGTAAAATAACAAATATAAACTTACAGATCTCAAACTAACAATATAAACATAATAGATAATTCAAATTGTTGGGAAGGTCTTAGAAAACTTTTATTTGATGCTGATGCAGCGGCTCCTGATATTTTCTTTATTCATATATTAAATTTTACAAGATACTTTACATTCTACTATACCTAATTCTAATTACTATACGACACTACAGGGACGATACCATGGGGAGAGAAAAGACTATGACTACCCCATGGCCAATATCTACAAACACGAAACGTTAAATCGTATACAATCACTCTACGAACATTTATAAATCAAAAGATACTATACTAGATTCAGTTTCACTCCAGATGTCAGGTCAGTGTTGCGATGAATTCCTGATATGAACCACGGGTAGTGTTGCGATGGCTCCTTATATGAACCACGATTTGAATCTAATCAACATGTGGTAACACAAATGGAGATCTCCTTCGATCCCGTTCTTACTAAGCAAGCAGTTGAAGTGATATTTTCAAGGAAAAGAGTTTCTTTGAACCACCCCCCAAATCTATTCTTTGAAGGAGCTCTGTCACGCAGATGATTGGTTTAGAGAACAAAGTTTAGACAAAGGAAAGGAGCTGGAGCCTAGACTCTTTGAATTTTTCGTATGATAAAAATTCAGTTCAATTCGAAACGATCTCTTTTCCAATTTTTTCTGTTGATCCTGCCATACAAATCTTTAATCCCCTTATACAATCTTCAGCCAATTATGAATGAGACAGATTGCCTTTAAAGGGAATAACCCGAGTTGAGAGATGAGATCTCATAGGTTTATAAATAGCCAATTGTATTTGATAATCCAACGCGTGGCGAAAGAAAGCAAGGCAAAAGAAAAAATAAAGTGTTCTGGTTCCTCTTAGTGACGTCAAACGGACTATATGGTAAACAAAGTGTTAAAGGGGGCTGTACAAGATTCTTGTAAACAAAGATAACGATCAGCTGGCCAATATCATCAAATTCAATGAGAAATTCCTCTCTAATAGGCGCGTGGCGTACAATTTCTTTGGACTGCCTGTTGCCTTTGGTGTGTTTAGGCTAAACACATCTGAAACTCGTCACTCAGAATCCAGCTGTATCTTTATAATCGTTGGTGATATAAACAATCTGATCGCACCGGTGAATTCTACGGGGTTCAAACATGTAGAAAACATCTTCATTTGGAATGTATCTTGTTCTACTTGCCTGCATTAGAGGGAGGAAGTTTAGGATTTTTGGAAGGTTAGCTTGTACAGCCCCTTTAAAGCTAGCCGATTAAACAATGATCTTAAATTTTTAGTTCAGGGAAACGACGCTACGTGCTGCTTTCTCAAGGATGAAAAATGCAACAGATTCAGAGTATATTGGAGAAAATGGACTTCCGAGGATCGCCAAAGTATCAACAGTGACAGAGAAGAGCCCTGTGAATCTGAGTGCGATAGTAAAGAAAAGCTCAGAAGAGATGGAATTGAAGACTGGGTAGCATACTTAGATGGGTTACAAACAAAGGTGGATATTGAGAATATGGATTCTCGTTCTGATGACGTCAAGGTATTGATTTCTATTTAGGATATTCATCGTTTTTGAAGTTTCATAACATTTTCCCACTCCCCGAACCGTATTAGGAAGTCCCAACAGTTAATTTCAAAACAGCTGAAACAAGACTTTTTGTGCCTCGCCTCGCCTCGCTTAGTTTCAACAAGACATTTTGGTACCTTTTGAATTCTATTCCTTTAAATTTCCCGAATTCCAACACCTACTTAGCAGAAGAATTTCTGTGCACTTTACAGCTTTGATGATGCTTGTGTCAATGTGTCCATATAAATATCAGTAGCATGCACACTCGTTGATACTGCTGACAAAATGCTGACATGCATGCAGCTTTCGTATATGATTTAATTGGTTCAAACCGAGTCTATTTCAAACTGATCACATGAAAAATATTGGACTTTAGACTGCGTGGGAAGTTATCCAATACTCCGAGAAATTTTCAGGCAACCCAAAAATATTAGTTTAGCTTCATTGCAGCCTAAGAAGATCAGCTCATTTTATACCTTGACATCTGTAAACGAACATAAAAGATCTTGAAACAATGCAAATTGAGGCCAGGATTGTCTCTAAAGAACCCAGAAACATAACTTTCACTATATTTGATGCCCAAAAATATCATGGCAATAATTTCAGTTTATGTTGGACCCAAAAATATCACTTTCGGCAATACTCTGAACAAAAATATCGGACTAACCTCCCCGTATGTGCATGTGCTGAGTGCCCCCCTTGGGCGGGCGTCTCAAAAATAAGAACTCCTTCCACCTTACAGCAGATGATTCACTCCAACGATCAAATATACACAAATAGATGAAACACCCAGTTTATTTACAATTTTACTATTTTTCATGTGATTCAACGATTCCTATCAAATCTGAAGGATTCTTGAAAATTCTTAAGAATTCTTGAGAATTCTCGTCATGGAACTGTGTGCAATACAAGTACTGCAAGCTCAAACATCACATAATATTTTTTTTGTCCTTAGAATAAGCCCAAAGTGATTTTCCCATAATTGTAGCAATACAAGAAATAAGCTATTTTCTTGACTGCATATCAACCTATCAGTGTATCAGCAAACAGTAAGAGCATAAAATTCACATATTCACATAACATTTGTTTGTTCTGAAACTTACCATAAAATAATTGTTTCATAATGTAAAAGGAATAGACAAAATCGGCTAAGGTTTGTTCACACCCATTTCAAGTCATGTGATCAATCTCTTGATAAAACATCTTTTGAATTCTCTAACATATTTTGTGCCATGCAAAGTTGTGCCATGAGTGCAACAAGTAGCACAATGCTAAAACTTTAGAAGAGTATGGTTGCATGACTTGAAATGGGTAAAACAAACCTTAGGTCTATACAAATATTTGTGAACTGCCTATTGACATATCAGTGTGCCTGTACAAGCTGAACTTCCACAGGGCACGAGTGCCAAAGCTACACTCATAAATAGTCCCAACACTGCGGTGGCTTGGCTGCCCTTCAGATATATTTCAACCTTTTGGTAAATCTTTCCTCATAAGCATCAGACAAACACGAGGCTGAATTTTCTCATCATTAGGGCAAGTTAGGCTTTTGAGGGAACTAGCCCTTCTCCCGAAAAAGTAAATAACCCTCCCGAAGGTGGGGTAGGAATGAAACCCTGCATTTTTCCGACAAAACTCTCATCTACAGGGTGTCCCAAAAAATTGTGCCCCGTTTGTCTGAAGATTGTGACAAAACGGCGAAAGATTCTCGCCAAACTTTTGCATGGTGGTGCTCTTCAGATGTTCAATTAAAGTTTGCCACCATCCCCATGAAAATCTGTTGAAAAATGATGGAGCTATGACCTTCAGGAGACCAAATTTGCCCGATCACTGAAACCAGCGGTCGGCCATTTTGTCTTACTATTTTGCAGCGATAAATAGCTTCATGGATTGAAAATGAAACAGCAGCCTCCAATTTTATAGCTCTCGTGAAAATACCGATAATCCTCGGAGAGCTCCACTATTTCTGACCTCACAGAAATGAATTCTTACCTCGCGTGAAGATACTTATCACTGCAAAATAGTAAGACAAAATGGCCGACCGCTGGTTTCAGTCATCAGGCAAATTTGGTCTTCTGAAGGTCATAGCTCCATCATTTTTCAACGGATTTTTACGGGGATGGTGGCAAACTTTAATTGAACATCTGAAGAGTACCATCATGCAAAAGTTTGGCGAGAATCTTTTGCTGTTTTGTCGCAATCTTCAGACAAACGGGGCACAATTTTTTTGGGACACCCTGTATATTGGAAAAAACTTTCCAGATGCATATGCAAAAGAAAGAAGCTGCACCATGAAAATACTGAAAGAGGCGGGTGGGTGGGAGTCATTGTTCTTCCAATACTCTTGAAATGTTAAACATTTCTACTGTACCTGTAGCTGCATTCAATTTTTGTTTCATTCGGATTTTCATGTTGTCAATTATTTTATGCTATTTTTGCTGACTTTGTGGATTTGTAGCGAGTAGCAGTGCATGATCAACGAAGTTCGTACGATGTACCGGTGTAATTCATGCAACTGTGCTGCTGTGTCTTCCCCGGGCCTAAAAGCACCCTCGCTGTGATTATATTGTGCACCTACGGAGTGGAAACACTTTCATATCATCGAAGCCTCGAATCTCGACTTCTTTTTAGACATTTTTTAGATAGCCATTTTAATAATATTTAATTCTGTAAGTATCAAAGGTTCACCTGTATTTTGATTTTAATTCTGTAGGTATCTAAGGTTCACTTGTATTTTGATGTTAATTTGTAAGTTTTAAAAGGACATTTCTATAACTTTTAACAGGACCCTAATGATAACAATATTGTAAATATTGATAAGTTATCCTGTTGAAATATTCGTAAATTATTATTATAGGAGATATAATTTCTGGAACTTCTTTCTTTTAGTTGTGCACCTACGGAGTGGAAAAACTTTCATATCATCGAAGAGATATAATTTCTGGAAACTTCTTTCTTTTAGTATCCATTGGAAATAAAAGAAAGCAGTAATCAAATGCGTCTTATCGAGGAATCAAATGAACGTTTTGAAGCGAAATCATCATCAAACTCATTGCAAGCAAACCAAGAAAACAAGCAAACAATTACAAACTCACAATACCCTCTGATATCAACAGCTGAAAGTACACAAGGCTCCAAAGCAAATGGGAGATTTCACTCATCAAAGCTATTTTCACCTACGTAATTCCACTTCATTCTTTTTTAATCAATCTGAGCCGACGAAACGACTGAGCGTCGCAGACTTGAAAGGACGCTTGCTACCGGAACGCTTTGTATTAGACATTTTAATAGTTAAGTGGAATTGGTGAAAGCAGAGAGATGACAGGTGCAAGGCATTCCGGATGCAGAGGCACCTGCCAAAACGTGCACTTGTTCGTATTATTTGAATCAAACTCATCTTTAGTTGTTTGATACTTTTTCTTGTAGAATTCAAATTTGCGACATTCTGCGCCAATGTCATCATCGATATCAATGATATCACAAAGAAGTTTCTAGGAACCTTCTGAAACAATATTCTCTTCAACAAGTGAATTAGGCCAGGAAAAATGATACGCAGCTGTAACTTAGGGCCTGATTATATGAGGCGAGCTGGCTCGGTAAACGGGCTGGCTTGGCAAACGAGCCAGTTCAATTTCCTAGTCTATTCCATATAAAATGTCAGTTGCTATTACATGGAAGTGAACCAGCCCGGTAAGCGAGCTGGCTCACTTCGATGCAAGCGGGCTGGCTCAACAAGGACAGATAATGCTACAATAGAACTCGCTACTTTTTTTGACACCCAGATACAAAGCAATTTGTGATTGCAGATAAAGGGAGTTCCATGCTCGGTTGGTGAAGGCATAAACAAAAACAAACCAAGCCGCAAAAATTGCCTTGAAACCCGGGTCGCTAGCTCGCAGGGTGTGCATTCCAGAAATGGTTTTAAGAGCAAATATTAGCACATATTGAAAGGAGAAGGATCTATCTGCACATCTGCCTCGGGCATTTTATTTATTTTGTTCAGAAGCCAATTGGGAGGGGATTCAATTCTCATACTTTTTAGGCGTAGAATTAAAACATTAACTACTCAGCTTCTGTACGAAAAAATAAAATGCCCGAGGCAGAAGTTTAGATATATTTTGCTCTTAAAAACAATTTCTGGAATGCACAACGAGCGAGCTAGCGACCCGGGTTTCAGGGCAAATTTTCGTGGCTTGCTTTGTTTTTGTTTATGTCTTGACCAACCAAGCATGGAATTCCCTTTTGTCTGCAATCAAAAATTGCTTTGTATCTAGGTGTCAATAAAAAGTAGCGAGTTCTATTGAAACATTATCTGTCCTTGTTGGCTGGCTTGCTAAACGGGCTGGCTCGTCTCCATGTAACCGCATCAAACCGAGCCAGCCCGGTAAGCGGGCTGAAAATACACAATGAAGCATACGCAGTATTCCTTCATCAAACTGTCGTCTCTTTTCACATATAATACCAATCTAAATCCCATCTCGGCAAACGAACCGGCCCGTCTACCGGGCCAGCCCGCTTCCATATAATCAGGCCCTAAATTCTATCTCGGCAAACGAGCCAGTCCGTCTGCCGGGCAAGCCCGCCTCCATATAATCAAGCCCTTACCTCAATCGATGAGGACTTTCTTCCTCTGCGACGTATCCAAAATTCCGGGATGCTTTGTAAACTTGACTTTTCTATCACCAATGGGCATACAAACCTAAACCCGCAATAACTTAAAGGGGATCCGTCGCCAAAATGTAAACAAAACGATGATTTTTGCAGTTTTTTGAAAGGTGATATCACATAGGATTCCCTATTTTTTTCAAAATGAAAGTTGCTGTTTGGACATAAATTATTGCACTTCACTAAGAAACAAACCAAACATTCATATCTTCTACGATTGCTCGGATATAAGTGGATTTTTACCGGTCACTTTTTTGTGGCTTGGGTGAAGCCATAAAAAAAATGCAGAAAACAAAGGATGAACAATGGATAATTGGTGACACGTGCGAGTTTACGGATTTGTTATTGTTTGGCGACAGAGCCCCTTTAACCAAAAAGGACAAACAGGCACATTTTCAGAATCATCAAAATCTTCCTCATCACTACATACGAATATGTTAAAGTATTGTTGAGCTTATAACACATATTAGGGTTATTAGGGTCTCAAGTATTCTTCTAACAGTCCGATCTATCAAACTTCCCTCAAAACTTTTCCGATAAAACGGAAGAGGTTATTTTTTCTTCGAAAAGAACAAGGCAAGAACATCCTGTGTTGATGTTAGGAGCTGATGAGGTAACGAATAAGTCGGAGCATAAACATCTTGGTATGATACTTGACTCCAAACTGAGTTTTCAGAGTCATGTCAAGGAAGCTATCACTAAAGCTAGGAGAGGTATTGGTATGATCAGATACCTTTCAAAGTATGTCTCTAGATATGTGTTGGACCAAATTTACAAACTTTATGTGAGACCTCATCTTGACTATGGTGATATAATTTATCACAAGCCTGATCCGGAAATGAAGCTAGACATAACCAAAAGGTTGGAGCAAACCCAATATGCAGCTGGATTAGCGGTTACAGGTGCATGGAGGGGTACCAGCAGGCGTAGGTTGTATAAGGAGCTTGGCTGGGAGAGTCTTTATCAGAGAAGGTGGTACAGGCGATTATGTCATTTCTTCAAACTGAGGCAGACGCAAGCGCCAATATATCTATTTGATGAAATTCCTCCCGAACGTCCTATTACATACAATTTAAGACATCAGCGTGAATATGAACCAATTGCTGCGCGTACAGTTCGGTTCTCAAATACATATTTTCAAAACGTCCTTTCTGAATGGCACTCGTTGGACAAGAATATCAAAGAATCTCAAACAATTTCTGAATTCAAGCGTAAACTACTAGCAGTAATAAGACCAAAGCAAAGATCAGTTTACAATGTTTATGACAGAATTGGAATCAAGAATTTAACAAAACTGCGCCTACAATTTAGTCCACTGAATGAGCACAGATTTTGGCACCATTTTGACTGCTTTAGCCCCCGTTGTCTATGTGGAACAGGAGATGAAGATAATGAGCACTTTCTCCTGCACTGCCCCCAATTTGGTCTGGAACGCATAGATCTCTTCCGTCAGCTTGCAGAAGTACCAGATTTAGATATTACAGACATGGAATCAAAATTTTTGTGCGATTTACTTTTGTATGGAAATGCTGATCTGAATATCATAACAAACAGAATGTTAACTGAAGCTACAATTTCGTTCATTGAAAAGACGAAGCGGTTCGGATAACAATGTTGTAAATATTGCCTGCGCATCCGTGCGCATGCTAGTAATACCGTCGCAGCGACTCCCCTTTCCCTTTTTATTGTTTTTTTAACTGTTGAATTATTAGAGAAATGTAAATGTCATTCACAGTGGGAACTAGATGACTCCGTGTCTTTTCCCGCTGTGAATGGCATAAGAGTAATGTATATTGTTGTGTAGTTAGTTATGATTTGCTTGTATATATATAAAAAAAAAAAAAAAAACTTTTCCCCACACAGTTTCAAGCGGATTTTCGATATATTGTACCGGGTGAGTCAAAAAAGGCCAGGCGTTTGAAATGCTACTGCTCCCTGAATATATCAGTAATGATATTTTGCAATATCTAATTTAATAGCCAACATGTTGAACTATTCTTAGAAACTTGCCTGGCTGAAATTAGACTTATGACGATGAGTCCCTTGTATCCCTGCAGTAAACCTTGCTCAACAGGGACTCGGATTGCTAAATAGTCTCTGTTCACCGAAGCGCCATCTTGAAGTCAAAGAGCACAGGCAAACAAGAGACTCATCGTCATAAGTCTAGGCTGAAATCAGTCACTCCGTACAGATCTTAAAAGGATTCTATAAAAAAAAGTCCCTTCACCCCAATAAACGTGCTGAAATCAAGAGCAAGTTTCCCAAATATGTTTACATTACGAATAAAACTGTTTCTATCTGCTTATGAAATATAGCTATGCTTATGAAATATATATATATATGTCTTTTCTTACCATAGTTCAGTGAAGTTATTCAGATCCGAAGGCCTGGCTGAGATGAGACTCAAAAGCATTGCTCGTCTTAGGCGCCTGAACAGAGAAATGAAAACTGCAAAGCTTATCGGTGCAATTATTGGGACTTTTCTTGTTCTATGGACGCCGTTTATGTTGGTTGTGATCCTGGCTAGCGTTGATGTGCCTATTTCTATGGACACGGTGATCATTGCAAAATGCTTGCACTATGCTAACAGTGCAATTAACCCTATTCTGTATGTTGTGCTGAATATAGCATTTAGAAGAGCTGCGAGCAGCATGATGAATAAATTGAGCGTAAGTAGAAGTCAAAGCACTTGAAATTTCACAATGAAAGCAACAGAGGAACAGTTCTCGGCAGCTTTGCACTCATACTTGATTGGGAAAGCTTTGGTGCATATTATCCAAAAGGAAAGTTATGCTAGGATTTCTGGTTCATTTTGCTTATCACTCATTGTGGAATATAAGGTATAGAGTCATTGTAGAAACTAAACACTGGTTCCACCAACCACTTACAGGGGAACGCAAAACCAGAGCGCATTTCAACTTGCATCGCCTTTCTTTACTCGTGTGTGCCTATAATGATTTATGGGACTCAAGCGAGAGCATGTCCTCTCGTTCTAGGTAGGAACAACGTTCGGGTCTCGCCTATCACATAAAGGAAAACTCAAGGCAGGAGCTCATTTTAACTCTGGTGCAGATTATACAAATGGAAGGCAGTTATCAAGTACTGTACACTTTGCTGACCCCATGATTGTTCAAAGGAATCAGCAGAAAAGACTGGATTTTATCAAAGTGTGATATCCTCCCTAGAACAACCTCTGTTGCAACAAAGATGATATATTTGAAGAATGTGATCCTCTGTTCCACCAAAATGCATTTTACTGCTGTTCTGTGAAATCCTAAGCTTACCCTTCACCTTGGTCCAGCAAATTCATGTCATCAAACCAAAGAGTCAAATTTTCAACAAAGTGGTTCACCTTTTTCCGGCAAATTTACACAATATGTATGCGAGGTGCAGTACTGAAAAGTTTCTGAAGGAGCAATGTGAAAGGTTCCAACTAGAGCAAGACGATCATAAATTCAGCTGCAGGCTGTATGAAAGAGGTCGCTCTCAGACAAATCATACTAGAAGCTGTCTCAGACTTACCAAAGAAAACTTACAGAATTACTTTCTGATTTTATAGATTTCTCTGCAAGAAGCCGAGCAGAAGGCATTGTAATTCTCACGTATGTAGGACTTACATGAAACTGTTACAAAGCAGCTCTTGGATCAAATAAACAAAATCCACCAGGCAAATCTTTAGATTTACCCTTCTTCTTTCGTTATAAGCACACAACTTCTCTTACAAACCACCCTTCGCTTGCACAAGGCAAGAGTTTGTCCTGCTGGTTTCGGGGAAACTGTTGCTGTTTTGTTTGTTTTGAATTACTGGCTGAGAGAATTTCCTTTGTCTGCAGTCGCTAATCGCTTTGAATTGAAATGTCCATCAAAAGCAACTGATGCTATGGTGTTACAAAATCTGCCCTTGTTTATGCAAGGGCTTGAGATGTGTCGTTCACATATAATAATTGATTGACTTGATTGATTGATTGATTGATTGATTGATTGATTGATTGATTAATGACAGAGATATACGAAGCATTAATTTATGAAAGTCTATCATTTATGGGAGAAGTTTTCGCACAGAGGGAACCGTCGTATGATCTACGAGTAAAGCATACGCTGCAACTTCCGCCTACCAAAATGATATCTTTTGGTATGAACTCACTCGCATTTCCGAGGGAGCATTCTCTGGAATGTCATGCCTGACACAATGAAGAGTGCTGAGAACGTATTCAGATTTTAAACAAGGCAAACAAACCTGGGATGGAGGCAAATGTAGGGGTAAAGTATGTAAATAAGCAGATTAATATTGTATTTCTACTTTTCTAATATGTAAATAGTTGGTACTAATTAGTTCTGTACATAATTATCTATGTATATTAACTATCCTGTTGCCAAATGTAAATAAAGAGATGATTAATATCATTAAACATTATACTTCACATCGATTACAAAACAGCTCCTAAATCAAATAAACATAATCTAAGCGACAGAACTTTAGATTTACCCTTCTTCTTTCGCTATAAGCACATAACTTCCCTTAAAAACCATCTTTCGCTTGCACAAGGCGAGAGTTTGCCCTACCAGTTTTGGGGAAACTTTTGCGGCTTTGTTTGTTTTGAATTACTGGTTGAGAGAATTTCCTTTGTCTGCAGCCGCTAATCGCTTTGAATTGAGGTGTCAATCAAACGCAACTGTTGCTATTGTATTACAAAATCTGCTCTTGTTACTTCACATTAGACAGAACAAACATTGATGAGTGATGCTAGTGTACGGGTTGCCCCAAAAAAAATTGTGCCCCGTTTGCCTAAAGATTGCGACAAAACGACTAAAGATTCTCGCCAAACTTTTGCATGATGTTGCTCTTCAGATATTCAATTTAAGTTTGCTGCAATCCCCACACAAATCCGTTGAAAAATGATGGAGCTATGACCTTTAGAAGACCAAATTTACCTGACGACTGAAACCAGAGGTCGGCCATTTTGTCCTACTATTTTGCAGCGATAAATATCTTCACGTGAGGTAAGAAATGGTTACTGTGAGATCAGAAATAGTTCAACTCTCTTATGCTTATCGGAATTTTCACGAGAGCTATGACATTTGAGGCTGCTGTTTCATTTCATCCATGAAGCTATTTATTGCTCCATAATAGTAAGACAAAATGGCCGACAGCTGGTTTCAATCAGCAGGCAAATTTGGTCTTTTGAAGGTCATAGCTCCATAATTTTTCAACGGATTTTTATGGAGATGGTAGCAAATTTAATTTGAACATCTGAAGAGCAACATCATATAAAACATTGGCGAGAATCTTTTGCCATTTTGTCGCAATCTTTAAGCAAATGTGGCACAATTTTTGGGGACACCCTGTAGGAAGTGTGGATTACCAGGAGTCTTGTGAAAGCTGTTGGAGTTTTTCATTATTATTGCATTTGGTATAAAGGCATACAGTGCTCGAGAAAGACTTGCATGCGCCTGTGATAAGTTGTTTCTTTATCATGTTTTTCCTCCATTACGTCGGTGACTTCAGGGTGAGTGAGATGAGAATGAACATTGTTATCAAACTTCTTTGGATGTTCTGCCTCGCAGCAATGAAAATTGCATGTGTTAACATGTGCAATGCCTCGTTCAGTTCCTACCCTGACCATCCCCCCCCCCCCCCGCACTGTGATCTATCGAATTTACACCAAAATTCGAAGTTTTACATTCCTGATTGATTTTGGCACGTAATTGTTTCCCTCGATTTCATGTTTGGATATGGAAACCTTAGCAACATTGTACGAAAAGCTGAGTGCCCCAGTCAATGGTGGAGGGGCCTAAGTTGTCGGCTAAAGCCTCAGATGATACAATGCATCAAAATTCCAGTTTTCAGTGATGTTAGCCATGAACGAAACCAATGAGTATCCAGATGGACGTTCCTCAACCCAAGAATCAACAGTCATTTTAAAGGCCATTTAACTTCTATGAGCTTCACCACAGCAATTTCCAACTGCCGAAGGTTGCCATGACTAAGACATATCCTCGTTCCAGAGCGAACAGAAAAATCTGTGCCCTGTCCGTCTCAATTTTTGTGTGAACGTCGGTAAGAATCCAAGGGGGGGGGGGGGGGGGCACTCAGCACATGCACATGCACATGCACATACGGGGAGGTAAGTCTGATATTTTTGGGTCAGAAAATAGCCGAAAGTGATATTTTTGGGTCCACATAGATTTAAATTATGTTTTTGATATTTTTGGGCATCAAATATTGTGAAAATGATATTTCTGGGTTCTCTAGAGGCAATCCTGGCCTCAATTTGCATTGTTTCAGGATCTTTTATGTCCGTTTACAGATGTCAAGGTATAAAATGAGCTGATATTTTTGGGTTGTAATGAAGCTAAACTGATATTTTTGGGGTTCCTGAAAATTTCTCGGACTGACCCCCCCCCGTATGCGTATGTGGCGAGTGTCCCCCCTGGGGTAAGAATTCTGTGTATACATTTCTACCTAGCATCTGAAGGTAGTTTTAGGACGCTGAGAAGCTGAGCTTATCGAAGCAGCGTCCAGATCCTTGCTCTCGATGTGACCACACCTCGTGATTCCTTTAGCCTGGAATTACAGAGAGTTGGCGACTCTCTTCATACTTTGTAGCAGGTTCGGCAGGGCGGGGACTCGAGCCACCAACCTTCAGATTGGCAATCAAGTCGGTAAGTCCCAGTTTGAGCAACAAAATGTTGCTGTTTTTGTTTTTGTCGTTGTCGTTGTTGCGATAACTGGGATTATCTCACGAGTCTACCACCGGGCACTTGTGCAAGAAATTGTTATCGACCCCCACGGGCCGCAGGGGTAGGAACTGAACGCGACATAACGGTTCAGCGATGCACTTTTGAGCATTTTGAGCAATCTTCTTCCAAACCTCGAATTTTTCGAGCATTTAGAACCTTTTCTACTCATGTAACAAAATTCAGTTTGGTGTAGGGGAAAACCACACAATGGCGCGTAAAATTGTCTTGAGAACACGCATTTTTGTTCCTTGAAATCACTTTTCCACTAACTCATGGGAAGACGAGCATAAGTTTGTTGTGGGTGGAGATCAGTTGTGAAAAAATGCACCTGTTGATGTTCAAAACCAGTGATTCAGATTATTAAAATCATGGAATAATGTCTCGTTCAATTCCTACCCTGACCATCCTCCCACCCGGGACAACCCCGTGCATTTGCACAAAATATATTCCCGGCCCCCGGGCATTCAACCGTACATTTCTCCCCGGCCCCTGGGCATTTGAATAGCATTTGGCAAGAACATGAGCTTTTGCTTATACAGTAACTGGGAATATGGCATTTTCTCAGTGCCCGGCTCCCGGGTATTTGACCGTAAATTTTTCCCCGGCCCCCGGGCATTTGAGCAAGGAATCTTCGCTGACCCCCGGGCTGCCCGGGGGGGGGAATGGTCTGCAAGGGTAGCAAAGTTGATTTTTGATTCTTGTTATTGAGTTCATTTTTGTCCCAGTTGGCTGCTAAAGTTTGAATCTTATCCCCTGCTGTTTGTAGGCTTAGAATTGTTTATTATAAGTACATAATAACTTTGCCAAAACAAATAACAGAGCTGACCATCTTTGGTGAAGATTCTGAAGGGCCTTACGCAAGGCACTCTTAAAATAAGAACCTTTTATTATACCTTTAAATTAATCTTAATACCTTTAAAATAAGAACCTATTTCAGCATGGCTGTCAAAAAAGTAGGTTCTTATATGCGGGGATTTACTGTAAATGCCAAAACACGAAACGTTGCAAATGCAAAAACTGTCAAACCTACCATAGAGGGGCCACTTTGAGATATTCAGAACAAAAATCCGTATGGAGATCAGACCAACGAGTGCAGGGAAATTGCAGTCTGAAGTTGACAAAAATTGCTAGGCCATATTTTTATTTACATTTCCGGTGTATCACTTTTGAAATAGGCCTAAACCAAAAATTTCAAATATTCATTTCTCCAGTTGCATTAATCCGATTTCAATGAACTTTTTTCAAATTAACCATCAATGTCTGCGAAATTAAACGACATATCAGTTCTATGAATTTACATCGATTTATGTGTTTATTTGGCACATATGTGTCAAGGGTATTTTTAGCAGTAAAACTACACGAGACCCCTAAATGTGTTCTTTTCTGGTGCAAACAAAAAAAGTGAGGAGGTTCAGGATTGACGTCAGCGAAAGTCGTCCTCAATTGCTGTCCACTGACAGTTCACATTTTCTGCGCATGGAGGAGGAACAAACGACAACCCCTTTATTGGCTATTGCTAACAATCTTCTGGAGGGTATTTTGTTAGTTGAAGAAAGACATTGTTGGGGTGCAGAGAGCAGGCAGGGGGGATGATGATCGATCGTTTAAGGAAAGACAATTTGTAACAAGGCAACAAGGCTTGATGTTCTGACTGGCTCTATTGATACAGAACAGTTACAATCTCACAAGGGGCGGGGGTTCATTGTGCGACAGAGCTGGACAAGGAGGATGCTAATTTTACACATTTTACAGTGCGAGAGCCGTGAAAGCAACGTTGAGAGATTCTACTTCAGCCAAGACGAATTACCATGGAAGGACCTACCGTCATCGTCATTTCCTTGCGTGCAGTTTATATTGTCACGCATTCCCAATTTTTGGAGTACTGTAGGTGGAGTACTGTAGGTGGAAAGCGGGTGAAAACTTATGTTTCATATATTTATTTCAAATTTGAATCTTTAAAGGAGGGTTGAAAAGCCTATTTACAATTATACAACATCTAGAATAGAAAGAAAAATGAGTACTTTATTGATTTTTTAAACCATGCAGGCAGGATGCCGTGTTGGCCCTTTTGAGTGCGTTTACATCGGAAATTCCCAGCCCTCCTAGGCGCGATCTCGGGTATTCAATAGCGAGATTTCACCTAGGCATACTACCCTCCACTTATATAAATGAAAAATAAATTCATAAAGGATTATACCAGAATGTGACATCTCGGCAAAGAGGCCTGGCCCTCCTCCATATAAACAGCACCGTAGACTCAGCTGGAAGGCAATTTCATAGTTTAGCTCCCCGGAAAGAAACGCATTTCTGCCCATTTGCTGACTTATTCTTTGGCAACCTTGAATCAGTCTCAATGTTTCGGAGGCTGCAGGAGGAGCAAGCTGAATTTTTGGTAAAAAGGTTACACAGGTATTGTGGAGCCACATCATTGAGCGACTTGAAGACCACCGGTTTAGAATCAACATGAATGAGTTCTTCGATGGTCTTCCAGCCCAATTCCTCAATAAGTTGTCTGCTTGGGGTATCAAAGCTGCTATTTGCTATGCTTCCAGCAGCACGATATTGGAGCATTTGCAACTGGTTGATGTCTGTAGAAACAGCACAACTCCAAACAGAACAACAGTATCGAAAGTGGGGCAAAACTATGCCTGTGTAAAGAGTTCCAAACTGTCCTTAGGAAAAACTGTTTCATTATGTAACCGCTTTTATCACTTTGGCCTAACAGGGCTAAGATTCTTTGGGAAGAAACAAAAAGCATTGAATGTAAATTAAACGAAAAGTTCAAAAGCGTTTGTACCTTGCTGTCGTTTTACCAGTTATGAATTTTGAGATTTTGCACAATTTAGACCCAATTTACAGCCTCTCTACCCTACTTATAGATACGGGCTTAAGAATGGTCAAGACGATCATCTGCAAGCGTGCAATTTATCAAAACATCATATTTGCCATGAAAAACGTATTTTTAACACACAAATAGTGGAAAGATAAACAGTTTTAAGGAACGATGCTCCCCCACTCCTTCAATTACTTTCAAGGTTGCTTGAGTTTAAAAGCGACGACAAAACAACATCCATTTAATTATTGCAAAGACAACACAGCCTCAAGATCGCTTGGCCAAAATTATTCTCATAATGAAATTTATTATGGGACACAGAGCCGTGGAGAGGCCGGCCGGGCCCCAGCAGAGGTGGGTACGGAAGGGGCCCTCCGACGCCGGAGAACTTGTTTGGACCACGCCCTTTTCGTCTCCGACCCCACCTTCCTATACACTGTTAGAACAATTTTTACATGGAAGATCTATCTATCTCGTGCGTAAAGACTAAGGCTAGAATGCCAATGGCCCGGTTGTAGAAACGTTCCTCAAGGACAATTAAAGCAAAGAAAATACATACCTTATTTGTGCAGGCCCCTAAAGGCCCCCCCGGGCCACCTTGTAACTACCCTATGGCTACCCCCTTCTCGATGGTTCTGGTGGGACAGCAAAGGATCTTGGAAAGCATATCGCCTTCAAATCCTTCGACTTGCAAGGAAGGCCGCATTAGACATACAGGTGACTCGATAAAAAACGACTTTTCTAAAATCAATACAGTTCTTAAAAAGGTAAAATTTACAACCCATGCGTTCATACAATATGACTACAAAACCCCTTAAAGATAGCGTAGGGAGCTTGCAAAGAGATAATAAGCAAAGGCAGGACTGCAACTAATGTACTCAAAGTGTAGGTATATTCACAAATAGATATAAAAATACTACATCAATATAAACGGAAACGATTTATGCAAAGAAACGATACGCAGGAGACTAATTTATGTGCGTAATATAACAAATGGTTAGCATACCCTATATGTAAAAAATAATTTGCTTACTATGGAAAATTGCCAAAAATTTTGATTATTTTGCTGATTTTTAACTTTCTTTTTTTATTTGTGTGTCTAGGACCAAATAAATTGGATAGATGTTGTCACTTTGTTCTGCCGGGAGAGAAACAATGAAATAACGGTGCAAGAAACCTTCTTTTGGGTAATAGCTTTTGATAATAGAACTAACATCAGTCAGTGAGTGCTGCGAAAACAAACTGAACCAACAACTAGAAAAAAGTTGATTAAGGCCTTTCTCGCTTTGTTGGCACTACAAGTCGCCCGTCTGGCGCCCTCGTTCTAGCCTATGTGTAACATGTAGGCTACCCTCGTATTTGCAGTCAGTAGTCAGTTTTGTATTCTTGACATTAAAACATCAGTAATTTCCGTCTCCCCCGTCCCATCTCAAAAGCAATTCAGCTTCTGCTTTCATTATTGTTCATTAGGAACTGACAACTTCAATTATCATTGACAGCTGTTCTTTACGACAATTGAAATCAGATACATCCACATTTCCACACAATAAGAAACAGATTAAGAAGGCGTCGTTACCATTTCCTTTTATGTTTCATGATTGTGTGATTAAAGCACCCCCCATGCAGTGGCCTCCTTTTGAAACAGACCCGAGGCTGGTGAATCTTGACATAGCAATCTATCATGCAGCTTCGCTGCAAAAACATGATAACTTTGCAGTCTTAAACAAAATTTTGAGTTCCATACGAGATAAGAGCTCCATCTATTGGGTGAATCAGAAAAATGCATTCAGTCTTTTATATGTATTTATACCTATATATTCAATAAGGATGAAATAAACAGGGTACGTAAAACACTACACATGAGCTACTGCACAACACTACGAGAACGATGCCAGGGGGAGCAAAAGACAATGACAACTCCCTGGCCATTGCATACAAAATATCATAAACTAAATTACTATTAAATATATTAGTTCGTTTATATAATAAACGATTAAATGCGGATACTAGGATCTGTTTCACACTGGAAGTCAGGCCAGCACAGGCGATAGTGCTGAATAGCAGAAGCATCTTCTCTGTGCTTGTTTGTACCGTAACTCCTCGATTAAGCCACCACCTTTGAATAAACTCCATCTTCAGACAAAGTTCATTAAGTAAGTCTCCTTTGAAGAAGCCGCCGTTGGAGTATTTGAGTTGGAAAAAGTGATTTCCGCATAAATGTATCATGTTTTTGTCTGGGTGTCTTTTGACTTTGGTATGGTGCCGTAACCAAATCTTAAGGTACCAGGTTCCAACAAAATTGCTGATAGAAATCGGTCCTATGTTTTTTATGACTTCTGACCGGTTTCAGATCTGCCTTGTTTCTTAAAATCCGTATTTTCTCTCGTTTGTAATGTCGATAGGATGGCAAAAATAGTAGCGATGTAACTTGGCCATATAGCTAGTTAAAAACGTTTGAATTACTCAATTCGGTCGATCATTCCATTTGGTGTCTCAGATTGTTATGTTTTTGGGTCATTTGGTATGGGTTCTAAAACAAAGTTATTGGTTCTGAAGCGAAACTTAAAAGCAAATTTTATGAATAATTACACCCATAACTGATTACTTACATCCAATAAAAAATCGAAGCTGTCCATGTTATGTTTACATCATCACGCATGAACTTGATTTTCCATCACTGTCCTTTGAGTGGATGACTCCATGGCCTAATGTAGATGTATTTGTAAGTTTGAATGTGCTGCAAAACAAGGGAAACACGACAATGTAACCATGCCCGATGAATTTCACGAGTTAAGACTGACCTAATTGACTAAGAGTTAAGACTGGCTTAGGCAATTGAAGGAATTGAATCAGTATAAGACGGCAAGGTATACCCTATCTTTCAGAATTTGCTGACTCATGATTCTGCATGGCGCATCTGATTGGCTAACGTTCATTTGAAATGAAAGTGATCACATGAAACGCATTGTGCAACAGCAGATTCTTTTAGCTTGTTGGGAGTGATAATTGATCTTTCTCACATGGGTCACATGATACACGGCAAAGGAGGTCTATTTATCACGACTCAATGCCTTTAAAGCATCGCAATTATCGCCATTGATAGACTGCCTATCACATTAATTAGATTGTATTTTCTTATGTCCTTGCCTGCAGATTTTTACTGTAATCTAAACAGAACGACCTGCAGACAGAGCAGAGAAGTCAATGCTCTGCAAATCACTACATCTACCAAACTCACCCCTCAGCTCCACAAAGGAGGCTTGTATTTTCGTTGCATCCAATAGCGGTATTGTCATTTTGAGATGTCCTCGTTGATTTCTTGTAAGGATTGCTACCACTCAGCTTTCTATTCTTGCGTCTCGACCTAGAAACCTGAACAACGAGAAAACCGCGGTCAATGCTAGCCTGCTGACCAGTCCACCCAAAATACAATAAATGCCATGGAACGGTTAAAGGTACTGCCAGTAAGGTATGAACAATTTCTCGTAGGAAGCAAGAACGATGTAAGCAAATTGGACCTAAGAATCTACAGATAATCTCCGATCGGGCCTAAATCAATATAGTTTATTTTCAACGGAACTGCGCATTTTCATACGCAGCCAGTCTCTGCAGCAACTGCGTTCGAATCTAATCAGTTGTGTCAATCAAATCAAAGTTCGAGAACCCATTGTTCTTTACCAAATCTCGCAATCGGACTGGATAACAGAAAGAGTGTGGGACCAGTCTTTGGAACAGTCGTGGGGCCAGTCTTTGGAACAGTCTTGATTTGGATACAAAGATGGCTCCCTCAATCAATGCCTTCAAGTCCAAAATCAATGAAAATTAAACCTTTTATATATGGAGGTGTATCGCTGTAAATTTATATATCTTTAATTTTGACGTATTCCGCCCTTTTTATTGTAAATTTTGTAGTATATAATTTTTTAATTTTGTAAGTAATTTTTTTGGAGGGCCAATTGTAAAACAGTATTTATACTGAATTTGTACCCTGGGTAAACAATTTCAAAATGAAAATGAATGAAATGGGAGGGCCTAAATAGGATCAGGTTTTCAGAGTGATACTATGAGTCTCCAACCTCGATTCCAGGGCTATCAGTGTCTTGAGCTTCCCTTAAGCGCACATGATACTCTGGGTTCGAGATTGACGAGTCTCTGTCGACCTAAACGACGACATCATCAAGTCAAAGAGTATGGGGAAACAAGAGACTAAGGTAATCAGTCCGGACTTTTTTCATTCATGCGGTGGAAACGTCTACAGTGTTGATTTCACCCCCATCACGCAGAACTGATGATAACTCCACAACAGACCCAAATTTATTATTATTATTATTATTATTATTATCAATTTATTTAAAGTAGGCATTACATATAAAAATAGCTATAAAATAAGAGCTAATTCAAGCCTACTATCTAAGTAAAATTTGTGCAAAAGAAATAAAATACAGAATAATTAGCTACAAATACATTAATTTACAGATTTTTACAATGTTTTTATTATTTACAATGCTTTCTTTTTCCAGAAAAATAATATCAGTTCAAGAACCCAACCTGAGCCACGAAAGGTCTACATAGTCTACAACTGAAATATAATGAATGCTTATAGAATAAAGAACAGAAATAACAAGAAATACCATTGATTTTGCTGGAAATTTGGAACTCTTACAGCTCTGTCCCTTTGCGGTATCGGCATCATCTGTTAAGCTCCAAACTTTAGCACTGCCAGCTGTAAACTTAGACTCGATTTCAACTGAACTGACTCCGCAGTCAGCTTTGTCACAATCATTTTTTCTTTCATTTGCTTCTACAATGACCTTGTGCGCATCACGTTCCGTTTCTATGAAAGATCCATCATTTTCTAAAGTTTCACTTCTGCAATAAGCTTCGTCTGAAAGTCAAGGCATGAATAACTTATCCTGGCAATAACATCAGCTGGTAGACAAAGGGAATCCTTAACATCTTTTAATTCATTTTTACTCGCTTCTTGTTTCATACTACTGAAGGTACTTGAGTAAAGCCTAAACGTTGAAAAGGCTCCAAAGACTCTGTTTTGAAACGTTCAGGGGGGCACAGGCGGTGAACATGAAGGCTTTTATGGAACTTTAAGAAACTCGTAACAAACTCCGAGTACTAAAAATGTGATAATTTTAAGAAACTTCCAGTACTGAGCAAAATTCTTAGTTTCTTATAAACAAAAAAATAAGTGTACCGGGGTCTCAGAAAAAAGTACCCCCTTTTCACTGGAAATATGAACCAAGCAATAAGATATCATTGCTCCCCGACTTCACAGCTAAATTCATCAATGCTCAACTTAGATCAAAATACCTTACATTTAGAAATCGTGCACCAAACACCGGAGATACAGGTTCGCCAAGTCAAAATTTACAGTGCACCCAAAGCCAGAGGTTTTGAAAAAGGGCCTAGTCATGATTTGGATTGTGGACATTTTCCAAAGTACCTGTAGACTTTAAGTTTCTGTGTTTTGCTTTTGAAAAGAATAAAAGATGCATGGACATGGCGCTGATTAAACAAATATAGTAAAAATGTGGTAAGAGTGACAAAGTCGTGCCATGTCTCCAAAATAAGCGTACACGTGCTCCTTTTCCTCTTCTTCAATACAAAACACTTGGGATCGAATGCAATGCAAGAACCGTTTCCTCAAAAGAAAAGTCACTTTAAGAACAATTGAAATGATTCAAGGTGTACATTTTTTTCAAAAATAAAAAGTAAAGGTCAAAGTCGAAAATTCGTTTGCAAAATGCCTGTCTGTTGTCAAATTATGGCTAGGCCATTTCTCAAAACCTCTGGTTTCAGGTGCACTCCAAATTTTGACCTTGTGAACTCATATCTCCGATGTTTGGTGGTCGATCTCCAAATACAAGGTATGTGCATTTAAGTTGAAGACCAACAAATGTAGCCATGAATTCAAAAAGTCCCGAAATATTATCGTTTTGTTGCCTTGTTGAGTCAAAGGGGGTACTTTTTTTTGAGACACCCGGTATATCAACTTTGTAATAATATATTAGCATATTATTACAAGGAATTTTCAAAGCAGACCAAAATTCACGATCAAATTGTATGCCTTATAGTCCGGTCTGTTATATCACAATAATCGTGCAAAATATGATACCAGCATGAAACTTGGTAGACTCACGTAATTTGACATGCTTAAATTAAATTTGACCTCCTAGTTTCCTGCAGTTAGCCAATTTTATCGAGGTTTGATCGAATTAAAAACTCCTTATCTGGTAGATTGATTGCAAATTGTACGAGAGATATAATCTATGTCAGATGACTTTTCTTTGATTTCGTAAGTTGCTTTTTTAATGAATAACAAAGTGATACACGAGAAGGGGATATATGTTGGAAAATTTCCTGCAGCTCATTATGAATTAAAAATCTCCTGTGACCACCCGGTCGCATGGTCGGATGGGTTTTTATGCCCTGGCCCTTATAGAGGACTGGAACCAAGTACTCCCGTCTAAAAATAGCATTTGGGGCCATTTTTCAGCGTGTGCCTGTTTCGGTTCGTTTTCAGCATGTGAAAATTCATATGTCTAGCAAGTTTCATGCTGGTATCATATTTTGCACCATTGTGGCTAATATTTTTGCTATTACATCAATGGTGTTTACATCCCTTAGCACGTGTTTACATCTGTGAGTGAATGAAAGATTCATTGGGAGCATAAGAACATTATTGCATCCTCCCAAGAGGTTAGCACGTGTTTTTCGCCACATCTGGTATAGTGAGTGAATGAAAGATTTAAACATTGAAAACAGAATCATAAGAAGCAACAATTTCTTTCATTGAAGCAACGGAGCGTATTGCATCCTCCTTTTTTTCTAAGAGGTCACCCATTGTAAGTGCAGATTTACCATACCTTACATTGTTTCTTTTGTTTGTTAAAGTCACCAAAGTACTAGAGTAATCAAGTTCATGGATCAGCGATAAGGTGGCTCACTACAAACCTACAATAGATTCCAAATACATACACAGTGGAATAAGGTTGCACACTGCTGATAAAGATTTAATACTGATACACAGATGGCGTCCTATCACTCATTTAGGACATTAGGCTAATCAATACCACGCCCATGAAATGCGCATTGGCTTGCGTTGAGCGAGGTGCGCAGCGAGCGCATTTTGCTGTGGAACAAGATTGAAGCTGACATTGTTTTAGAAGATATGGTATGATTCAATGCGCTTTTCCTTTTCCTTCTTAATCTCCTTGATAAATACCTTCCACCTTTCGTGGTTTCTTGGCAGATCCAAAACATCCAGGTGAGAAATTGTCTTTCCTTATTTCATTCAGCTGGTCAATTAATTTCTGTCTCTGACTGCCACGTGCTGTTGACGACTTAAAATCTCCTTTCCCGACATTTTCATCGCAGCATTTTCGTTTCCTGTTGCGTAAATCATACCCAGCAGCTACACTAGTTGGTGTCTTAGTGAAGGAATCCTCCAATTGCAATCTGCGAAGCCTTGGCTTAGCCTTTCGGTCTTTCTTTGCCGAATTCAAGCAGCTAGCGAACATCGGAGGGCCATTTTCGTGGGAAATCAGACTTGGTTTGTTGACATTCTCGGCCAGTTGTGGCAAGATGTCTTTACGCATCGGATACAGAATATCTTGCCTTGGACTAACACATGCACTCAGTTGCTGTAATTGAAAAACAAAGAAAATGGTTATTTTCTTTAACGGTAAACTGCGAAACCATTGGGGGACAATTTGCCAAAATCAAGGACGAGAGTACATAGATTTTGTTACAAAGAATTTTCAGCGCCAACTATTATCAAATTAATTGTTTTCTCCGATATGAGTAGCCATTGCATCATCATTATCGTTACTATTGTTATGCTCATCAATTCATTTTCAGTTGGCTTATGATAAATAGCTTAAAGTAACAGCTAAGCTAATCAATGCCAAAGTTCAGTGGCGGACACCTGGGGGGGGGGCGAGGGGGTGCGATCGCCCCCCCAATGTTGGCTAGAACAAAGATCTTTAGTTTGAAAACAATAGAAACAAACAATGCTTTTTAACCGAAACAATAGCTTGGCCCCCCCAATATTTGGCAAAGTGTCCGCCACTGCCAAAGTTAAACGTATACACAAATGTTACATAGAACAAAGTTAATACATATTTTGTGGTCTCTTTGTTTTGGCAGTTTTCATGGTCCACGAAGATGGCCGACAACAAAGACATGACACATGCAAGGTATGCTGGTTGCAAAGGCCCCGTTAAAGGAGACATTGCGCTTTACCCCAGTTAACAAATTACTACTCTCCTCGTAAAGACGAAATGTTATTAAAGTGGACACAGTCTGTTGGTCTCAAACATTTGTTCTAACTTATTCATGTAGCACCCGAAGGCAATTTAGGTTATCTGATTTCATCGAGGTGAGCTAAGAAGTACTCAAAATGATCTTGCAGCACCATCAATGCGAACAGTACGTAGCTAAAGACGTCCTCATAAGCCATAATACAACAATAGAGAGGTCTACTCTTCAAATCAAAGTTTAGACAAGTGGGGAATAAACATGTATATCACCTGAAATACATTAATATGTAGTTATAGGACACTGAGAAGCTAAGCTTTGTCCTGCCCTCCTGTCAATTTGTCCATGCCTCATTATTCTTTCAGCCTGGAATAACAGAGTTGGCGACTCTCTTCCCTCCAACCTAGCATGTTTGCCAAGGCAGGACTCAAACCATCAACTTTCAAACGGCTAGTTAAGCGTGTTACCACTGAGCCATGTATATGTAGAGAGGGAGTTGAATGTTAGATTTCTTAACGTACCTGGATTGGACTGAATGTGTTGTTTTTCTTGGTAATGTCTTTTGCACCTTTACTTCTTCTCAATTTTGAGTCTCGTTTGAATGCAGCATCAGGAGGAGTGAATGGATCGGTCTCCCCTCTCCGCAACGAGGCCAAATTTGTGTGCAGCTCACTGCAGAAAAAGTTGCCATCAAATTAAAGAGTCATATGGATGGGTCACATGATAAAATTTCAACGCATTTCTCGCCCTTTTTTACTCACGCTAGCCACGACCATGTAGCCAAAGCTACGAAAGGACAAATACCAAGAATTGCCTAACCAGCCTTAAAGACATTTGGTATGTTGTTCCGTTGGATTCTAAAGATTTGAATTAAGTTTCTATGATGGTTAGTGGTTCTTTTATTTTTGCTTTGTCTTGTGCATTGCCATCTTGATCATTGCTTCCACCACATATCAAAAGTTTCATCAAATTACATAGAAAAAGACGAGAAAACAATGCGACTAAACTTACGTAGAAGCTGCGATGAGACTGGCCGCCATTAAATCTGAAGGCTTTAGTCACATACGCGCGTTGTCCAGTACTTTCCAATTGTTTACAAAAATCTTGCACAGGCCCTTTAAATTTAGTGATCAAATGGGAACGGGTGTATCCATGGTAGAAAGTTGTATGGCAATGTGTAAAGTGTAAATTGTGTTTAAAAACACTTACCTGATTGCGTTTTTGATATCTTTAACCCAAGACCTGGCATTATGCTTCGATGTTGAGTAAAGTAGTAGAGTCTTGCCTTTGCAAAATATCTGAAAATAAAAATAAAGCAATGCCAATGAATGAAAATATCAGAATCAAAAATCTTCAAAATTTAAAGGGGCTGGACCACGTAACTGTGAACGAATGCCCTGGTCCAATGGTATCTGCTACTGACATTAAAGGGCTCCATCGTCAAATGTAAACAAAACGATGATTTTTGCAGTTCTTTGAAAGGTGATATCACACGGGATTTTCATATTTTTGATACCGGAAATTTTGGAACCTGGCACTGCCACTTTGGTACTGTGGTACATTTGTTTAACTGCCTGGACTATCCTCCACTTTAACCGTGGTACATTTAAACTGCCATGAGACACAGAAATTTTTAAAATTTGCTCAACAGAATTCCTCAAAGCATCCGTGCGCTCAAACAAACTTCAGAACAAGTAAGGCTATCAACAATTATTTCAAAATATCATTTGGTTTGCTCTGAAATAAACGAGAAACAAAATGACGGATACCCCCATGCTAGTCTCACTGTAAATGCTTAATCAAGCCTCTTGTCACAGCGTCCGTACCTCTTTTGATTAGTTATTTAGAGAGCTCCTTGATCAATCAATCTTATATATAATCTATATACGTTTTTTCCTTGTGTTTAGTCTGTAGTTTTGCAACCATTGCATGAAATTAATTTCAATATCATTGTATTTGTATTTAATTGTATTGTGATTGTTTAGAATTGTACGTAGGATGGATTGATAATCAAATGAAACTGAAACTGGCTCAGTGAATATTCAGCAGATTTTCAAGATTATAGCGTCTGAAATTAATTCAAGGCCTCAAGGGTTACCTCAAGATCTTTATTGCATGGGAACATTACCTTAACATCTGATTATTTCAAGGCCTCAAGCCGGTTACCTTACCACGTTACCTTACCACGGTTGTATCTTTATTGCCTAATATTCACTCAATATTCACTCAAACATCTTGGAACATCTCAATAAGAACACGGTTTTACCATTTAATTGATCTTTATTGCCTAATATTCACTCAAACATCTCAATAGTTTCTTGGAACATCTGAACTTGGAACATCTTGGAACACCTGAAATTATTGCAAGGCCTCAAGAACATGGTTACCTTACTATAAAGCCCGTTAGTTGTATCTTTAGTGCTTAATATTCACTCAAACATCTCAATAGTTTATTGGAACATGCTGTTCGTATCTACATACCTTGAATAAAGCACCGCCTTCTGAAGGACCTCGCGTACCACCCATTACTTGTTCAATCAGACAGTTTATCAAAGGAAATACACCTCGGCATGTATATGTACTGAAGAAGAAATAAAAAATAATGGATCACCAATTGAACAATAATATTCTTGGTTTTTGCATAGCATACAGGGCTTGAATGACTATAACAGGACAGTAAATATCAATTTAATTCAATGGAGCAAAACTTAGACGAATTTCCTCAGTCTAGGAGCCGCTCTGCTCTACATGGTTTCTGGTTGTACCTAGAGTGTCTTCCCGTTGTATAGTGTAGTGTCTTTTGGTGTGGAGTGGTGTGGTGTGGTGTGGTGTGGTATTGGGTTCCTTTGTTAGTTAATTAGATTATTGTTTATATTTATTGTAAGAGTCATTCATAGTGGGGACTAGATGACCTTGTGCCTGTTCCCACTATGATTAGCTCAGATTCTTGCATTGTAGTTTGTTCTTAGAAGTTGATATATATATATTGGCAATAAAGAAACGATAAAATGGATACTATAAGTGCGGATGAAGAACGAACGAGAAATAGACAAAAATTTGATGAAAACTCTGATGATAGTATAAGAACTTGAAAGGCCTTAGTGTTCTAAAAAACATCAAATTTTTGTCTGTTTCTCATTCGTTCTTCATCCGCACTTATGGTATCCATTTTATATATATATATATATATATAGGTCGAAACACAGAAATGACAACAAACTCGTTGAGACGTAACGCTAATATGATATGCTACTAGTTTCGTCTGTTCACGCAGACTCTTCAGGCTTATTTACTCGTACATCAACTTTACTTTAAATTTAAACAAATTAATTTTACATAATCTGACGTATCATCAATACATCACATCAACCTCGTACTGATTGTTAGAGAGGCTAGATAAAGATGGCAGTTTTGCCAATCTTATCGATTTAATGCCGGTTTGTATTTAATTATGAAGTAGTTTTCTTTCTCTTTTCGGAGTGCGTTGTCTTGATTGTGTAATTTAAAGAATGGACAAATGGTAAACATGGGTGATTTTGATTTTGCACATTCCGAAATATGTTTGCTAACAAAAAGTTTCCGATATTGTGGAAGGGAGATTTGGTTTCTGTGGAGTGCTGCTCTATGTCTCAAAGTATCACCTGATTCTCCGATGTACTTATCCCCGCAGCCGTTACAGGATATTATGTAAATGCAATCTCTTACACTGCAATCCATTTCGTTTTTAATGTTAAATAGTTGTTTACTTTGCTTGTTTATTTCAATTTGACTGCAGACAACAATCTGTTTACAGGTTTCACATCGTTTGTCTTTGCATTTCGTGACTTTTGGTGTGCTAAGGATAGTGTCTTGTGAGGTAAATTTTGCTCGTGTTAGAATTCTTTTCAGGTTCTGCGGTTGGCGTTTGCTTGGAATTAGTTTAGTTCTGTTTAGTTCACGTTTCATTTTTGGACTTGCATTTAAGATTGAGATTGATTCTTTTATGATTGGGTAGAATTTTGGGTTTTTTGGGTTATTCGTTGAAACGAAAGTTAATGTTATTCCTTCTGGAGGTTTTTCTTTTGGTGTGCGAAGTTGTTCTTGTGGGATTTCCCTGGCTTTTTTGAACCCATTGTCAATCAAGGTTTCTGGTTCAAAAAAGCCAGGGAAATCCCACAAGAACAACTTCGCACACCAAAAGAAAAACCTCCAGAAGGAATAACATTAACTTTCGTTTCAACCAATAACCCAAAAAACCCAAAATTCTACCCAATCATAAAAGAATCAATCTCAATCTTAAATGCAAGTCCAAAAATGAAACGTGAACTAAACAGAACTAAACTAATTCCAAGCAAACGCCAACCGCAGAACCTGAAAAGAATTCTAACACGAGCAAAATTTACCTCACAAGACACTATCCTTAGCACACCAAAAGTCACGAAATGCAAAGACAAACGATGTGAAACCTGTAAACAGATTGTTGTCTGCAGTCAAATTGAAATAAACAAGCAAAGTAAACAACTATTTAACATTAAAAACGAAATGGATTGCAGTGTAAGAGATTGCATTTACATAATATCCTGTAACGGCTGCGGGGATAAGTACATCGGAGAATCAGGTGATACTTTGAGACATAGAGCAGCACTCCACAGAAACCAAATCTCCCTTCCACAATATCGGAAACTTTTTGTTAGCAAACATATTTCGGAATGTGCAAAATCAAAATCACCCATGTTTACCATTTGTCCATTCTTTAAATTACACAATCAAGACAACGCACTCCGAAAAGAGAAAGAAAACTACTTCATAATTAAATACAAACCGGCATTAAATCGATAAGATTGGCAAAACTGCCATCTTTATCTAGCCTCTCTAACAATCAGTACGAGGTTGATGTGATGTATTGATGATACGTCAGATTATGTAAAATTCATTTGTTTAAATTTAAAGTAAAGTTGATGTACAAGTAAATAAGCCTGAAGAGTCTGCGTGAACAGACGAAACTAGTAGCATATCATATTAGCGTTACGTCTCAACGAGTTTGTTGTCATTTCTGTGTTTCGACCTATATCTTACAGTACCTGGATCACTTCGTGTTTCGCTCTATATATATATATATATATATATATATATATAAAAACATGGTTAAAAGCTGGCAAATTAAAAGTTGACCAATTAAATATTTTACTTGGTAACTTTGACAAGTGACATTTCATTGCGTAGCTAAAGACATAATTGGGCCTATCCTTTTGGGCATCTGAAGTCTTCTGAAAACGGTAGACTTCCAAGAGAAGAATGCCAGTTACCAGAAGATTGCGCATTGTGAAAACGGTGATCCTTTTATTCGTGTGTTTTGTGGAAGGGGAAGGTTTTAGCAGATTTTAGCGGCCAGCTAGGAAAAAATGAACTTAAAGGGGCTCCGTCGTCAAAATGTAAACAAAACTATGATTTTTGCAGTTTTTTGAAAGGTGATATCACACAGAATTTTCGTATTTTTTTCAAAATGAAAGTTGCTGTTTGGGCATTAATCCTTCTACTTCACTAAGGAACAAACAATATATTCATATCTTCTACGATTGCTTGGATATAAATGGATTTTTAACGGTCACTTTTTGGTGGCTTGGGTGAAGCCACCAAACAAACTGCAGAGATTGATGGATGAACAATGGATAATCCCCGACACGTGCGAGTTTACGGATTTGTTTACTGCTTGACGACTGAGCCCATTTAACAAGGAAGATAAAAATATAATCTTTTCTACCCTTGTCATAAGAACATATCGTGCTATTCAACATGACAGTTAATTTGAGGCAGGCTTTAGATATCACTCACCAAGTAGTTTCCTTCTTTGCGTAAATCAATATGTCATTGAATAAGAAGAACATTCGATCTTTCGAGCCTCCTCTTTCGCAAACCTGAACAAATGAAATTAATATTTTGACGTTACAGAGCCTTATGGATACAGTAAAAGCCCGTGTATGAAAGCCATACAATTGTGCAAGTCAGCTTCGGTTCTTAAACAATAAATACAATGGATAGGTTCTCATAAAACAATTAAAAATTGAAAATATCAGCCTGTAGGTTCTTAACACTAGGTTTCATACGCGGGTTTTTACTGTAATACGCCTTTACGATCGACTTTCCTTAACTTCCCACGTGTGAAATTATTGACTCCAGATTCTGGCCAGGCCTAAAACGTGGACAGATTTAAAACCTGAAGATTAGTCTAGGTATTAATTTTGGCGCCCTTAGTTTCAATGATTTTTATTTATAGTGCTAAGTCAGAATCTGGGATCAAAACGTAAATATGAAGAGATTTTGAAGAATTTTTAATACAAGGCTGACAAGGTCAATCAAGGCATCTATTGCTCACACAGACGTGAAAAGGGGCCTCGTGTAATAGCCACAAGCAATTTTTCAAAAATCCCTACATTTTTCCAATTTTTTTCAACAACGTCCCTGAATTTGATGCCGCATGAGTCATAAAAAACGATTCCTATCGGAATGGTGACTGTTTATTGGACACCAAAGCAATAATATTGGGGAGCATCTTGTCTGAAATCGGGCATATTAAATAAGATTTTTCAATTTCACCTGGCGGAAATCGGGCATGCCCTCCTCCAGCAATGATAATATAATAATAATACACAATTTATTTAAAGTTAGCAAAGACAATAGCGTTAAGCTAATTTATGCGGCTAATTAAGGCCAACTATACAGAATATCTACAAAAGTATAATTACAAAAAACCTAGATTTGATATAAAATTTTTACACAGTTTACAGCTGCAGTCAAAAAGTTTTGATGGACTTAATATTTCTTTTTAAAATCTCCAACGATTGGGGCTCTTTGATTTCTCTTTGACAAACAAACCTGATAGTATCAATGCCATATTGATTCGTCCTAGCTCTAGGCAAAACGAGATTATTATTGTCACGAAGGTTATGTGGCACACCTTTGCTAACAACTACTTCTGCCATAAAAGCCGGATTCAAGGTGTTTACGGTTTTATAAATTTCACTCTGGAGCAGCTGTAAATTCCTCTGGTGAACAGATACTGAGTTACTTTTTATCAACAGTTCCTCAAAATTGGAAGCATTGCTATCATCATAGGAGAACTGGGTCCCCCTAACTAAATATATTTTGCTAATGGGAAGATTTATTCATCATCTCATGAGGAAAACACGTGCTAAAGCCTTGGCAAGTCATTGCTGTGAGGCGGAGATAGTGGGGGAATTTGGTCGCGATTCTAGGCCACTTTTGAAGTCTTGTTGAGGGACCTTCTCAGGAAAACAGCGCAGTGGCGGCTGGCAGCGGTACTAGCGGTACCAGTCTAGTACCACTTTATTTTGAAAGCTTGAAATTTATTTTAATGGTCTTATATTCTAATATTTCAAAACTAGAAACAAATTGAATTGACCAAGAAAACAAGCAGAAGGAAGAGCGGCAGAGCACTCTAGAGCCAATATATCACCATCTGACCCTCCTTCGCTTTATTCCTTGTTGAATGAGCAGTATTGAATAAGTCCTTTATGTACTCCACGGTACCAGACATCGTTCATCCAGTACTGTAGAAAGCAGTCCTATTGTGGTTTGTGACTCGTCATGACGTAAAGCTCTTTGTGTACCCACAAGCCCAACAATAGTAAATTCGTTCGCAGTACTAGATTCCTATTTCTGGTAATACTGCATGGCCGCCAAAATAACACATCCAAACAAGATTACGAAATCGACCCCGCAGTCTTTTCAGCAGTATCAAATCACAATGGTTAAACTTTGCTGTTTTATTGAATGATACTGAGATATTCAAAAGTACATCAAAAAGCTTTTAGGCCTGTTTTCTATTTAGCTGTCTAAGGATTCTGCAGAAAATGAATCGTGTCGCAGGAATTGGCTACCATTTTTCCTGGATACGTGGCAAAGACTTAGATTTTTCTTCATTAACTGAAGGGAAAAACAACAATTGGCAGCTGTTTTCCTACTCCCATACATTACTGGTGCAAGTGGAACCATTCAAATCGTTCTATATGTAAACATGCAATTTTGTGCACACCACAAATGGAACAAGAAACCCACGTTACTAGAATTTCATTTCTAGTACTTCCGTGAACTGCGGCCAACCAGTGGTGGACTTGGTGCCGCAAGTGATTAACTTTCTAATTGTATTGCTTACGTGCCTCTGAAGTGGCCGCAGCCAATGATCGACATGACTCACTGCATTTCGGTGGAACGGTCTTGGCCTAGCAATGCAACCAGCACCGTTTGAAAAAATTTTCAGAAAATGAATTCATCAAAAGTAAGTAGCATGGTTTGCAAAAAAGAAGTATTCTATAATGTCCAGATAAATAGCGTTTTGCAGTTTCATCAACAAAATTTTATGCTTTCTCTGCTATGTTTGACTTAGAAATCTCCCTACACAACTTTCTCAAAAATCTATTGGGGAAAGCATTTATCTTGCAATTTAGAGACAATCCACGAAGAAATTTGCTCAAACCTTGGACAGCATTCCCTCTCGAAGAAACTTTCTCCCTATAAAATGAGATAAACAGTTAAGATAAGGAGCACTATCCTTTAAATCATTCCCTATGAACAGAAATCTGAGGGGGGATAGGGGGTACTATGTCAAGAAAGGGATGTTCAGGTTATTTTAGCGTCTAAAATTTGGGGAAAAGATACTTTTTTGGATCATTCAATCGTACACAAATTGAGACAGTTTTCACCACAAACAACATCAAAATCAACTTGCAGTCTTGTTTAGCTAAATAAATTGAGAATCTTTGGTAAACTCAGGCATTGATACAAGTGTGGGGGGGGGGGGGGTAATAGAGAGGGGGTTTATCAAAAATTTTGGTTGAGACGGGGAAGGACATGTTAGAGATGGGAGCTCAATAGAGCCTTTAAGGTAAGAATAACAACAGGTTTACTAGTTTTAACATCAAATTGAAACAAAGAACGTTTAAAACCAAGGCCTAAAGGTATGTAACTAGCGGGCTTTAGGCCAATATTTGCATCTTCCTACATGTTTCCATACAGACCTGGTGCTAAGATCCTTGGTGCTCCATCACCAACCAAACTATTCTGGATGCTTAACATCTTGTTAAAGTTCTCGTGCAGTCGAAGGCATTCATTGATATGAGTAGCAACTTTGCTAACTTCCATGCAAGCATCTGAAATGAAAAACAATATGATTTAGGTGTTTTGGTTAGCATGCTCTCCCTCTTTGCAGGAAGATGTGGTGTCCATTCTACTACCGCCTTGGAAAGTACTACATCTCATCCTTAAAGGGGTTCCGTCGTCAAATGTAAACAAAACGATGATTTTTGCAGTTTTTCTAAAGGTGATATCACACAGGATTTTCGTATTTTTTTCAAAATGAAAGTTGCTGTTTGGGCATTAATCCTTGTACTTCACTAAGGAACAAACCAAACATTCATATCTTCTACGATTGCTCGGATATAACAGGATTTTTAACGGTCACTTTTTTGTGGCTTGGGTGAAGCCACCAAACAAACTGCAGAGAACAACGGATGAACAATGGATAATCCCCGACACGTGCCAGTTTACGGATTTGTTTACTGTTTGTCTTCAAGCTCCAATGCAGTGTATGTTTGACATTATAAGAAATATATAAGATTGGTTAATTACCCCCTGATTCTGTAAACCAAATAAACTAAATCTTACATTGTAAAGTTACATATCCAAATGAATATGTCAGCAATTTATCAAGCAAGCTTCAGGTACGATCCTATTTTTAAAACATAGCTAATGGGTCCTTTAATTGTATTTGAGCTACAATCATCGCCAAAATACTTGGGACGAATCAGAAAATTGCACTACTTCTGTCTTTCATTACGTTTTAACAAAGATTACATGGCTTTTTCTAAACTATATCTTGGGACGATTCTAACTTTATAAATAGACGATAACGGGAACTTTGGCATTTTGGACAAAATTACCTATTTTGCACTTGCTGGAGTATTTATCATGACTTTCTCTGCTGTAGATTTCGGTAACATATTTTTATTATTGGCTGTTGCCACCCTCTGCAAATTCTATTAAATTCTAAAATTCTCGAAATTCCGGTACCTGGCCGGATAGCTGTCGGGAATCCGGCCGGAACCGGGTTTTTGAAAAATAAGCGATCCAGCGCCGGATTATACGGCCTACCAAGCATCCGGTACATCGCTAGGTCTTGAAGAGCAAACAACAAAGAAGCAAATCACATATAAACAAACCATGTAGCTTTCTGTAATCTGGATGATCCGGTGTTGTTTTCTCCAGCAGAGTATCAAGAAGTAATTTGTATCTGAAATAAAAATCGGGATCATGCATTTCATTTTCATTTTTATTTATTTAGGCACGGTAGCCCCGTCAGTCCACAAGAACTGCTTTTCAGGGGGCCGTGGCAAAACAGTTACTAATTAAAAGATAGATACTACACAATAACTAACAAAATAGGAATTCTCGCCATGGCTAATATTCTTCTTCTCTCAAAGGTGGCAAGGGACGGTGCCTGTTTAGTATCAGGTTCGAGTTGATTCCAAATCTTAGGTCCACGAAAAATATATAGCCCTCTGCCCATTGTTAGTTTTCCAACGGTGTGGAAGATCTAACGAGTGAGAAAATAAAGAAGCAATCTGCTTTTGTAATGCTACTGGATAGTGAAGCAACAATATTGGCAGATATTTTTTATAATATCAGACATGTACAATACACATTTTCAATTAACGGTCTCATTTTGGAAATTTTTGAAAATTTCTTCTTAAGAAACTTCTGACCACGGGTTTTGAATTATCGTTAATCTCATGTGAAATTAGCCTACACGTAGACCCAGTTGAGCAATGTGTCTACGCATAGGCTAATGTGAAACTGTACTTTAATCTCCATGTTTTACCTTGGTATCCTTTGTATCGGTGTGATCAAAAGTGCACGGAGTTTCAGGCCACACATCTCGTCTTTACTTTCTTGTGATTCTTTGAAAGCCAGGAAGTCTGGATTCTTCTTTTCTTGCTCCTGTTAAAGACATTTCGAAACTTTATCGGGTGCGCCAAAAACGTTCAAGGGTTTGAAAATTCGTATTGGGTGGAGCCTTACGTACTGGATGGACATGAATGAATCCAGTTTCGCATTCTAACGAAGCGAATGAATGAACTGAACAATTTTTGTGATTTTCTCATATTTTTGTGAGCGATTAAGATAGGTATTAGTTCGACGTTACGAAATACCCTTGGTTGCGAAAAGCATGAAAGGGATCTAAAGCACTCGGTCAATCATAAGATTATCCTCACGTAGAAATATACGTAAGTACATAACGTTTTTACGGTCTGAAAAGGTGTATGGTGACTTACAGGCCAGACTTGCTCCAAGTCGATTTCGTGGCGAGGCTACGACGAGGGGATGATTAGGGAGGAATTGAACGAGAGATTACTCCACCTGAATTCAGGCGTAGGTGGCTTGAGTAATCTCTATTTCGATGCTGTGTTGTTACGAGTCTTAGACCCCATTGACACTGTAAAGTTACAACTTTAGATCCGTAAAGTGTATCGGATCAGCCTCACGTTTAAACTGTTCGTGCTAATCTGTAGCACTTTTGTTCCTTCGTACTATTGAGCAATTTTGTTCTGGATCAAGAACGCTCTCGAACCGTAACAACTCTGTAACGAATCGAAACTGCACCGGCACAGTGTAAACATGGTCTTACTTTGAAACCAAACGATTCTATTCAATGCGGCAATCTGAGGTTGTCAGTCTATGTACTACCTCGTGTGTTGTGTTGGGGCATGTCTTGGTGTTTTTTGTCGTCCAACCGCTCTACATCAAGTTTCTAGTTATAAATTCTACCAAGTTTTTAAGTGTATCATCTGCATATATCATTCACTGTTAAACTAGCAAATTAGAACCATTTTACTTTGTACTTTTGATAATAATTATATGTTTGTTTCAGTAGGCATCAGTTAGCTGTAATTTAGCTACTTTTAAACGCCAACTATAAAGAAATTAATAATAATAATAATAATAATAATAATAATAATAATAATAATAATAATAATAAGAGAAATAATAAGAGAAAAGATGGAAAAGTATGGAGACTTGAAAAGAGAAGTAGCCACTATGTGGGGCATGAAGAAAGTGATTGTCATACCTGTAGTTATTGGAGCACTGGGAGCTGTATCGAAAGAATTTGATAAATGGATAGAGAAAATTGGGATTAATTTGAGAGTAGGACAGGTGCAAAAAACAGCATTGTTAGGAACAGGAAGAATACTGAGGAAGGTGCTTGAAACCTGAAGAAGATGGACATTGACTTTGAAACCTTTAGTTGCTTGTTGCAACTTGCTTTCAAGGCATAAACCGGAAAACATCTAATCCGAGCATGTACAATATAATAATAATAATAATAATAATAATAATAATAATAATGATAATGATAATGATAATGATAATGATAATAATAATACCGAAAAAGATCTGCAGCGAGCGCAGGGAGCTAAAAACATAAATTGTAATTCTAATAACGAAAACAAACCTCGATTGTTTTATTAGACAGTTCGAAGTTATTAGCGTACAAAGAATACAATTTCATATATGGGGCCAACTTGTAAAGGGCACTGGCCACATCTTCTGTTTCCATTAGTTCCAGTAATTGAAGATTTACTGAACAGATTCCTTCGATGTTTCCAAAAATTGCTTCTATCGCAGCTTTTGAGAGAAGACAACCAACTTTGATAGGCACTAGAAAATTCTGAAAGAGAGAAAAGGACAAGATAATTCAAAGAAGAAAACTGCAGCTTCCAATGTCATTGTTGGAAAATAGTCTATTGACAATGGTTGGAAACTTCTCCTCAAAATTCACAAAGCGATGTAAACGGTCAGTTTAAAGTAAATCAACGGGGTTACAAGCAATTTAGCTAGGGGGACTGGGTCCATCAAAATATAAACTATTGTATTTGATGTTCTTGATCGATGAAAACAAAAGGAAGATTAGTGGCGCCTGCCGTTCTTTTGTGCTATGTTTAGATTATGCTGCTATGTCTTTGTTCATTTACTTTAATGTGGTTATAGTCATATACAGTTGATTAGTTGTAGTTACAAACAATGGCTGCGGTCACATTAGACGTTTTTACCTCGTTGTATACCTTCAAAACAACGGGTTAACTACGCTGTGATATGTGATCGCATTTCGCTTTCACTTATAACGTTGTTACAGCGCTTTGGTCCTGAGAGCTGATTCTATAAGAAAACAATCAGATGCAAAACAACGGGCAAAACAAGGTCCCGAGCTATGTTCTAGCGTTATTTTGGAGAATGAACCACTCTCAGCCTTGCGTAGTTGTCACATGATACATCATATCACTGTGTGACCAGGTGTCATTGTACCGTTATATTGCCGTACTTTCTGGCGACAAAAACAAATTGCAAGAAAGTGCAGCAATTCACATCACAACGGGAAAATACAGTAGTGTGACCGCAGCCAATATTCACAATTTAGGACTTTTGTTAGTCCAGCTACTCACTGATATCAGTAGTTGCAAATGACTCTGATAAGATCTCTCACTCTCGATGATCTCATTTACAATCTTCTTCCTCTTCCGGGTTGCAGATCTTTCCTGGAAATATAAAGCAATTAGAAACTTCTAACGTCAAGGCCAGGCCACAACATCATACAAATGTACCATACAAACTAAAATACCAACTAAATGATAAATAACTCAGTTAATGTATAATTTGAGGGCTGGGATAATCGGATACTTGCGAATAAATTCTAAAAACTGAAGGAAAAGGACGATACAAATAAATTCTTTTTGATAGTAAATGCTAACATTTTAGATACTAAGATATTTCTAGAACTCGAGTTTCTTCATCTTTAACGATCTGAGATTTAAGATTCATAAAAAGTTCTTTGCAAGAAAATCCTTTGAAGTATCACAAATAGAGATACAGGTAACAAAGATGAAATGCAAAAAAAATACCCTGAAGAGTTCTTGGATATCTGCAGTGAGTACTTTCTGTGCATTAGATGCTTGCAAGGACATAAATTTCCTGACACCTTGAGCAGCTAAAATGCAAAAATCAGGACTCAGAAAAGCGGGCTAGCCCGGCTGGCTCGTTTACGGTACGGAGACAGTAGACATTTGTTGGGGAGACGAGATTGCTTTGTTTTGTCCGAGGAAACTTACGTGTCCTCCGTCCAGTGGGTTAAAGCGCATGCGCCCGTCAGAGCTTCATCCCCAAAACGCTACTGCGCATGAGCTTTAACTTACTGCACGGGGGGAAGCATGGGTTTGCTCGGGGGAAGCATGGGTTTGCTCGGGCGAAGTGTGTCTCGTCTCCCCAACAAACATTTTATGAAAGGTTTGATGGTCAATTTTTGGTGACTTTTTAAACAGGAGTACTTTTTGGGACACCCGGTAGGTTGTTTATCTTGTGGTATAAATGCTTGGTTGTCCTTTCAGAAAGTAGTGCTGAAGAAGATTTTCAACCGAAAACGTTCCCTGATGTTAACAGTTGTATTCTTATTAGTTAAACTTGCAGTGGGGAAAATGAACTGTGGCAAGCCTGTACATAGAAAGAGTTACACAAAAACGTTTCTTTGCAAAAAGGAGTTTCACAGCAATGGACTTGGTATTTTGCTTCTTGGGAAGGCAAAGTTACCTTCCAAAGTATTAAATGTTGAAATTCCCCAATGTCGAAAAAGTTGAATTAGGCAAACTGTTTCCGTTGCCGCCATTTTGGGTTGCCGCCATTTTGGCCAGGATACCATAAAGAGGCTAGCCACGATTTAGAGGCAAGATATGACGTCAGAAAGCGCTGGAGCGTCATCCAGTGAACTTGTTTCTGCACGTGTGACGAGCAATGCCGAAGTGTAAAGGATGTAAAAATTTAACTGGCAGAAATAAAGTATCGTATTATGTCATTCCTAACCCTTATCTTCACAAACATGACCAGGAGAAGTTTGCAATTATCAAGGAGAGGACAGAGAAGTGGCTGCGGAATCTTAAGGGAGGTTATGACACAACAAATTTCCCATTTTCACGAAACCAGCTGATCTGTGAAGAGCATTTCGAGCCCTCAATGTTTAAAGATGATATCAAATCCAGGGTGATGGGGCTCCCCTCAAGGAAGTTGTTGAAAGAAGATGCATATCCAACAATATTTGAAAATAGCATAGCTGAAGAAAAACAAGTTTGTCTTCCAATAAAACCAAACAGCCATCTTGAGGTAAGGGCCCAGCTTATCAGTAATCGTCACAGATCAATGCCGGGTAGTATGTTACACACCTCCAACAACTTCATACTTTTAATCCTATATACATTTTGAAATGAGTAAGCTTGGTAGGGGCAATCAAATTAGGCAAAAATTTAAATGATGAATTTTGAAACCATTTTGAGTTTGTAGCTGCATCCGTCCATTTAAACTACCGTAATCTCTATAAGATAGATAGGGCGGCTAATTTTTCGAAAATTTAGAAACAACCCTACCTGAATTTTAAAAAATAGGCAAGTTTGTAATTGACAGTTTTAATTTTCCCAGTCACTCGTAACAGATTCGAGGTTAAAATAGAGACACTAAAATGAAAAGCCCCCAAAAAGTCATTATCTAACAAAATTAAGAGACAAGTAAAGAATTTTTTGGTAGGAAAATGGCCCAAAAATTTAAGAAACTGCCCACCAGCCTTGAGTCTTAGTTTCTCATTGTGTACCCCTCCCCTAACTGAAGCTTTGTATCCAAAGTAATATTTCTTTATGTATGAGCTGCATGTTTTTAACTGATCACTTCCATCACTGTAGGGCACAGAGCCACAAGAAACCTGCACAGATACTCCTTTCATATCAGATGAGCTCATGGTACATGCTGGCTTTCCACCAGAAGAAATATGTCCCCAAAATAGAAACATTACAGCTACAGCCCAAAATAGAGACATTACAGCTACAGCGGATGTTGGCATGCAAACAGGGAGGTCATTTATGACTGAGAGCACTGTTGAAGTTGCAACTCAAACTACATCTAGAATTTATCAAATCATAACTGGGATAGAGAGGAGCAAAGTAATGAGCGGTTTAGGAATATCACACTTATCATGATGTAACTGTCATGTGTAAAGCAATGCAAAATGATCACTGTTACATCAACCACCCAGAGAGCCATCAAATGTAACATTACAGTACATTGAAGAGGCTAAACTTGCAACATCAATTCTAGAGACAAAGAGAGAGAGACCTGGCTTTTGCTAATGAATCAAGTATTTACAGTATGTGCCTTGTTTGCATTAACATGGCAAGAATTCTCAAAAAATATTAAGAAAGAATTCTTAAGAATTTACAAGAATTCTACACCTTTTGATATGAATTCTCAAGTGGAATACAATACACATATTCTTTTCATAAGAAACCACTTGTAAGAAACAGTAGGCTTAATTTTTCGAAAGTTAAGAAACAACCCTACCTGGATTTAAAAAGCTAAGAAACGTTTTTATTTTGCAGTTTTAATTTTCCTATCGCACTTAAAATGTGTTGACACTGTGCAGTTATAGCAACTGTTTGGACATTATTTTGAGTGCGAATTATGTTATTTATTTATTTTAATATCTTACTAAGTAATCTCCTTTAGCCAAACAAAATTAGCTCGACACTTCTGGCATTAAAAATATAAGAAACACGTAAGAAACTTTTGGCAGCAAAATGGCCCAAAACCTTAAGAAACTGCCTGCCAGCCCCGGACCTTAGTTTCTTATTAAAAACATATGTGTGGAAGGTTTATTAAAATGTTGGAGCCTTTCAGCCAGACAGTGAACAAATTATTTGTCAATCGCTCTTGATTTCAGATAGCCAGTTATGATCCAGATTGTAAAAGCTCTTTTGGTCACCCAATTCATATATGTACAAATTTATGATTAAGTACTAGGCAATTGAAATACCAAAAAGTTAATTTACAAGGCAAGAGCTAAGGAACTACATTAAAGTAATCTACACACACCCCAAAATAAAACATGGCAGGGATAGCGCTAATAGGTCAAATGCAACCTTCCTTCCACATGCTTCCTACGTGGGTGTAATCAAAGAAGTTTTTCCAAAAAAGAACTGCTGACCTTTATTGCTATCGAGACAGCACATCAAACCAAAGGGCAGATCTGCCCATGTACGGTAGAAATCCTACATGCTCATCATCTTACAGAACAGGCTTTGTCCACATTAGTAAACCATGTTAATATGCAAGGCCTGAACCATATAGCTTGTGTTCAAGGTTGAATATTTCATTTTGAACATAAAAGAATCCTTGATGATTGAATGTTTTTAATGATATGATTTTTAAAGACTTCTTAATAACACCTTTGATTTATATATTTCCCCATATTTAAATTGAAACAGGTAAAGATTGTGCATTAGGGTCAGGATGAGGGGGCACTTTTCTGGCCAAAAAAGGGGCACCAAGCTTAGTTTTCATTGTGAAGGGGGCAGTTGCACTCACTTGCCCTGAATCCACCACTGTATTGGTTCTCAAAAGTGTAAGTTATTGATGTCAAATGAATCTGAATCTCCATCGCCATACTTTGAAAGAAGAAACGAAGCACAAAATCAAAGTTTAGCAAGATGGTTGATTTAGAATTCATGTGAGGGTTGCCCACCAACAGAGCTGATTTTCAAGATTGTTAGACAATATTCCCTCCTATTAGTGAAATAAATTTCTAGATCTAAGTCAGCCCTTTTGCTACAAAATAGCATAATTTGTTCACATTGGTGCATAATTCATGATTGTACAGTTTAGCATTCTGATACAAAATTACTCTTTCGATTATTTCTTTACAACCTCAGTGGGCTCATCTATTATTTAAAAGTCTCATGCGCTCATCTGTTTTTACAAGTTTCAGGGTCCTGGCTGCCATGCCTCGTACTACCTATGGAAAAACATCACATGATTGAATTACATGATGCAGAGAGCACTTGGGAGTTGTTAGAAAGCTGGTAGAAAGAAGCGAGACCATCCACCATTCGGGGATCACATTTTAGCCAATCAGGGCATGCCGCATCTAATGTCATTTCTCTATTTTGTACCAAAGCCAACAATGAGTTTGACCTTTCATTCACAAGAGCCTCCGTATTTTACGGGATCGACCTGGAATTAACAAACAGTCATCTATTCCCTTGGTCCTCCTTTGATTTGCTTCCAATCTATCTACTCAAAACTTAGGTCTCAGGTCCCGTTACACGTAGGAAATGTAACTCACACTTGTTTACCATTTTTTCATCTTGTTTCTTCCTTGGTATAAATTGCCATGTATCATTTATTAAGATTTGCTGAAGATGAACCAAGTTTGCTTTGAAACGTACACAAATTAACATGTTCTTTTAAGTCAACTTTCTATTCATATTTCACCTGATTTATGTCTCAACTTGGAATGTCGTAAAACTTGGAATGCCATATTTATGACAACATGGGATATTGATAAAAAATGAAGTTTACAATTGATTGTTGTAAATTGCCTTATTCTCTGCTTTATCATCAAACTGCGCTTTCTAACGAATTGCCCAGACCTCAGTGGTGTTGAACTGTGACCACCATATGATCAAACAGGCTTGACACTTATCTATATATACCTGGTTCAAGAATTAGATTTCAAAATTGAATAAAGAATTGATGAAAATGTAATTGTGAAAGTGTGTGAACAATGCATACTCTTAGATGTGAAAGGGCTGCTAAGGGTCCTTGCAAGTGATGAAGCCATGGTAAAATTTCACACCAAATCTATAAGAAAAGGATCATTAATAATGACATTATGAAAAATAGAATAAACACACAGTTCAGGAATGCTAACAGCAATCAGCAGATGTTTTGTATCTACCTGTGCAATTTAAGTTCATCTACCAAAATATATGGTTATTATACATGTAGAATAAGTTGCATGGTGGATATGAAAGTGATTTAAGCTTGCACTTTTGTAGCCTACAAGTAAACCCATTATCCAACTGGAGAAAGCTTCTACAAATTAATGAGCGAAAGCTTGCTACTGCAGTTCTCAGATTTCTAGAACTTAATTTATGTAGCCTTTGTTTAGACAGGTTTCACACATTATTTGAAAAGAGGATTAACAGAATTAATTGGGCAGCCGTAGCAAGCTTTATCTCTCTATTTCGTAAACCCTTTATTCTTTAGGATAATTGGTCTACTCGTAGGCTAGCACTTTTGAAACAAGAATGGTTATGCTGTTTTTAAGGAAAAAATATTGCTATATAAACCTTTTGGGCACAGCCCCGCCTGAAAAATGTTCTGAACATCATTCAGTGCAGAATTATTGTTACACATACAATGCATACATACAGGGTGAGTCAGAAAATGTACACACCGTTTCTTGTGAAGCATTGTACAACAAACATTATATTATATACCGGTATATAAGTCACAAATGGATTTTTGAAACGGGACCTCTCCTTCTTTACTTTTCCGTCTCTAACGTCAGCATCGTATAACAAACACAAATAGTTTATTCATAGATAGGCTAGATCATGCTCGTGTAGATGCTTCAGTCAGTCTGCAATTTTGCTCCTTTTAAACATAAAAAACATTTCTGTAGTCTGTGCGTTTCGTGCTGTGTCGCATTTTGGAGCAATAACGTAATGCATTTTCGATTTGGGGGCCTCGTCAACACCCATACAACTAAAAGAAGAAAACGGCCTAAAACATGCAGCACATTTTCGCGCTTTCTCTTGGAGATTATTCTCATAATGCTTCCTTCTTACCCAGTAAAATGAAGCTTTGGTACTTTCTTCGTGACACTGAAATGTAATTAATTCATTGACTGTGCCTGGAAAACTTCTCAGTCTTTTGGAAATGAAGAATAAATCTGCAGTGAACTCTTTCCTTTCCGTTGACCGCGAAAATATAACAGCTTTTGAATTTCCCACAATTATTCGTTACCAGCATACAATACTGTACACAATAACACAATACTATAGAGTCAGTGACGAGAATGAGGCTGGATAAAGATGGTACCAAAAATTGGCAACAAAGTGATAAGGAAGACACATGTGAACGTGCGAACATCTGAATTTATTCTATAATCGCTCCGAAATTTAGCCATAATTCACCATGAAGACAGTTTTGATGGTTGCAGAGAAGCCTTCCCTTGCACAGTCTATTGCCAAGATCCTTTCAAATGGCCGAATGTCATCAAGAAAAGGTATGATTGATTGTACTTGCTTGATGATGATAGTTACACCACACTACTGAAACTGAAGATGATAAGATAAAGAGAACTATTTTTCAAAAGTGGACAAACTGTACATGATAAAGAATTCAAATTAGGCTAGACTGTTATTCAATTACTATTCGCCTGTTTACCGGGCTGATGATATATGATATGGTCTAGCTTCTACGCCTTTCTGAAGTTATGAGGGATTTTTTTCTTCCAAGAAAGCCCTTTCAAAAAAAGAGAAACCTCCAAAACATGCCTACCAACCACAAGAAATGAAGTCCATATATTACAGTTAATTCAAAAAATATTTCATTCAAAAAATATTTTACCTTTTGTCCCTATATTATATTGTGTGTTTTTTCTCACGCCTTTCCGATTTGTTATTTGTGTCTCTCGAAAATGTATTTATTTCACAAATAATAAGATGGAAAGGCCTTTTCTAGGCATAAGAAAAAAACACACAATGTAGTGAAAAAGGGAAAATATTTTGTTTGAATAAAATATTTTTTGAAACATTCTTTGAATTAACTGTGATATGCCGCTTCCTGCTGGCCTGCTAGAAAATTGCAACAAACTTTTCTGCCTCACTGACAGAACATACTACAAACAGTGAAATTTTGTATGCTACTGTTCTGCTAGGCAGTGTAATGTTAGCTTTGTTTTGTAAATCATCATCATGTTTCCTATTTCGCAGGTCTGCATACACCTCTCCACTATTCTTCTCCACTATTCTTCTTTGTCTTGTGCTATTTCTACTGCAGTATTTTAGCTGTGTCAATGTTTATTCTTTCTTCATCTTTATGCAACTGTTTTATCCTGCATCAGTTTTTATGGAGTGTGTAAGAGATTGTTTTTTGACCCAGCATGTTACAGAGCCCACACATCATAGGGCTCAACAAAGAGCAAACACATTGGACTTGATTATGACAAATGAAGAAAATATGATTGATCATATTACTTACCTTCCTCCAGTAGGAAAAAGTCACCACAGCTGTCTTCAGTTTTTGTTCAAATGTTACCAGCCAGGACAATACTCATCAGCAGAAAAGTTAAAATTTGATAAAGGGGACTATGATTCCATGAGGAGGGAGTTGCAAGGTGTGGACTGGGAAGCTGAACTTGAAGATAAGTCAACAGAAGATGCTTGGGTTTTTATCAGATCAAGGCTTGATGATGTCATGAAGAAGTATATTCCAAGAAAGACTCAGAGTGTTACAAATGTCAAGCATAAGCCTTTATGGCTAAATGAGTCAGTTATTAATAAGCTAAAGAAGAAGAAATTTGCTTACACAAGGTATCTACAAACAAAGGAAGGAAAAGACTACAATGAGTATGCCAAAGCTAGGAATCAAGCTAAATGGGAAGTAAGAAAGGCAAAAATTTGCTTTGAGAAGGCAATTGCAAAAGAATCTAAAGCAAATCCAAAATCTTTTTACAGATACCTGAACTCAAAAATGAAGACAAAGCCAGGAATTGGAAATTTACATAAGACTGATGGTAAAATTGCACAGTCTGATAAAGAAAAAGCTGAAGAACTGAACAATTTTTTCTCAAGCGTCTTTACACGAGAAAACACAGAAAATGTAGCATCAATTAATTCCCATGCAACGGCCACTATAATTGATTCAATTGTTGTTAAAGAAGAAGCAGTCAAAACCAAACTACAGAAATTAAAACCATCGAAATCACCTGGTCCAGATAGGATGCACCCACGTGTGCTGAAAGAGTTGAGTGAAGAATTGGCTACACCTCTTACACTATTATTTAATAAATCATTGCATGAAAATAAACTCCCAGTTGAGTGGAAAGATGCACAGATAACTCCTATACACAAAAAAGGTAAAAAGTCTGAAACTGGTAATTACAGGCCAGTGTCACTAACATCAGTTGTATGCAAAATCCTTGAATCATTTGTGAGAGAAGCTGTGTTAGATCATATGAAAGAAATACTTCATGGTTGTCAGCATGGATTTATTAAGAAAAGGTCATGTGCAACACAGTTGTTAGAGGTCTTAGACTACTGGACAAGTATTCTAGATGATGGCTATGCATTAGATGTTATCTATTTGGACTTTGCCAAGGCATTTGACAGTGTGCCACATGCAAGGCTACTTAGTAAATTAGAGTCATATGGTATAAAGGGTGATATCCTTAACTGGATTGCTGATTTCTTGACCAACAGGAGGCAAAGAGTTGTTGTAAATGGGTCTTTCTCTTCATGGGCTCCTGTACTAAGTGGGGTTCCACAAGGTAGTGTTCTTGGACCAGTCCTGTTTGTTTGTTATGTCAATGACATTCCAGATTGTGTTATGGTGGCAATGTATGCAGATGATACAAAGATTTTTTCAAAGATTGAAGCAAAGGGTGATAATGAGAAACTACAAATAATAGATTTATCAAATTTAGAAGAATGGTCCAGAACTTGGCAGTTAAGATTCAATGCCAGCAAATGCAAAGTCATGCATTTTGGAAGACAAAATCCTTGCCACCAGTATCTTATGAATGAGACTGATCAACAAGTACAAGTTGAAGAATCGTGTTGTGAAAAGGATCTTGGGGTACTTATTGATAATCAGTTAAAGTTTAACAAACAAATAGAGGCAGCAGTAAGCAAAGCTAATAGTAAACTTGGAATGATTCGCAGATCATTTGAGCATCTTGATGGGGATATGCTGATCCAGTTGTACAAGAGTGTGGTTAGGCCACATCTGGAGTACTGTAACAGTGTTTGGTCACCAGTTTATAAGAAAGATGTGCAGTTGTTAGAGGGAGTTCAGAGGAGAGCAACAAAGTTAGTGCCAGGCATGAAGGATATGGAATATGCAGACAGACTTGAGGCACTTAAGCTTCCAAGTTTAGTATACAGGAGATTAAGAGGTGACCTCATTGAAGCCTTCAAGTTCAAGAATCACATGTATGCAGTGAACAGTGATACTCTGTTACCATTAGAAAAAGAGTCACGTACTAGGGGGAACAGCCAAAAATTGAAGAAGCAGAGATTCAATACTACCATTAGGAAGCAGTTTTTCAGCTTGAGGGTAACAGACTACTGGAATGGTCTCTCTGATGACATCATTACATCAAAGTCGTTAAACATTTTCAAAAACAGGATTGACAAATTATATGAGGATAGTAAATACTCTATCGAATTTCCAATACCACCTAAAATTGTCTCACGCAGTACAGTTTAATCCGTTGTGTTTTGTGTAGACCAGAGTGGATACTTTGCTGAATGCGCATAATCTGCCATTTGTGTAAAACATACCTGAAAATTTTACAATCCTTTTGGTTTTTTCACCAATCGCATGCATAAGTTTTCTCTAGTGCATGCAGCAAAGTTTCCAGTCTGGTGTTTAGATGTGTTACAGGCTACTAGCCTACTATTATACACTACACATTATTATTATTATTATTATTATTATTATGTTAGTTTTTGTCCTCTTCTTGGTCTTTTGGTTATTCTGTTGAACTCTGCCAAAGCTATTTTGCATGGGGTATCTTCAGGTAGCCTAATCATCTGATTTTACTTTTGGTAACGATGTTGCTCAATTCCTCATATTTTATTACAGCATCTTTGAGTCTTTCAATCTCAATATTCCGACCTCCCATTATTTCAACGCCTTATATTCCAATATTCCAACTCATAAAGTCAGTCTCAACTTAACTGTCACTTGAGATTTGCGATAATGCAAAATTCATTTGCAAAACACTTCTATTTTGTTATTCGCGGGCATTTGCAGGTGACATCTAATTTGGGAAAGACTATATTTTTTAATTTTACTTCAAACTTATGTTTTGAACCAGAAATCCGTAAAAAATGCCTGTGATACAGCCCTCAAGAAAAACGAGATGTCAGAATATGGAGATGTCGGAATTAGGAGATGTTGAAACATAGAACTGTCGGATTAACCGGATGTCGGAATATGGGGATGTCGGAAAAATGGGATGTTGAAGCATAGCAATGTCGGAGTAACGGGATGTCGGAATGTGGAGATGTCGGAAAAATGAGATGTTGGAACATAGAACTTTCGGACTAACTGGATGTTGGAATATGGAGATGTCGGGAATAAAGGGATGTCAGAATATAGAGATGTCGGAATAACAAGATGGACCCGTCTTTCATTTGACAACTTTTTGGCCATTTTAGGAAGTACAGTAGGAGTCTGAACAATCTTCTCTGGATTGAATTTATTTGTTTATTTATTTATTTATTTATTTGTTTGATAAATGATATTTACCAATATTATCATCTTGATATCCAGGAACCAATGTCCTTTCAGCCACCACGCCAGGCTGGGGCTTGTGTTTTTCCATCATCCGGTAGAATTTATCAAGTGAAGTTCCCACTGCTTAAAATGCTTGACCTAGAGTATGAATGATCTCAGGCTAGACCAATGTCCTACCTGTAATTGTTTTACCTTTTACAGGCATTTCTCCTGCATGCCAAATTCATGAATACCATGGTACTTTCATTGGACAAGCAGTTAAGTTCAAAATGACCTCGGTATGTGGTCATGTGATGTCACTTGATTTCAAATCAATGTACAATAATTGGGATGCTGTTGAACCAGTAAGTTATACAGTATTGCAGTTGTGTTTCTTTGTGAGGCTAGGTATTAAATCTTTGCAAAACTTGGGACGTAATTTTTTAATTACTCGCCAATTTGCCATAATTTAGAGACAGCATTTTTTAAATTTTCTTTAGAACTACTGTATAAACAATACAGTAGGTTCTGCAGAACAACTTTCTACGGAATTCTGTTTGGATATACTGTACAGTACTAAGATCAATTGTTAAAATGTTATCAAAAGCTATCATTGATTTGTAGGCGGCACAAGAATTTTCTTAGGCCAAAAGGCTAAAGCTCTGGTTTGCAGGAAGAGGCAAATTTGAGGCTTCAAGATTACATGTTTGCTCTCAAAGCAGCAATACCAACAAATGATGTACCGATGTTCATGTTAACTATCGAGGAACATTTTTAGAGTGATTATACATTGAATGAAGCTAAATTCACATCGTTGCAGTCAACCAAATCCACATACATTTTTAGGACTTAGTGCCATGTCAGTTTCATCAAAATTTTCCATTCAGGAAGTGTTCCAGGAAACTTTTTCAGCTTTGAGGCTACGTTTTCTCGGCCAATTTGCTGTATAGCAGCAAACCAAATAGAGATGCCTTTCATCTTTATGAACTTAGCAAATGGATATTTTGTTGCAGGGAGAACTGTTCGATGCTCCAACAAGGAAGAAGGAAGCTACAGAAAATTTGCAAATCCCTAAATTTCTTGAATCAGAGGTACTGTATGAATATACCAGTTGCAATCTTCTCAGTGCATGTGTAGTAAGTCCCATTCACTGTGATTCAGCAAAAGGAAGAAAATACAAATATTGCAAAAATCAAATTTATTCCAAACGGTCATAATCATATATGATCGTAAAGAGAATATCTTAAGAATCAAACAAAGCAAAAAGTAGACTTTTGTGACTTCTGAGTCCAGAGATATTCGCTTCCAAAGTTGGATGAAATTGATGTTGTTTACTTTTCATGTAATTTTGGTAGATTTTTGCAGAATGCTCAATGCAATAACAAAGTTATTTACTAATATCTCTGCCCAGGGTTATCAGCTTTTAGCTCTTTTTGTCTTAATTGATAGAACAACATGTCATCTTACAAGGAAGTCGCTCATTGCTTCTCCTGGTCACCCAATTTTTATCTTCCTATTATTTTTCCCATGCACTTACTGTATATTCCGGAAATGAACACCAAAAATGCCTATTTTGAGATTAAAAGTTGTACAAAATGAAAAAATTAAGGCAAAGTATGTTTACCAAACCTAGATTTATATAAACAAATGATTCAAGGTACAAAATTTAAAAATAGCCTTAAATAACGGACTCATCGTAGTAAACCCATAAACGCAACAAAAACATCGAAATCAGTAGAAAGAAGACTTAACTCCTGTACAAGAAACAAAAACCAAAATAAACCTGTAACAAGAGAAAAACTCTTAAATCCTGTAAGACAAAACCGAATTATTCTTAAAACCTGAAAGGAAATAAATAAGTTAGTAACTCACCAGTAACTGCTGAAAAGATCGACGTGAAATCACCAAAAACTAGTTTCGTCGCACTCTCATCAGTTTGGTTCGTGCGAAGAACAAATTACCAATAAAACAGGCTACTTTTATAGCAGAAGAACTAAACAAAAACCGAAAATCACACACCAATAGCACCTAAGCCACTTGTTGGCTAAACTCAATAGACAACCGCCAAAGATCAAAGCCTTTGGCGCAAATTTGAACAAGTACTACGTGAAAACAACGTGAAAACAACGTGAAAACAACGTGAAAACAACGTGAAAACAACGTGAAAACAACGTGAAAACAACGTGAAAACAACGTGAAAACAATGTGAAAAAAAGATTTTATTACAGCAGCACAATTCAGCAGATAGTCTGCCAAAGCAATCACCCAGGATCGTACAGTAAGAACAATAATTTATTTTTGGTTGTGGCCACTCCTACTTTTTCGCTATTTTGAATCCCCCATCATTTTCATGTGTACCTTCAGACAAACGCAAATCCTGCACAAAATAAATAAAATGGACGAGGCAAACGTTTTGATGTATCCTTCTTCTTTTGATTTTTGCTCTCATGTTTGCTGTTGAAAACCATTTCTGGGATGCACAACGAGCAAGCTAGCTACCTGGTTTTCAGGGCAACTTTTTTGACTTGCTATGTTTTTGTTTATGACTTGACCAACCGGGCATTGAATTCCCTTTGTCTGCAATCACAAATTGCTTTGTATCTTGGTGTCAATAAAAAGTAGCGAATTCTATCGTAACGTTATCTGCCCTTGTTTACCAGCCCCTGACATTTCCGTTAATAACAATTTTCAAAATTTCATTCAAGGCACGAAATGCTGACTACCTTGTGTTGTGGCTTGATTGTGACCGAGAAGGAGAAAACATCTGTTTTGAGGTATGTACCAGGTGTCCCAAAAAGCCCCCCCCCTATTTGAAAAATCACCAACAGTTCATTACAAAGCCAATCTTTAACTTTCTTTTTGGCTAGCTAGAGTTTGAAATATATGTATTTCATACATTTTCATATTTCACTGAATTTTCAAATATTCTGTCATACGAATGGGTCCTTTTCTCAAAGTCCAGATTCAGGTCGAATCCTGTTCACAATGAAGAACCCCCTCCCCCCCCCCCCCCACGAATGGGTCCTTTTCTCAAAGTCCAGATTCAGGTCGAATCCTGTTCACAATGAAGAAACCCCCCCCCCCCCCCACGAGTTATATGATGAGCATTATTTACCTGCCTTCATATTTTGTATAGGTTATTGATTGCACTGTTCATGTGATGAGAAAAGGACAACCTGGAGAGAAGGTAGGAATTGTTATTTCCTTGGCTTAAATTGGACTGATCCACTCAAAAGTCCGTCTCAAATTAGATTTCACCTGAGATTTGCGATACCGCAAAATTCCTTTGCAAAACACTTCTGTTGTTGTTATTCACTGGCATTTGCATGTGAAATCTCATTTGAAACAGACTATGATTATTGCCCTGACTTCTCTGTAGCACAAAGTTGACATTTATCGAGCATTTATCATATTTCGCTTGTGAAAAAAAGACAACTGGGCAAGTTACAGTAGCTTTATGTTCAGTTTCTATGATATTAGCATTAATGGAGAGTATTAAATCATCTGGCTTTGAAGCAACCAGTAACTTTCACTCGCTTGCGCCATACATCAGCAACTGCTTGTCAGATTTGATCAGTCTAGGGGTGTGTTTTGTTTGATACGAATTCTGAAAACGGTAGACTTTGTACACTCTGAGTTAGTGTTTGATTGGCTCCCAAATTCTCAATATGGTAATTTTAATTTTTGGTGGGCTTGGAATGCCTTCTGAACCTTCTGCTGAAATAGCAGAATGCTCGGTAAACTTTAGACGGATGCTCGTTGTTGCCACGATCGATCCAAAACTTGGCACTTAATGATTTTTATCTTTTTTGAGAAATTTATTTACGTCTCTGGAATATTTGCTCCTTCACAGTATCTGTGTAGAGACATACTGTACATGTAATATCTTTAATCATAGACGATCTTCAGGGCAAAATTCTCTGCAATAACTGACACAGATATTCGACATGCAATGCAGAATTTGGTTGAGCCAAATAAAAACGAAGCATTATCAGTGGATGCTAGACAAGAAATGGATTTAAGAGTTGGTTGCGCTTTCACCAGATTCCAAACTAGATATTTTCAGGTTAGTTCCGGGTGGTTATGGAAATCTATATTTTTCACTAACTAGTATTTGTTTTGATACATGCTCATGAATCATGAATTTTCTTCACATGCCTATTCACGTTCACAAACTTTTAGAAACTACGGTGCCCGATTATGGAACAATCTGCGAAAATCAATGAAAAATATAACCAAAATAAAACAGTATACGACAAGCCTTAAAGCGCTCAAAATTGCGAATTATTAACAATCATAAGCCTCTAATCAGAATGATCATTTTATGAACAATTAAAATTTCTTCATTAAATATCAATTGTGACAATGCTGTAATTTTCGATATTAATCATATCTTTCTTTTCTTTTTTGCATTTTAATTTAACGGCCAAAGCCAGATAAGCCATGCTTTACTTTGGTCGTATAGGATACAGACCTTTTTATATATACCTGTAGTAACTTTTAGTCCTATATTCTATGAAAAAAGTTTAATTGAGTTGAATTGAATCACTGCGTAACAATTAGCCTTCAGGGCATCTTTTGCTTCGTTTTTTATGTGTGTTAACTTACGGCTTGAGAGAATTTCTTTTGTCTACGATCTGTGTCTGTCTTTGTCAACGATTTTTACCAGCGTTTCCCAAAAAGCAACATATACCATTCTTACAAAATCTGGAAATAAGATTAATTCAATAATCCAACCTATGATACAAAAGTATTGCATAATCTTCAATAGCATTCATCGCCCTTCCACTTTTTTTACATCTTCTGAAGAAAAGGAAATATTCGGACTGTTTATCTCATTTGAGAGTCCATTTTATAGCTTATATCTCCAAGAAAACAATACTCTCTATCCCGAACTGACTTGTCCTCACCCTCGGCATGCGTAAAAGACTTTTGTTCCTTAGATGACAGGAGGGATTCTGATCAATGAAATTTCAGGCATAAATTTATGTGATACAAAATCTGCCCATGTTGCTGAGGACGCCATTCCTATGCGCATACTAACCGGCTTTATGTTGTACAGGAAAATATAACGCCCGAGCTCTTAAAAGTACAGACTGAGCTTGCGAGGTCTGTGCAATATGGCCGAGGGCTTTATATTTTCCTGTACAACTACAAAACCAGTTAGTATGAGTTGATACATGATGGCTTCTAATTTTGTTTTATATCATTTGGTCAAACGCATTTTGTTACTATTATGTCTCTTGAGTTTATTGTAAATCTCACAGTCCTAAATCAGTTGCTGTGGTGACAAAAAACACGTCCTTGTATCGTATTATACAAGGCTACGGGAAAACCACGTGAAATGTGCGATTTGCCAATAGGATTAGCGGGATTCTTGTATTGCCTCGTTTTTCAAACGTCAGTCAGGTAATAAGACTTAATAGTATCCAGTCTCGTTATTTTCATAGGGAAAGTATGGTGATCTGGACAGCTCGTTGATTTCTTTTGGCCCTTGCCAAACACCAACCCTTGGTTTTTGCGTGGAAAGACATGACCAGATTCAGTCATTCAAGCCAGAACTATATTGGCAATTGCAAGTTGAGGTAAAATCTTATACAGCCATCTTTTTGTCATTTGAACTAAGGGCCTGCTTATATCAGCAGAGCTTGCCTTGTTGTCCGAGGTTTACCATTGTAGGTGAGATCCCTAGTAAATCTCAGAGTGTAGCTAAGTGTTTTGTAAGTAGCGTAACAAGTAATTTTGTATTGTAAAGTTTTATTGGAATTTAAATAAAAAGAAAAAATAACTCTCTTGAGAGGAGGATTTCAGAAGACCGGCTTGCCATGCTCATTAGAATGGAAAACAAAGTTACCGTAAGGGCAGTACGGGTATGTGCCTCCCATATGGGTGGGTTTTTGAGCCTAAACTTGTCTATACAAGGTCTCTTTTCGGCAGATTTTCCATAAACATGCTTAGGGCTTCCCAGGAATTCGCAAAAAATGGTGAAAATGGGCAGTCTTCCGCCAAAATTCATTATAAAAGTGGGTATCAAAGCAAATTTCAGTAATTAGAAGACGGTAGCTCTCTGAAAACTTGGCGGCAGACCCCCATCCATCCATAAATCATGTACCCCCCCCCCCCTTCTCCGAGAGAGTGACATAGGTCTGTGATAATGTTCAACCATTCTTCATTTCAGATCAAGCTCAGTTCAGGACAGTGTATCAAGTTGGACTGGGCGCGTGTTCGAGTTTTTGACAGAGATGTTGGCAATATGTTCCACAATATTGTAAAAGGATGTTCTTCTGCAGCGTAAGATCTATTATCATTTCTACTTCCAATGAAACAGACAGTTGTAGTGAATATAAATTTAAATGGCAAGTAAAGCATGGGCAAGAATGCAACGTGGAATTTTCTTTCTCATGCAAACCCCCTCACCTGCATTTTCCTCATTTCTGGTTCTGTAAGATGAATGATTTTACCAAATACAATTTTTTTTCACATCTAAGTTAGCCATTGACTGATAAATTAACATTTCAGCTTTGAATATCGGCCGCATACTTTTTATTACACAGCCCGCCAAAACGTGTTAACTTCTTTCACATCTAAGTTAGCCTTTGACTGATAGATTAACATTTCAGTTTTGAAAATCAATCGCATACTTTTTTATTCCACAGCCCGTCTAACGTACTATCTTCTTTCTTATCTAAGTTAGCCTTTAACTAATAGATTAACATTCCCTTTGAAAATCAGTCGCGTACTTTTTATTCCACAGTCCACCAAATGTCTAAATCATTTTCTGTCTTACCTGCAATGTTAGTTCCTTTCATTAGAAAGTACTCAACAATAGCGGAGTATACAGTATGTAACATGTACAAACTGTATGTTTTATTCTTAATGTATGCAAAAAGGCCAGACCTTGGTAATCTTCGTGTTTTTTTGCATTCAGGGTGATAAGCGTACAGCAAAAAGAGAAGTCAAAGGCTCGGCCTGGTGCACTGAATACTGTGGAGCTACTGAGGGTCGCATCAGCATCATTAGGCATTGGGCCTCAACAGACGATGCAAATTGCGGAGCGACTATATACACAGGTGATTTAGGATTTACCAGGCATTCTCTTTGTACCAGAGGCCAAGAACGACGACAAACAACATCATAGTATAGCTTATGATTAATATTTAATGATTGTCTTTGTTACCCTTTTGTTCTTTATTTTCGTAACCCTTATAAGTGTGGTTATTGCTTATAATTGATTCTTAATGACTATTTAAGACCTTTCTCATAGCCCCTTATAGAGGCAATTATAGCTTATGCCTGAAAATTTCATGACTATTTTTGGTACATTTTGTTGTAGCTCCTTATAGAGGTGATTATAGCTTATGGCCTGATATTTCATGACTATTTTTGGTACACTTTGTAATTTGCCCTTATACGGGTGATCATAGCTGATGCCTGATACTTCATGACTATTTCTAGTACTCTTTTTTGTTGCCTCTTTTAAGATTCGGTGTGTGTCGAATGCTCAAAATGCCGCACTCACTAACTATTGTTACTGCTGGTTTCAGATTTATTCAAATTTAGAAATCAGACACTTTTTTTAAACACCCTGTGTATGTTATTTGTTACAGGGCTACATCAGTTATCCAAGAACAGAGACGACACATTACCCAGATAACTTCGATTTAGTGTAAGTTGGTGAATAGACCTAAAGTTTATCTCAAATTAGATGTCACACGGGATTTGCGATAACGCAAGAGTACCCATGCAAGTGCAAAACACTTCAATTGTTCTTTTTCGCGGATATTTTCACTTGACATCTGTTTTGAGACAGACCATACATTTTTTGCGAAGAACGAAACGCGCTCCGTAATTATAACGCCTTTATTTTCATCAACCTCGCATGATTTACTTTTTGAAATTAGTTTGGAAAAGACGGTGATTTCGTAGCTTTTCGGTAGGCCATATCACACAGATTTTCAACTAATTTTTTTTCAAAATGAAAGTTCGATTTTGAAGATGGATTCTTGAATTTTGCAGAGAAACAAACAAAACAGTCATATGCTGCAGTATTGCAGAAATATCGATGGATTTCTGAAAATATCTTGGTTATAGATTCTTCCCTCCATCCATCAAAATAGGTGCAGAAAAGAATGAACACATGGCTGAGACAATATAGATGATAACGATTACAGGTTACGTGACCCAGCCCCCAAGTACCGTGTGAGTGAAGAAGGTTTTTAGACGCTGTTTGCAAACTCGGTCAATAATTGTGACCCGAGGCTTGATATTTTTCTGCATTGCCTTCATAAAATTTTAGATTTGAAATAATGTTCATTTTCAAATGTGAAGAGTATCCATACTTCTTATTTGCAGCGGAACACTTCGGCAGCAATCCAGCCACCATACTTGGGGATCATGTGTCAGGGACCTTCTCAAAGAAGGAATCTCAAAGCCAAAGTAGGTTTTCATCTTGTTTATACTGCCTTGTCAAAAAAAATTGTATCCACCGTTTGAAAAGTCATGCCTAAATTACTAAATTACTTATTCCACTACTTACGAAATACTATACCCTACTATTAGAGCAATACAATTTGGAGCGAAATGCTATGTCTAGATCGTGGCAAATTGGTCTTTTATGTACTTCTTATGAAAAAGAATTTGCAGATTGGCAATGTAATCAATTACATTTCATTACATTTCATGTTAGATTTCAAGGAGAAAATGATGATTCTCGGGCATCTTACTTAAGAAGGAGGTTTCGTCTTGGCCTTTGTAATAATGTGTAAAAGGTAGCGTACAGAAGAGAATACTTTATTTGCAGGATACAAGATGACGTTCTGGCTGGCGTTGCTGTCCTGGTTCATAAACTCCCAATTAGGAGACAGCACCCCACCCCCACCCTGTCTAAAACAGTCTTTTACCATTCTAAACGGTGTATCAAAAAGGCTAGCCTGCGTGCAGACTTTACTTTCCACTGCGAAGGAGAGCCAAGGCGGATCTTGTAAAGTCTGCGAATTAGCGCCCATTATTGAGTTCTGAGATCTTGCGCAATGATACTCGCCTTTGTCCGGCTATTGTCTGTTAGCCAATCAGTATTTAGTTTGAGATTCTAAGGACCCAATCAAAAGCCGACAGGATCGTCACGTTTTTCGCAACTCTTTGTGGTCATTGTTTGCGACACAACACAAAACCGTTTTCGTAAATTCAAAATTGAGGAAGTTGCTGTGCGTGGTAAACGAGTTCGACGATGATGAAGTGTGCCGCCCAGTTTGCCTGTCTTCGGGACTTGATAACTTGGGATGAAACTTTGTTTTGAAGGAATTATCAACGTTTGCAGGCTCTGAAGTTGTGTGGGTGGGATGGGATTCTCTTCGCATGATGGGGATTATTCTTCCTTCCTGTTTGAAGTGTCAATTTATTGCGCAAGATTGCGCTCCTCTTCGAAGGCGAAACTTTTCACTCAGAACTTGATAATGGACGCTAATTCGCAGACTTTACAAGATCCTCGTAGACTCTCCTTCGCAGTGGAAAGTAAAGTCTGCACGCAGGCTACAAAAAGGCTACCTCCGAAAACTTTAAACTATCTGGAGCGAATGGTCTGACATAGTTGAATACAATATGGCTTAATTTGGAATCGTTTTTACTCATCCAGTATGTATGTTTACAACATTTGATTTTGTGGTTAGTGAGTTTTTCCACTAATTTTAGGAAGGGCTCAGATGCTGGTGACCACCCTCCAATTACGCCGATGAAATCAGCCAGCGAAGGTGAATTATCTGGAGATTCATGGAGAATTTATGACTACATTGTGCGCCATTTCATTGCAACCGTAAGCAAACTTTTTAGCATCTCAGTTTAACGAGTGCGGCGGGGTTATAAAAATGCACGGTGTTTGAACAGCTAATGTTCCCTAAATCTTGTATTTCTTATTGACTAGCCAACATGTGTATTTATTTCCAGAATCTTTCGTCGTTTTATGATAAACAGGAACATTTCAGTTGTTTTTTAGTTAAAACCAGTGCTCTAAAGCCTCATTTGTATTCTGGGGTTCTCGGATTGGGTCATCCTTCTGGCCTCCATGTGACCCGACAGTAAAATATCCCAGTTACAAGCCTGAAGGAATTTGAATGCATTGGTGGATACGCCAAATACGTGAAACACATTGGTGGATACGCCAGATCCCATTCACAGTCAAAGCGGAAGAAGCGTACCACCTCTGTTTTCGATATTCAGAATAAAATCGTATCTTCATTGCATTTTGTTTTTTTTTTTTTGCATGGCAAAATCCTTGAATATTCTTATTCATTGTGGTTTCCAGAGGCAAGAACTGCAATAGACGATTGCGCTAAAGATGGTGGCGAGGAATTTTTTACCGAGATGCATTGCGTTCTAATTAAGATTCTTTGACGATTCTATAGGAGTTCGATTAAATAACGCAGTGCATCTTGGTAAAAACTTCCTCGCCGCCATCTTTAGCGCAATCGTCTATTGTAATCCCCTATGCTCCACGCAATGGAAGCAATATTGGGATAAAACAGAGGCAACCAAATTATAGGGCTGTCTATGATATATCAGAGCCTTGAGGAGTCACCCTTTCATGCAGGCCCAGGTAAATTATTTGTATTTAATTGCACGTTTGACATGAAAGTGGTTTTTCAAGGATGGATTCTAGGCATGCTATTGATCGTTAAATGCAATGCAATTTCTGTTTACTGCTAAACATTTTCTCTCCCTTAATAAAGCAATGTTTGAATAATCATCCAATCATGAAAGTCGATTTTCAAATAATCTTCGAATTTATTTGGTACACTTCTCCCACTTTGATTGTAATTGCCAAAGTTACGCATGGTTGAGCGAGATCCTTAGCTACCTGGTTGTGTGGCTTCCTGGGAACACATGGTATTGTAGCTACAACACTACAACGATGGGAAATTGGTTCCTCAGTGATAAATGTATTTGCAACTTTCGAACGTCGACTGTACGGCTGCATGAGTCAACAGTATCCTTCCCTGGGAGTGCAGAACAATCGGCAAGAGGACATGCCTTTTCTTTGGGGGTAATGAAATTGCAAAGTGCATCTGAACCTAAAGCAATATAGAAAGGTTCGCTACCTGAAATCAATAACTTTATTTTCCTCTTGTAGAGAAGACATGTCTTTCCTGTTTGGTTAATGGAATTGTAAAGTGCTTCTGAATCTAAAGTAATATAGAGAGGCTCGCAACCTGAAAACAGTGACTTGTTTTTTCTCTTGTAGATCAGTCCCGATTGCAAATATATGCAAACATCAGTACGTTTCAATGTGAATGGAGAAGAATTTAGTTGTGAAGGTAAAACAGTGAAATCCCCTGGTTTCACGGCAGTCATGTATTGGCTTGCAATCCAACCCGATGAATCATTGCCTCATTTTCAAAAAGGAGATGCTCATGAAATCAAAGAGGTATATGCGCTGACACTTTCATCTGCATGATCATTCGACTATTAATTGATCAATCAATCGATTGGTTGGTTATTATAATGACGCAAGGTATTTTTTTAACGTACTGACTGGTGGGATATTTTCCCAATGGGCCCTGTTTCTTGTCCCAGCAGTGAAGGAAAACTTATTACTCTTTACTCCAATGGCCTAAGTCATAATGTCCTAAGTCAAAAAAATCAAAAAGTTTCCTTTCGTTTCGACAGGTGAAATTGGCAGAGAAGTTCACAAGCCCACCCGATTTTCTTACAGAAAGTGAACTGATTACCAAAATGGAGAAGCATGGCATTGGAACGGTGAGCTTGAAATTTTGCATTCTTTTTCTCATGGGAACTCGCCCTTTCCAATGTTTCATGTTAACAAAATCTTTTCAGCTTATCTTCCCAACTCCCAAAAAACTGTTCATATGTTTTTATGTTCGAATTTGATGAAGATCGTGAAAGACTTCGTGAAGTTTATGATAAGTGAGTGTTTTATAATTCTTCGTTGCGCGATTGAACCCTTAATGCTGAAGCTAACCGTCATTTCAAATTATTGCAAGGCAAACCCTGGCCCATATTTATTACAAGCCTGTGAAATGTCGGTGCACTCCTTGGAGTAAGTGTTTTCAAATTACCATGAGATTTATCCTTTCTTCGTGGGACCGTCCCGTGAAAGGGGCTGTTGTGAAATGGTTCATTAGTTTCCCGTTCTTAAACGGATTGAGTATTTGAGTTATTGGGAAAAGGTGAGGTGCTATGCATATTGTGAAAAGCCAAAAAGTGGAATCTGGCCCGGTGAAACCTATCTGCCCAACAAGACTAACTACTCAGTTAGTATTTTGGCTTTGATTTATATCGGATGGAAAAATGGTGGACCATTTCTCAAACAGGCTCAAAACAAGTTGCGATGACCAAAGGGCGATCTTCTCAATGAAATAATTAATTTTTATCATAGGATGCAAGTATCCCAGTACATATCAACAATATTTGCCAACGGAACTATGTTCAAGTACACAGTGGTAGAAGACTTATTCCTACACCTCTTGGAATCGTCCTTGTGCATGGCTATCAAAAGGTTTGAAATCGCGTTTCTTCGCATGTAGTCGTTCGTAAGAGTTTTGATCCCAGGGCTGAATAGGATACTGTGGTAGGCTCCACGACCCAATGAGTGCCTTTGACCACGTTAACACGTCATGAAAATTTCACAAATTGTGCCAGTGCAGTTTCATAATTGCAAAATTTTGAAACGGCGACGGCGTGAAAAGTTAAAACAGTTGCAACAAAATGTGTAGGAAGCTTTCGAAACGAGAATTATTTGTTCTTTAGTCCTAGACAATGTTGTTGTTGTCCAAATCTACCCTCTTGGCCACGGGGATGCAAAGATTTTGGTGTCGTCAAGCTTCTGACATTCTCAATCTGTGCTGGTATTCTGTGAACACTAGCTAAAATTTTGTCTTCGTCACATGTAGCCATTTTCACATTTTGCTAATCGCTGGCTGTACAAGACCTTCGTAAACAATCGGAAAATACGAGACAATCCGCACATGTAACTAAACATGGCGGCCAATTTCATCGCAGCTTCTACGTAAGTTTCATCTTGTCTATGCTTATGAAAAGTGATGGAACTTTTGATCTTTTAAACCTTTCAAGTATTTGGCATTAGACAAATTGAACAAATTCTTCATCAAAGCTTCGATCACCATGATTGTCGCAGATACTTGCGATTACTGTTCTCTGTGCAAAATCGCCATTAGCTATGTTGTGTTTTGCCTCAACCCATTCGATGATTTTACACGCAGCGCCACGCAGAGAGGACGGGTTGTACAGCCACTTGAATCTGCCCAGGTCATGTTCCAGAACTGCAAAGTGTTTTCAAAATGATGATATTTTTTCAGATTGATCCTGAGCTGGTGCTACCGACAATGCGTGCGTCTGTGGAAAAGCAGTTGAATCTAATTTCCATGGGAAAGGTAACAAATATTTTTGGAGAGAAGTTGAAATTAAAAGTCCACTGCTAAGCATGATCCTTTGTGGCCCAAAAGTCGACAGTCTAGCCTAAGTTCTCTTTGCCTTGCGTTTCATTGGGCACACAAAGGATCATGTTTGACAATGGGTCTTTAGCGTAGACAAAAGCGTAGAGTCTGAAAGTTGATATTTCGCTTTGTTTCGTATGTTTTTATGTTTTGATATGATGTGCATCAAATGCAGGGTTAACTACTATTACAAGTATATACCTGGTGTCCTAAAAAATATATAACGGATTTTGTTGGCTCCGGCGATGTGAATTTAGTAGTTTTGTGACATAGTTTCAGCCCCTTCTCCTTGTTATTACAAGGATTTGTAAAGCAGAAGTAACGAATTGTAGCGTTAGCTCGGTATAACTCGCATACCGGGTGAATCAAAATTGGCCATTTAGTCATTTTCGTCTCTTTCCCATTATTGTTAGGCTGGGTTGCTACTAACTTTGATGCAAATCTTTAGGCGTCCTTTGAAGGATTTTGAGATGAAGCATTCAGATTCAAGAATTTTAGGTCTGTTTCACAGGATTTCGGGATCAAGCATTCGGATTAAGAAATTCTTTGTTTTACCTCATATTTTGAACTGGGACCTTGTGCTGAATCAAACAAGGGCAGATTTTTAGAAGATAAAATCGCTCGTAGTTTCAGAACGATATGACCAATTTTGACAAAATATATTTACTCATTTAAGTTTATACATTGGCTACACGGGTATTATCAGTTTATTGGGATCAAATTAATTTTTGGAGAGTTACAGGCTCTCAAATATCTAAGCCTTGTTTACTCATCCGATCATGCAGCATTGCGGACACCTTTCTTTTGTACGACATTTTGTACGAATTTCTTATTCGATACTACTACCGTAAGTGCGAATGAAGTGACCTCTCCGCTTCGCTCGCGCTTAAGGTAGTAGTATCGAATAAAGATTTCGTACAAAATTTCGTAAAAAATAAAGGTGTCCGCGATGCTCCATGATCCGATGTATTTTGACAGATTCATCTCTTATTTCCATTCAGGCCAATTACGAGGCAGTTTTACAGCATGGCATAAATTGCTTCAATAGCAAGTTTGAATATTTCCACGATAATATAGAGAACATGGATGAATTATTTGAAGTTTCATTCACAAAACTATCAGAGACGGGAAAACCACTTTCAAGGTATAATGTAGAAACACCTCCGTCTAAGTGCCCCCGGTGCATCCTTCCCCGGTGATTTCCTGGGTGAAAAAATTGGAGCAAAATCGGTCCCCGGACAAGACGTTAATCTCCCCGGTACATAGTGCCTCACAAGTGAAACCTCGGCTGCAATTTGGCGAACCCCGGGGAGAATTTTGAGAAAATATGTCAGTAGAGACAGTTCCCCGCCAATAATTATACCGTCCTCGTTACATAATTGGGGAACTCCCCGGTGAAAATTTGACCATATTTTTCGGTCACTAGGACCCCGGTGAACATCTGAACTCTCGCCGGGGCACTTAGACGGGGGTGTATAGAACTTTTCAAACAAACTTGTTCAAACTTATTCGACGCGCTCTTAAACTATTCTTACTCAGTTACGAGGACTCCAGCAAGCAATATTTTCACAGATTTAAGCATAATTTCCAAGGGCCTACTAAATGACAGGAAGTCACTGTGAAAGCATTGTGGCTAGTTTAATCTTAAAAATTGCAACATTATGTGGCTAGTTTAATCTTAAAAATCACAAAATTTTCCAACCAATATTTGTTGTACCGCTCGTGTATGTATTCAGTCTTTTGGGTCTTTATGTCTTTTTGATCGCTATAAGGAATATAACTCATTGTCTAACATTCCCATAGGTGTGGAAAGTGCCATCGATTCATGAAGCTCATTGTGCAAAAACCATGCCGCTTGCATTGTGCACATTGTGATGAAACGTATAGTTTGCCAGGGGATGGAAATGTCAAACTTTTTAAGGTATCTTTTGGTTCATTGTTTAGTTATCTTTCTTTTTTAATATTCAATAGTTTTGCAAAGTCTTTTCCCTGTTTCACAGATGATTTTAGGTTTTGCAGAATTCTCACTTATTTGTTTCATTGAATCTTCACTTGATTGTTTCATTGAATCTTCTCCAGTTACTAACCTTGGCTGGCAGCAAAATATTGCAGCGTAAAGATGAATGTTCTTTAAAATGCTGCAGTATTCCGTAGGAGAAAGATAATAGTTTGCAGATTCTACAGGGAATCCAAAGATAAATGTGCCCCATTTGTGTGGTTGCTGTGAATGAGCTTTACGTTTCATTGTTCCGTTCTCGATACAGATACATAGGATGGATTTCAACTTAGGCCTTGTTGAAACATCGTATTTTTGCCGTGTCAAACTTCAGTGGTGGACACTTTGCCGACTATTGGCGGGGGGAGGGGGGATGAAGCTATTATTTCAGTTAATAAACATTGTTTATTTCCATTGTTCTCCAACAATTGGTTTATGTTCTAGCCAGCATTAAGGGGGCCATCGCACCCCTTGCCCCCTCCCCAAGTGTCCACAACTGTCGAATCTAATAGATGCTGCTAAAAAGCTCCACATGTCAATTAAATTCGACACGAAAACGATTTTTAAATCACCAACCGTCCTAAATCGTTAAAGCGGCAGGAGTTCACCAGCTCTGTTGTGTTGAATGGCAGAAACACGACTTGATGTAAACATCGTATTTCTGCCGCATTTAGTTAATCAATGCTAGGCCGTGGTTGCCGGTTTCTATGTGTGATCAAAGACTGCGTTTGCGCATTTGGTAAACATTGCCTTTTTAACCATTTTAGTTTCAATGCGACACGGCAAAAGGACGATGATTAAATCAAAGATTTAAGCACAGCAGATTCTGCCGTTTTTAATACAGTTCGATTCGACGCGACAAAAATACTTGAGACCCTCTTTTAGCCAATGTGACAAGTGGTTACTGTGTTATTATTAAAACAATGCAATTAACCTTTTTTGATTTCTAAGAAATTTACAACACTTGAATTTAATTCTTGTGAAAGAAGAGAACGTTCTAATTCTGAAAATATGGACTATTTCTGAAAAATCCAACGGTAGAATTATAGCAAAGAAGCAACTTTGTTTCCAATGAAAATATGGCATTCCTAGGCCCAAGCTTTTTGAAGAATTGGAAAACAGATCAGCAGCTGGCGGCCGAAAAGGTTGGCTGAAAAACAAGGGCAATGCTGCTCTAATAACAACGAAGTAGCTCATCAAAAACCGCCACATGAATGCTTTTTCTTGATATCTCTTATCATTTTTCATTTTTTTTTTTTTGTCATTCTAAAATTATTTATCCATGGTAGCTTCGTTATTCAGTATGATTGATTTTCAGGGCGCCGTGCCAAACACTTTACAATTTGAAAATCTTCTAATACTAATACCAATACTATAATATTAATAACCTATCCTGTCCCTTTGATCTATTTCTCTCCCATGTAGGAGCTTCGTTGCCCCCTGGATGAGTTTGAGCTTCTGCTATGGGCTGGAAGAGGTGGAAAGGTGTGTAACATTATCTCCTTCACTCAAAGGCACACTGTCGTGCTGCTGATTGGATCAATAAGACAATATCAAAGAATGAAATTAGACAGGCCTCGGTAATTTTGCTGCACACTGAAATTCGTGTAGGTGATAACGATCTGACCCCGTTTATTCTCGAAACAAAGTATGATCCAAGAGAATAAAGGCTTGGTAATTATTTAGAGGACAGGTCTTTTGTTAGTGATTTCAACATCACAACTGGTTGTTTTTAAGAGAAGTTATGTGCTTATAACGAAAGAAGAAGGGTAAATCTAAAGTTCTCTCTGGCGGATTTTGTTTATTTAATTCAGGAGCTGTTTTTTAATCGTTTCATTTAAGCCCTTAATATGCGAGAATTACAATGCCTCCTGCTTGGCTTTTGTATCAAATAAAACAAAATCCGCCAAACAGAACTTTAGAATTACCCTTCTTCTCTCGTTACAAGCACATAACTTCTCCTAAAAACAATCTTTCGTTTGAACAAGGCAAGAGTTTGCCCTACTAGTTTCAGGGAAACTTGTGTGGCTTTGCTTGTTTTGAATTGCTCGTTGACAGAATTTCCTTTGTCTATCTAGTCGCTAATCGCTTTAAATCCAGCTGTCAATCAAACGCAACTGTTGCTATTGTATTACAAAATCTACGAAGAAGTTGGATTAATCTGACTTTGCCACGGGTGCTGCATTGACTATAATGATAATAACAATAAATGTTGATGAAGGGGCTGGAAGGCCAATGCCTATAAAACCCTGATTGTTTACTGTTACTAATCTAGTTCAACTTGAATTCGAATTTTTGAATCCCCTTTTAGGCTGTCAAAGAGTTTTTTGCACAGTTATCACATCCTTTGCATCGACGATGTTAACTTGCAAGCAGCTCTTTGACGATTCGCTGGGAATAAAAGTTCTTTCTGAACGTTTTTTTCTGAAAGATTGCCTCAAATGTAAATTCGGTGTAAAGTTTATTGCCATTGTGAAGTAATCGTATATTCGTGATGTTGGGTGTGGAGGCAATTCGATAGCGTTATGTTTTTGCCTCCACCTCTACGATAATTAAATGCGAGTTCTGTTTTTCATCTGTTTTGAATTTTCGCGATATAAGATAAAACAGGGGTACTTTATTAAGACACTAGATACATATGTGTAGTGTTTTATATTTTAGAGCTCACCACGCGTAATGTTTTATATTTTAGAGCTCACCATTATGCCCATATTGTTACAACCACCCACCCTTTGAAGATATGCGCAAAGGAATGTGTTGCAATCAATGCAGTCATCCAACTTGTAAACATTCGGTGGCAACTTTGTCTGTCACTAGTTGTTTCGACTGTGAAACTGGAACTTTGATTTTTGATCCATCTTCTGCTCCCAAATGGAGAATGGCTTGCAACAAGTGAGTTTTTAATATCTATTTTCTGTTTATCAACTCTCGTGTACATGCCAGTAGCGTGGCAAGAGAAGGGCAAAATGCGTTAAATGGTCAAATGTGATGGGATTACTCCCAAGATGACACTCTAGGAATGGAACTATGCTTTCTTTGATAACTTATGTTAAGTGTAATGGAGGTATTTCTAGTTTCTTAAAGCTAAAGCTAAGTTAAGCCCACTATGCTTGCTGCATCCAGGCATAGAACCCCTAGTTTAACATCCATTCCGAGGGACGGCGAGGTGAGTTGCGAGGTAGCATAGGTTCCAAATCTTTGAAAGGCTGGTGTAAAATTGAGTGACCTATTTCTTTGAACTGAATGACTTCAAAGAGACTTTAGCTAATTCCCTATAATTCTACCGTTGGACTTTTCTGAAATCTTCAATATTTTCATATGTTCAGTGTTTTTCTTCTTTTTCAAGAATTCAACAAAAATTTTCAAAAAAACTTAAAACCATCGTAATTTCCAGACCTTTTGACGCAACATGAAGTAATTTCGAAGAAAACCATAGTTTATAAAAGCAAAAGTCTGTCACTCATCTGGTTTATGATTTAGAAATTTGATGACGTCACATCCTCAAATGAGCTGAAATGTAAGATACGCTTTAATTATGAAAAATATTCGAAAGTTCTGAAAAGTCCAACGGTAGAATTATAGATAAGTATCTAAAATTTTTTCAAGCCATTCAATCAGAAGAAATAGGTCATTGAATTTTACACCCACCTTTTTACGCCGAGTTAAAAGATTTGGAACCTATGCTTTGCGAGGTCAGACCTCCGAGGGGTTACCCATCCGGAGTTTGTCCTCGTTCGACCGAGCTGAACTCCAGTCACCTGATGGAAACTGTGTAAGCCTCTCGGCCACTTACCCCACTATCTCCAATGTTCGTGCATGGAGATAGCGTACGGCAAATTTAATCTTCTCCTCTTTCTTTGTTCATGATTCTATTTTTATCTTCCAGATGTAAAGTGATTGTTCATTGCTTCAAGAACGCTCACCGAGTTGCTGTAACTGATGAAGAATGTGAGTGCGGGGCAGCGTATATGGATGTTGAATTTCACAAGGTTTGTCTGAGATACCATAGACTCGAATCTTTAAAAAGGTCGGTTTAAAATTCTGTCACGTTTTTCTTCGAATTAAAGTGCTTGAATGGAACTTAGGGTACTTTGCTGTAGAGCTGGTGTAGAAGTTGTTTGATATCTTGATTACCGTAAAAGCTATATTAAGCCCCCTCTCTATTAAGCTCCCCCCCCCCCCTACTTATATCAAATTCCAGAGGTTACCAAAGATTCTCCATTTATTGAGTTAAATTAGTTTGCATGTTAATTTTGATGTGTTTTGAGATAAAACTTTGTCGAATTCATGTATTTAACTCGTGAACTCGTATGTTTAAGCCCAAAATGCGGTGCAAAAAGGACTAAAAAGTATCCAAACTTAAATAAGGCCCCGGGGGCTTAATAGAGCTTTTACGGTATTATATTTGATGATATGACATCCGCAAATTTCTAAATCCTAAACCAGAAGGGCTATAGATTTCTTGTTGACCCCATATCGTAGATCTTTATAAACTATGGTTTCCTTGAAGATTATAGCATGTTCCCTCTGTTGATTTAGTATTTAATATTATTTAATTTTTTTCAAAATTTTCCATGAATTCTTTAGAAAATGCTTCAAATTCAACCCTTTTGAAACTAATCAAGATATACTAAAATGTCAATGGCAGATTTACAGCAAAGTACCCTCAGTACCTTTCAAGCACTTTGATTCAAAGAAAAATGGAATTGAATTTTACAACCAAATTTTCGTAGGATTTTAAAGATTTGAGCCCTATGCTGGCTTTACGTCTACTTTATGCTCATATGGATTTTTTTTTTATATATTCAAATGAAATTTACAATCAACAGACAAAGGTTACAAGACTATGCCACAAGGAGCATGGAAATACATAGCAACCCTGCGACCATAACATTTAACATAGAGATTCAGATTAATGTTACATTTGAATATTACAAATTACATATTACGAAATAGCAAATGGCAAATAACAATGACATAATTCCGTCAAAGAAAATTAAAACAACAAAAAACAAATGTGAGAAAAAACAGATTACGAGAGAGAGGAGGTTTTTAACAACAAACTTAGCAACTTACTGAAACTGTTCTGAGGCCTGAATATATTTTAACGTTGCCTCGAGCATTTTTTTAGTTGAATCTAAAGATAACTTTTCGTGTCCCATATGGATCATGGGCTGTATGAAACTCGCAATTAAAAGTAAGATTTTCGTACGACACTTCAAGTGTTCCTAGTTTACTATTTGTTTGCTGGTACATCAAGTGGAAATTTCAATCCCCGCGCGTGCCTAAGCTTGGAACATTTTTTTAAGATTGTGGCTCTGTAATATTGTCTTCCTCAAATTCCGATACTTTTTCTGAACTGGAAAATATCAGTGTCACAATTTTCAGTTTCAGTAACCTCACGTTTATATTTTTTTTCAGTCGCAAGCAAACATTGTTGGCGTGGCACAACATCGCGGCTGCCCATTCTGTGACCCCCTCTTCGTTGCTCATGTAACTGCAAGAGGACTGAGACAGCATGGAAACGAAGGCAACTCTCATGGCTCTAACAGGGGGAGAGGAGGTGATGGTGGTCGAGGTAAGCGTGGCAGAGGTGGGCGTGGCCGTGGAGGAAGGGGACGACGAGGCCGTGGAGGAAGAGGGCGAAGGGGTCGTGGAAGAGGATATGGTTCTGATGATGATTATGAAGATTTTGACAGTGGTTATGCTGCGAAACCAAAAGAGAAAATGTCTTTAGCTGATTTCTTTTAACGACGAACACTCTTAGCGGTCTCCAAAGGCAGAGGTACGTGTAATGTTGTCAGTGGATAGTTGCAGCGTAAAGCTTTGATGCATTGTAAACCCTATAGTGGGTAAGTTAGAACATTGTTACATGTTTGAAAGCCCGCGGCATTTATCAAATTTATACTAACTGTTATTACCCTATAGACCTTTTAGCTATTCTGGAAAGAATCAGAATCGAAGGCTATTTTGCTACATTTTGAAGAATTTTTGAATGTGCACAATAGTGATAGAAGCTCTATCGCCACTCGATCGAACGTCGCATATGAAAATGGATAAAAATAACGTTCGATGCAGGCTCTTTTGTAGAATAGCTAAAGGGTCTATTGTCAGGGCAGCAACTCTGTTATACAATCTGATTGGCTGAAAGCGTTCGAATACGACGTAATGATAGGGCGTTATTATCTGGTAATGCCCGCTCATTGCGTAACAACTCAGCTTCGAATTCGAGCGCATCGAACAGTGCTTCGAACACATCGAACAACAATTTGAATAGCAACAAGTGACTTCGTCTGCAATGGCTTCGTATCAGGCCAACGAGCATTTGGCTTTGAAAGTATGTTTTACTTTGTTAAAAAAACGAAAGGCCTTCGCCCAGCCCTGACCATAGGGTAATAAACTATATAATAACTGTTTCCTTTGGGCAATACCGAAAATATTAACCCTCATTCTCTGTACAATCTACCGGGTGTCCTAAAAAAAGTACTCCTGTTGAAAAAATCATCAAAAATTGATTATCAAACCTTTGATAAAATTTTCTTTTTGAATGCCTTTGCCAAAGACCGAAAAATATTCACAGATGGTGAAATGTTTGCTTTTGATACAGCAAGGTAGAAAATTTACACGTTGAAAACCTTATTTTGAGCTATAGTTTTTATGCAAAATACTCACTCTTTCCTAAGAGTCAAAATTTTCAGATTTTTTATCATCATTGAAGTCGCCAATGATAGTGCACATTTATTTTTGTCATTTATGACCAAACTATAAATTTTACACGCACAAAGAAATTGATTTGGCAATCATCAGTGCTTTTTACAGCATGATTCAAAACCGGGTAACCCTAAAAGAGTTAAATTTGCTCATTTTAAAACCACTTACAAGATTTTGGAAAATAATTTGGTCCTTGATCTACGTGACCAAAAAAGAAAATTGAAGATCGGCCGTGTAATCAAATTTGGTGATTTTTCAAACGGGAGTACTTTTTTGGGACAACCGGTATCTTCCTGTTCCGGTGTCTAAAAAATCAAGTTACATGGGTTAGATAAATTAAAAAGCATGTTCATCCGTTTAAACTGAAAATAGCGAACCAGTATGATTTATATATTTTAGAGATAGTTGTTGTGTTAGTTGCTGCTTAGTTACTTCTAGCGTTATTTCAAATTATATTAATGCCTTGTATATTGTTGGCAATCGAAACTTCTAAATTTTGAAACAAACCACAGTTTTCCAATTCCTTACAAATCAACTGTCATGGTATCCTTTGAGACGTTGAGGCTTTGCGCAGGCTAAAGAAGATGGGTCTAAATCGAAGCTTTCTTGTACCCAAAAAAGCTAGGACCAAATGTCAGAAAGAGGTTAAGTTAAAGACAGATAAGGAATTTTTGCACTTTCAATATATGAAATAAATACAACAACTATCTTGCGTAGCAAACGTTATCTAATACCTTAACATTGTCAAATATATACTTTAACATTGTCAAATATATAATATATACTAAGGTTAAATCAGCAGCTAAACTATAGTACAACCAAGAACTATGAAGAGTAAAATGGTTTTTGATCATAGAACTAACATTATATTGCAAAACATTGCATGCTTGGTATCATTTAAAACAGATTTGAGAGCGGAATTTGAATCTTTCAAGCGTTACGAAATTTAGTTGGCTGAAGGGGGCATTCCCTTGAGAATTATTTGAAGTTTTTTCGTTGACCTTTGTTGCAAAACAAATTTTGCATCTTACGATACTGTGATGCCTTCTGATTAGGAATCTGCAAGCAGAATACGACAAGAGTCGTTCCTTATGAAACAGTGAGCTCCTCAATAGCCCATGGTCGAGGTTAAAGGAAAGTAGAAACAACTTGCACTTTTAAATGTGGTGAACTTTTCACCAATCGATCACTTTCGAGGTCACAATATTCCGTCGTTAAACAGCTCCCCGCTAACTCTAAACTTTCTTGATGCACATAAAACAGAAATGCGAAAGAGCATTAAAGAAATTTTATATTTTTACCGCTTACGTGAGTCATCTTGTTTGTCCTGGGGATTTCTTAAAAATTCATTTTAACGAAAGAATAATTCAAGGCGTTTTGATTCCTCGAAATCTTGCGATAATCCTTAGCCCTCTTGTGCAAGTATGTATGAAAATCTTAGGAACAAGTTTGTGACCCCACAAGCTTTTATTTTGCGCGAAGAGTGGTAAAACAATCAAAAATATGCGTTTCCTGCCCTCACTATTATTTTCTCCGCCGAAAGTTTAATTGTTCAAGATTGGGAATAGCTATGGTTGCGAAGTGGCGTTTGTAATTGACTTTATCTATAAACTGCTGCAAACTAATTTATCTATGAACATCCATCAAAGTGAATAGGCCTACATCTAACACGTTATAACGATATAAAGACTTCAGCATTGTAGAGTATAACTGCATAAAATACCCAATATAAGCTAAATATATTTACATAAACGTTCGTTTGTAAAGTTCCAATTGATTCCATGACTCAGGTTACAATTTTCAGATCTATACTAACCTACGTTATCGAACGAAAACATACACAGGTAATTATTTGAAACTTTTGAGGCTAAATATATTTAAATCAATTACCTAAGTCCCTATCCCTCCGGTAAACCTTGCACAACAGAAACTCTTCTTCTACTTCTACGAATTTAATCAACTACTTCAATACTGAAGGCTCTGTTGATGTAAAGAAAAACAAAAACGAACAAACAAAAACAAAAAAACAATTAAATAAAATAAAAGAAAATAAGACGAAAAATAAACGAAAAATTTATTTATTATTTCCTCGAAAAGAAAGAATATGATAAGTTAAGTAACAGAGCAGCAATTCCGTGACTAAGATAGTATTGTTTAATGTTGATATTTTACCCTATGAATTTTTACCCTATGGAATCAAACTGCACTGCAACCGTACCTATTTATCTGTTACTGGTTTCTTTACGATTTTTAATTTTTTTTGCCTTTTTTACATTAAGTTCTTCTTTTTTATTTACTTATACTAAATTGCGTTTTTAAAAGAATTGATTGTTTTTGAGTCTATCACTGATTGTGGTAGCATATTCCACGCTTGAATTCCTGTGGTAGCATATTCCACGCGGAAAAACTCATCATCAAAAGTAAACAAGATGACCCTCCTTAGGCCAATTCTCAGCTACCACTCACTTCCCAGAAACAAAATACAGCGACATTCCCATTCCGCACACAGTTAATGACGAAATTTAGCATATGTAAGTAAGGTAAAGTTCACATTGCCAATTGAAGTTTGAATCAGATTGGAATTCGTAAAATCTATGCCACAACAATCTCTTGTGTGTGAGGGCCTAAATAGGGTCAAATTTTTTCAACATAATATTATGAGTGATTGCCACAACAATATCTGGTACGTAATGGCCTAAATAGGGTCAATTTTTCAACATAACATTATTTGTGATTGCCACAACAATCTCTTGTGTGCGAGGGCCTAAAATAGGGTCAATTTTTTCAAAATAATATTATGAGTCTCTGTTGACCGAAGCGCCGGGGAAACCAACAAGGACAGATAATGTTACAATAGAACTCGCTACTTTTTATTGACACCTAGATACAAAGCAATTTGTGATTGCAGACAAAGGGAATTCCATGCTCGGTTGGTCAAGACATAAACAAAAACAAAGCAAGCCGCAAAAATTGCCCTGAAACCCGGGTCGCTAGATCGGTCGTTGTGCATTCCAGAAATGGTTTTATAGAGCTGATATTAGCACATATTGAAAAAATAAGGATATATCTAAACTTCTGCCTCGGGCATTTTATTTTTTTCGTACAGAAGCTGAGCAGTAAGTGTTTTAATTACACCTAAAAAGTACGAGAATTGAATCCCCTCCCAATTGGCTTCTGCACTAAATAAATAAAATGCCCGAGGCAGAAGTTTAGATATATCCTTCTTCTTTCGATATGTGCTAATATTTGCTCTTAAAAACCATTTCTGGAATGCACAACGAGCGGGCTAGCGACCCGAGTTTCAGGGCATTTTTGCGGCTTGCTTTGTTTTTGTTTATGTCTTAACCAACCGAGCATGGAATTCCCTTTGTCTGCAATCACAAATTGCTTTGTATCTAGGTGTCAATAAAAAGTAGTGCGTCCTATTGTAACATTATCTGTCCTTGTTGGGGAAACCAGGGAATCAGCTAATCAGTCTTTTAGCAAGTTAGTTCTAAAACACCCTAATTTCTGTTCTGAATCTGCTACGAAACGCATTTTATAAAAATCAAATTCCTGACGCTAAGGAGACAATGTAGCTACGCATTTCATCTTTGTCAGGTGCATCAGCCATTTCCCAGAATTCATCCTCAGGTTTGATGATTTCCCGACACATTGGGCATGTCTTATGCACATCATGCTGGCTCGTATACCTAGGGTCAAAACACATGGTCAAACAGACATTGGAAAGTATTATCAGCAAGGGGAATTTCACTTAGGTATCCCGTACACCCTACTTGGGAGTCCGGGGAAAATCCGGAAATCCTCAGGGAAATCCCTGGAAATCTTCAAGAAATCCCAAGACTCCTAAAATCTCTCAGAAATATTCCATTTTTTGCTTCCATATTTGTTAAATCTTCGTAAGAGCTTCTTAAATCTTCAAGATGTGTTCATACAGCAGCCAGAAAATGTCATGAGCTGCTACAAAGCGTAAATTTCGTAAATCCCGGAAATATCTTACGCTATTTTGGGTAGTGAAATGCCCCTTGGTTCTCAGTACAGCATCTGCATTAATTGATTGGAAAAGGGGTTATTGAATCTTCTTTTCGATTTAATTACTCGAACTGAAATTCAGGTACGATGATTTACTTCATTTTCTTCACATAAATTTTAGAATTTCTCTTTATCGAAAAAAATCATGAAGAGTTTTAAAACAATTAAAATCAGCGCAAATCCGAAACCAACAGAGAAAGACCGGTCCTATGAGGTAAAGAATCAATTCTGACTTTAACCATCACATGAATATGGTATGCAATTGCGCTAATCTTTGAATAGGACAAAGAAAACCCTATGCATGCTTTTGTTTATCTTTGCTAAACAATATCCACGCACGTGTCGAAATCATCAAATGCAATTAGGCTAATTCTAGATTTAAATATGTAGCTCTTGAGTTAGCTCTTAATATCTGTCAACTAACTTCAACGGGAAGTCTCATGCGATGGACTTCGTTTCTGCAGTATGATTTTTTTCATTTTGTGACAAGACCAATCGCATGATTTTTACCAGAGATGCAATCCATAAAAATTAGCATTTCGACGGCTTCAAGTTTCAGAATGAGAAAAGAAAAAAAGGCAAAGATGTAGCAATAGGCTATATTTTTGGATTCCACGTACCAAATTTGAGGTACAAAAGGTTCATTATTATTTACGCCCCATTGCAAAACCGTAAGTGATGGAATTGGTTTTATTAATAAATCTTACGTGTTTGCTACTCAGTTACATTTTCGTGAGACTTCAGACTTTCAGATCCAAGGAAAAATGACACAGAACGCTATAAAACTCGAATGAGGTAAATGAAATTCGAAAATGCAGCCCACTCCTCCTACAGGTCCTTTCTTTTCTTTTTCCACCTCCACAGTTCCCATATAGAAGGTATGTTCACAGGCTACATAAAGAATTTGTGCTTACCAAGAATCAATGCATTGTTTGCAAAAACAGTGTGCACATGCCAAAGAAACATCGGATTTACGTTCCATACAAATGCAGCATTCAACTTCTTCACTGCTCAACGCATCCACTCTGCAAGCAAGAAAATTGGAAATATTAACAGGAGGTGAGTAAAAAAATAATCCCAGTTTGACTAGCTACTGTTCCCTTAAAATCAAAGCAATAATTTAGCGGCCATCACACAAATCTTTTAAACAGCAGGTTTTGAATTCACCATTGCGATTCGGTAATGAAGCAAGAATTTCTCCAAGTCTAGCAAGCCTTCTGCCTTTTGGAGCAGAAGTAGGCTTGCCCCAAGTCTATCTCTTCAGTCCGCCTTACCGTTCCATTTACGGTACGTAGTTCCTGGATCCGCCATAATGAAGAGATAGACTTGGGGCCGAGCTTGGGGCAAGTCTAGAGCAGAAGGTTCAGAAGACCTAGCATATGAGTCAAATCTTTCAATAGGGCACAGGGAAACCCGCAAATCTTCCAATTTCACGCTTATAAGCCAATGATATCGTCGTATTCCGATCACATGACTGAAAATAAGGCTTTCGAGATAAATTTTCGAGTACCTTCACGAAAATAAACATAAGATCCTTTTGGATGATTACAAAGTCTGTCCTGAGCTAAACAAGCTAAGAATATCTGAATATTGATTTCTTCATAACCCCAAATGATCGTAGATGCTGTTTTTAGCTACAGTCAGAGGGATGAGTGTTGCTGCTAAAGTCGCCTTCAATGGAAAATCAATCATCATCATCATCATCAATAATTTATTTAATGTAGGCTAAGTAAAATAAAAAGAATAGCTAAATTACAGCTAATTTAGGCCTACTTTACAAAAATTTACAAAATTTACAAATTAATTCCTAAAGCTAATCAATAAAAACATTTAGTGGATTATATACAAGATAAAAGCATGCCTTCCCTACGAGGTACGGAGCGACGCCCACCTCCCAGAGAGACGGCGGACACACCGCGCGAGGGAACCCCCACACGCATATCCTAAGCTGCGGTCGCCGCTAGGGAGCAATTCCCCAGTTCAACCGCAGCCCAGTGCCTGCATCGTGAAGGGGACCTCACATCCCGCACAGCACATCCCCCATCCCACCGGGAAGCAGTGCACCGCCCCCATCCTCGCGAGAAGGCCCAAGAAATGTTTATCATGTTAGAAACCCAACTCTTGGAATGTATGTTTTGCAGAGCCTACAGTTGCATTTTTCGCCATTCCAACATCTAATTCGTTTTTTGAAAATAGGAAGGGTGCTTGATCGTTTTATTTCGTGCGGTAAAAACTGCCAAAGTTTATTTCCAAGGTAGGCTATGGTCTCAACTCCAAAGGACGTGGTTCGCACCTTTGGAATTTGAGCGTCATTGCCATGCCTTAGGTTGCAGCTAATACCTCTCTCCATAAAAATATCTTTCATGAAAGGTGGATTTAGATCAGACTTTGTTTTAAAAATTTCCGTCATAAGCAACTGTAGGTTTCTTACATGGATGGGCACCGAATTGCTCTGTTCCAGGAGAGAACCAAAATCACTTCCGTGATCCTTGTACGCAATGCGCAGTGCCCTTTCGTGAACATGATTTATTCTATGGTTTAAAGTTCTGTCATAAAACATCCAAACAAGTGGACAGTAGCTAAAGTGCGATAACACAAATGCTCTCATTAGCTGCTGCAATTTGTCAGTGTCCATGTAGCAGGATATACGGGCAAGAGCATGGAGTTTCTGGCCGGCCTTTCTACATAGGGTCTTCACATGTCCTTTGAAAGATAGTGATCGATCAAAGGTTATACCGAGAAGAGTTTCCTGTCTACTTTCTTTCCTGTCTACTTTCTACTTACTTTCTTATTCAAGCGCCTTGTATAAGAAAAAGAACCGCATCAAAGGCAACATTTTGGTCTTTATGTCAAACGCGAATGATACGCAAAAATCAAAAGTCATTACCCCTAGTTTGCTTAGTTCGTGCACAAAACTATTGGTGCATTTGTGTCAAATGAGATGTCATGTGAGATTTACGATAACGCAAAATTGCTTATGCAGAACCCAACAGAACGTTTCAATTGTTACTATTCGCGGGCATCTAATTTGAGACAAGCAGTCACGAAAATAACCTCTGTGCAGAATGATATGCATGAAGATGGTTTGGTTCAGTGTGATCACTTGCTTTCCCCCTGTCAATGGCGCCATTGTTTGCTGGGATTCTGCAACTTTCTGTAGCTGTGTAGGAGGGGGATCCTTCTACCTTCGGTGATGCTGCGAATGCTAGCCTCTGTGCAGGCCACCGGTTACATCATCCTCTAAAGTTGACTTATTTACATAATGAGTACTATCAATAAGGCTAATGATTCGTTCGTTCTAGAAAACGATTGTTTTGACATAATTGAGCTGCTAATGAAGTCAAGAACGTGCCAATTCTGGGTAAATTTGTTGTTGCATCAGGGTAAACATCTTGGTGATTTATCCATCTTAAGGTGTCAAATCTGTCTAACATGAAATAAGCCGACGTCAAATGTTCCTATAGGATCGCGGGAAACTTCTGTCTTGTATGCGCTTTATGTGCGCTTTCTTTATTTCAGTGCCAATTAGCTGAGATAAAACGTTAATCAATCGCTTTAACGAGCGTGACGGAAGTGGGTTACTTACTTTCTTTCTTTCTTTCTTTCTTTCTCACTGACTGACATCGAAGCCCCTTCTTAGATTACAAAGTGGACTTTGTAATCAAAAATGGATATTCGAGTAATAAAGATACAGAGCTGGTTTTACCACGAATCGATTCGAGAGGCCTCACTCCACATTTGTTTTTCTACATATGGTTAAAATGTCGTCAGGGATCGGCGTTACATCGAATTTCATTCCTTCGAAAATTGGCCTATGTTCAAGAATTCTTCAGGAACGCTACAAATATGATATAGCTTTGAAAATTTCACAGGTTATTGAATTATGTCCAGGAATAACATAAAAATATTTGTTTGTGTGATTTTTGGAAATCCTAGACGAATTAAAGCTATTTGCTGCGAAGAAAGCTAATGGGCCTACCTTCACCCGCAGCAAAATCCCAGTAATCGGCATTAAATCACTCTTTTTCGTAATAACAACCAGCGGATACATTAACGAATAACTTCACCACAAATCCAATTTCTTTCTGCCATTTTATCATCGATAATTTCGATAAAATGTGACAAGACTTTACAGCCTCTGCAGCAAACCGTCCAACTACCGTCGATTCAAAGTTTTCTTGTTGCAAACACCAGGAAAGCTTGCATAAAACAAAAGGTTGTGCAAGGCTCAGGTCTCCCATATGACACAGCAAATTGTTACCTTTGATAATAGATTATACACCTTTGAGAATAGATTGCAGGGGAAATTTCTTTAGACAAATTATGTACTTCTCCGATGCTACAAAGAAATTTGCAATATTTGAGAAATGTTTTCATTTTTCTTTATTTTGCAACGATAGAATGCCTCCAGGAGTGTGCAATCTATTCTCAAAGGTGTCATTTTGCTGTATCATATGGGAGACCTAAGTCTTGCAAAACCTTTTGTTTTATGAAGTCTTGCAAGACTTCCAACGTGTTTACAACAAGAAAACTTTGAATCGACGGTAGTTGGACGGTTTGCTGCAGAGGCTGTAAAGTCTTGTCACATTTCATCGAAATTATCGATGATAGAATGGTGGAAAGAAATTGGATTTGTGGTGAAGTTATTCGTTAATGTATCCGCTGGTAATTATTGCGAAAAAGAGTGATTTAATGCCGATTACTGGGATTTTGCTGCGGGTGAAGGTAGGCCCATTAGCTTTCTTCGCAGAAAATAGCTTCAATTCGTCTACGATTTTCGAAAATCACACAAACAAATATTTTCATGTTATTCCTGGATATAATTCACGTAAAATGTGAAATTTTGAAAGCTATATCTTATTTGTAGCGTTCCTGAAGAATTCTTGAACATAGGCCAATTTTCGAAGGAATGAAATTCGATGTAACGCCGATCTCTGACGAGATTTTAACCAAATGCAGAAAAACAAATGTGGAGTGAGGCCTCTCGAATCGATTCGTGGTAAAACCAGCTCTGTATCTTTATTACTCGAATATCCATTTTTATTTTCGTGCTTCTCTGTATGCCTTTACACGTCTGCTTTCAACAAGTGGTAACTGGATAACCCTTTCGGGAACAACCTCAAACTTTAGTTGAATTTAAAAATAAATTGTACCTTTCAACAATTGCACTCGTGGTCATTGGATTTTCCTACAACATAAGGAAACATTTTTTAGTACGACACAGAATACGGAGGAGGGAGGGCTAACTTCAATAGGCGGATGACGGTGGTGTACCATTTTGAATTGTAAAATGATACTTTTTTACCATACCGGTAGTGTTGGCTTATATGGAAAAATTTCACCTCGCCCACGTGATATTCCACCTATGTGAGGTGTGATCTCACTATACCGGAGGTGTTGCCTTTGTCATATAAACGCGAAATGAAATTACAAAGGATTCTATGGGAAGGTGAAATCTTGCCTGTCAGCACGCAGGCTACCCCGGGTCTAGCAGGTGAGGTGTTTTTCCTGATATAAACAGGTCCTAAAGAAACAATGAATTTGATCATAGTCATTATGATTTCACCAATTCATTCCCGAGGGTTTATTAACTTTGCACGACAGACCGTCCCTTGACGCACACAAGTCATCAATACTGTACCTCGCGCCTTATTTCGATCCCAGGGGTATTTGGTTTGTTTACTTGTTTTCTCTAATTATCTTGATTTACTAGTTTAACCGGTTTTAGAATCAATGCTATAAAAGCTGAGGACCGAATGAGTGTTGTGCCTACACGCCCTACTAATCATGTATACGTCCTCAGAATGTCTTAATTACCACTCGATTTGTCAAGGAATATAACAATTTTGATATGATACTACAACTTCATTGGCTCAGTCATTTTTATCATGTTATCCTGAGGGTCAAAATGAAACTGTTCGTCCTTATTATTGTTACCAAATTTATATTCTGGCGAGGGCACACGTATAATTCGAGGGGTATTTCACTCCAAAAAATTTCGTACACCTTTGGCAAAAATCCTTTTGTTTTCAAGCAAAATCCACACAAATCCTTTTGTTCTGAGAAAATCTCGTACGCTTTTTCGATGAGTGAAATGCCCCTCGGTATAATTCATGAGATACTGTTCAGACAACTGAATTGTCGATTCCTTTCCTTTCACGACAACTGACTTGTTCAAGTCCAGCCTTGATGGAGAACCAAAGAGGCTCAAAATACTTTACAAAGAGAGCTTTCATAGTATAAAAGTATTATATAGCATACCGCACATCCCATGACTGGCAATTGGCTTGCTTCGGTCTTAGTGACGATGTCTCCGTCCATGTTGACAACTGCAAATTCACCCAATTCATCCTGCAGTTCTTTCTTATGGATTTGGCGAAAAATCTCACACCTTAATTTCCAAAACTGGATGATGTTCATGTATCTTGTGAGGACTGGATCATCTCTTCCTTTGTCAATCTAAACAATGAGGTTATAATTGTTTTAAAAATGCAGCTATCATTTTATTGCCCGACCCCCGGCCCTATTTTATGCAGGGTCATTCACGTTTTTCTCTTGTGAAAGTGAGCGATGTTCCCGCCTATCGGGGCAACATTCTCCTGCAAATGGGAGGCGATAGGGCGCAGTTGTCCCCGGTTAAAGCCCCGCCTTGTTATGCTTTCGAGTAGAAGCAAATCGCCCCGGGTGTCCCCGGTGCCCGTGGCAAAATTTTTCAGTGAACAGGACAGGAGGCGAAAAGACCCGCATCGGCCCCGCCTATCTCGGGATGGGGCATCTCTTTAATATGGCAATTTAATAATCCGACAACCCAAGGGAGTTACTTGGTACATTTTGCTGACGGGATGTGCACTCTTTCCCGGGTATCGTTTTCGTTTCATTTTTCTAACGCTCGGTATCAAAACTCAAACTGAAGGCAATTCCTCTGAAGACAGGTGAAAAAATTATTTCGACTTCCAGTAGAATGATACAGTGCCCGGGGGGGGGCACTTCACATATTTTGGGTACGGGGACGTGCCATCGGGAAGGGTATCGATTTTCGCGATTTTGGTATAAGGAACGGTATCGATTTTCACGATTTTGGTATAAGGAACGGTATCGATTTTCGCGATTTTGGTTTAAGGAACGATTTTGGTATACTTTTTCGGAAAATTGGTATAAGGTCGGGTATACTTTTTCGCAAAATTGGTATAAAGTCGGGTATACTTTTTCGCAAAATTGGTATAAGGAACGGGTATGCACAGTGATCCAGGGTTGGAAAAAATACCCAAAATTCAAATTGAAAATTTGATTTTTATTTTATTTTTCTGTTGTTCAGAAGGAATTTATCACCAAGATGCAAAAAATTTGAAACGAATTGAGCGATCGGTTGCGGAGAAACAATTTGTCAAACTTTCAAGAAATCCTATTGCATCGTTTCTAATCAATTTCAGGAAGAAATTGACCATTGTTTACAAAACATAACAAACTTGAAAACGCTGCTGTATCACACTCAGTACTCCGATTTGCAAAATCTTTTTTTTATTTAAAAGCCAGTAGAGTCCATCTATGCTCTCCTTGAAAACGTATCTGTTAATAAATTTTATCCAGGCAAATTATTGCAAAATTCACATTGTACTATTTTTTAAAAATTTAGGCCTAAAAGTTGTTGATTTTCAACTTTAACGCTGAAAATAAAAAATAGATGTCAAAAGATGTCTTAGATATTGGTTTAGCCATTAAGTTTAAAGTATGTTGTACATATTGACCAAAGATCTCGTGCAGAAGCGTACCCAATTTTTTATCACAGAATTTTCAAATTTTTAGCTCTTTTTCAGTACTTTCTCTCAATTTTTGAGAAACAATTTAAGAATCGATGAATCAACTTTAATGATTATTTAAAAGGTGTCAACGATTTAAAATCGATGTATGATGATTTCACAAGGTAGATTAGGAAAGAATTCCAATAATGTTTTGAAAAATTTCGATAATACAGTATTGTTTGCATCATCCCTGAGAATCACCATCCCTTAAGCCATTGTGGAGAGTGGTTCAGTCCATGAAACATACATTTAACGTTTGTTTGGACATTCAAATCCCACGAAAGCAAATCGCATGTCCCTGTTTCTTTCGGCCTAGCAACAGTTATAGTACTGTTAATGATTTCGCATAGACCTGATCTATGGAAAATGAGACAATTGTTCTGAAATGCTTTTGGACCTACAACATCCTTTCCCATCTCTTATTGCTATCTCAACATGAAGGTAACCTAAATGTACCTAAAGGGAAATGTTGCTAGATATTGTCAAGCTTTGCTGAACTGAAATGATTCAACTGACTGTTCCTTTTTGTTAGTTTTTCTAAGAAACACCCAAAGCTTCCACATTGTTATGAAGAATTGATACCCATTGAGAAAAGAGCGAAAGAAAACAGTTTTTTTCTCTGCAGCAAGCCATGGAGAGGCAATCATAATTGGAATGTACACTTGACTGACATTAGAAATGATTTAAAATTTAGACTTTATCATTGCTTTCTGATAGTTTTGTGAATAATAACTGCTGTCTTGTTGGCTGCTCGTAATCGATTAACAGACGCCTAAGAAAGGCTGTCTGTAACAGGCTACTTTGGGCAGGCTTCTGCACAAGATCTTTCTTCAAAAAATTCATAATACTTCAAATTCAAAAGCTAAACCAATATCTAAGACATCTTTGCTATCTTTTTTCATACCGTAAAAGCTCTTCTCTATGGAGCCCCCCCTCTCGAATAAGCCCCTCCCTCTGAGCCAAATTTTAAATAACCCCCCTCTCTATTAAGCACCCACTAATATGAAATTTTACAGATTACCAAAGGTTTTCCATTCATTGAGCTAAATAAGCTTGCATGTAAATTTTTTATGGTTTGGGATAAAACTGTGTCAAATGTTGAATTTATGTATTTGACTCGTAAAATTGTATGCTGAATCAACAAAATATGGTGTAAAAGAACTGAAAAGCTGTCATATATATCCTTGTCATTTGATTTTGTGAATCAGCCCCCCTCTCTCGTTAGCCCCCTCTCTTTCAAGCCCCCCTCTGTAGTGTCCGAAATTAAATATATCCTTTTGGGGCATGAAAGACCTTCACGGTATTCGGAGTGAAAGATGAATTTCAACAACTATTAGGACTAAATTTCTGCAACGTATTATTCGAAATTTTTTCAAAATATAGTTGGAATTCCTTCCTGATCTACCTTGTGTAATCATCATATATAAATTTTAAATTGTTAACACCTTTTGAATAATCAATTAAGTTGATTCATCGATTCTTTAATTGTTTCCCAAAAATTGAGAGAAAGTACTGAAAAAGAGCTAAAAATTTGAAAATTCTGTGATAAAAAATTGGGTACGCTTCTGCACGAGATCTTTGGTCAATATGTACAACATACTTTAAACTTAATGGCTAAACCGATATCTAAGACATCTTTTGACATCTATTTTTTATTTTCAGCGTTAAAGTTGAAAATCAACAACTTTTAAGCCTAAATTTTTTAAAAATAGTACAATGTGAATTTTGCAATAATTTGCCTGGATGAAATTTATTAACAGATACGTTTTCAAGGAGAGCATAGATGGACTCTACTGGCTTTTAAATAAAAAAAAGATTTTGCAAATCGGAGTACTGAGTGTGATACAGCAGCGTTTTCAAGTTTGTTATGTTTTGTAAACAATGGTCAATTTCTTCCTGAAATTGATTAGAAACGATGCAATAGGATTTCTTGAAAGTTTGACAAATTGTTTCTCCGCAACCGATCGCTCAATTCGTTTCAAATTTTTTGCATCTTGGTGATAAATTCCTTCTGAACAACAGAAAAATAAAATAAAAATCAAATTTTCAATTTGAATTTTGGGTATTTTTTCCACTTTTTGACAAATCTGGATCACTGTGGTATGTTTTTGAAGCTTCGATGGCACGTCCCCGACCGAAACCTGGTCAGTGTACGTGATTTTTACAGAGTGATACGCCCCTCGGTTGTTGCTCTTCGCTAGAATTCGGCATTGGTCACGATTTGGTGCCTTTTTCTCTGCAATTTAGCATAAGTGATGCATCTTCTCTCGACTTTGGAAAAGATCGTTCCTATTATCCTGCTTGTTGGTTCGTTCCTATTATTCTCATTCCAGATACTTTTTGAAATTTGAAAAATGTGAAGCAATGTTTTCTGAAATATATTCAGAACTGTATCTTTGGTCTTCAATATATTTAAAAAAAAATTTTGTAATGATTTTGATGTTATCTACAGCAAAAAAACCTTGCGCATTTTGCTTGATTACAGAAAGTTTCCAATCCACCCCATTTATTTTTATTGCAAGTCCCTTCTTGATATAGATTTGGGAAATTTCCACCCAACCCATCCATCCAAGACTCCAGAATAGCACTTTTGGCTGCTACAAATATCAGCAGGGAGCATAAAACTATGCAGAAATAAAATGTACCTGAAAGCAGAATATCCTTGCAGATGCCTTCCAGTCAAGTCCACCGTCATCCTTGGTGTGAAAGAGTACTCTAAATTGTGATGCTTTGCATGAATTTTCAAGTCTAGAAGTACGAAATAAGATATCCACATGGTCATAGACGTTCTATGCACATACATTGCTACAGATTTTCTTGAGGTAGTTAATAAGGGGGCAAGAGAGATTCCGAAAAGCTTGGAGACAAAAGCCTTTTTCAAAATGGAAGACAAAGTATCGTCTGGACAGAGAAGTCATCTAATAAGTGGTTGTCAGGTGAAAATTGAAGTTGGATTGTTGTGTTCATGTAGACAAACAAATTGTCTTTCTGGAAATCGTCTGGAGAGACGAACAAGTAAATGGCAAAATCCAAAATAATTTTGGCAAAATATACAGTAGTTAGACATGTCTCTTGGCTATGAAATAATGTTTGGGTCATTTTGACAGTAGTGGACACTTCCTGTACAAAAACACAAGGCTAAACTTGGCCTTGTACAGGCCAAGTTTTAGCCTTGTAGAGGGGATTATGACCTTGTTACGACCTTGTACTAACCTTGGAAGAAAATTACAAGGCTATCAGTAAGATTCCAAGTTGCAACCAGTCTAACACAAGGTTTCCGCAAGGCTTCTACAAGGCTAATTAGCATTTTTCAAGCCATTTACAAGGTTACAGCAAGGCTATTCCAAGCAATAACAAGGATTACATATGGCCTTGTATTTTCGTACAGGTTGGCCAAATATTGGAGGGTAAAGCTATTCAATAGAAATGTATTCTTCATCTTGCTTTCAAACAAAAAAATCTTTGTTCCAGCAAACATCAGGAGAGGGTGACCACACCCCTTGCCCCCCCCCCAGTGTCCACTAACGCTAGCTGATCACTTTAGACTGGATTATATTGCAGTGTTGCAAGACTTGCTGTGGTTGTTACAAACAACCCAAAGACCCAAAAGGTCAATAAACGGCAGGTCATTTGATTCCTTGGGATAGAATATGGTTCTACTCCAGAAACTTTGTTATTTTGGCCGTCAGGGTGCTTGAGAAGTTTATTATTGCCAGTTGCATTTAGTATTTGAGGTTAATACTTCCAGCAACTTCAAGGACTCAAATAATCAAGCTCTAATGTACTATGTACTTAGAATTACATGTCTGAGTACTCACATATGATTCAAGTCCTTCACAGCATCTGTGAACATGAAAATAAAATCACAATTAGACAGTGAATTTTCTCAGCAACCTTCCTAACCTTTTATTTTATGCTTAGTTTCTACTAAATCCAGTGGGGACGTCCAAAATTCATTTCTGTAGATACACTTTGAATTTTGATGAGGAGTGTCACTGATGATGATGTCAATAACTGAGCACTCCTGAGGACTATGTGCTTGTACTGTAGGTATACACATGCTCATCCCTACCTATCCCATTACAATATGCCCTGGGATCCTACAATTATAATGCTACCATATCTCAATCTTATTATTTCATTGTCTGCTTTTGATTCTTCAATGCATAGCACATACCACATTGGAGCTCTCACTTATCAGAAACTATTTCCTACTGTACATGGATGACACAGTTAGATGGAGTTACTTATGCATACAGTGATGAAACAACCTGTACGAAAATACAAGGCCATGTAATAGCCATGTACAAGCCTTGTAGTTATGGCCTTGTAACCTTGTTATAGCCTGGAATAGCCTTGCTGTAACCTTGTAAATGGCTTGAAAAATGCTAATTAGCCTTGTAAAAGCCTTGTGGAAACCTTGTGTTAGACTGGTTGCAGCTTGGAATCTTACTGATAGCCTTGTAATTTTCTTACAAGGTCAGTACAAGGTCATAACAAGGTCATAATCCCCTCTACAAGGCTAAAACTTGGCCTGTACAAGGCCAAGTTTAGCCTTGTAATTTTGTACAGGAATTCCCAAGAAAATTATTTTGAATTCTCCAAACTCAGTTGTACTGTAATGGATTATTGAGAGGTACAGTACAAGCCTTGCACATTTTTTAAGCATTTTTATGCAGAAAAAGAAATTGTCAATGAGCTCAGGTCTGTACTACACAAATGAAAGAATATTTGGAGAAGTCCAGTATTAATGGCTTGCAAATTATAGTATGTATATACACTGGAAAAAAATTTCATGACAAGGTTGTTCAAAAGCATACCATTGAGATCAGTTCTTTTGAGAAGTGCTACTTCTTTGAAGATAACAGCTCTTTCACTAAAGCTGGACAAGCCTCTCTTCAATTCAAGCTTTCTTTCTTCAGTGAAGACTTGATGAAATGTATTGGTCACATGACTCTGAACCTTTCCCATTTGCAGCAAAAATTTGTGCAGATGTTTGTGAATGCCTTTAATTCAAGAACAAGTAATACGTTTACCAAATACCTATGAAATAGGACAACTCTCAAGTAACAAGGACAGATAATGTTACAATAGGACTCGCTTTTTTTCATTGACACCTGTAGATACAAAGCAATTTGTGATTGCAGACAAAGGGAATTCCATGCTCGGTTGGTCAAGACATAACAAAAACAAAGCAAGCCGCAAAAATTTTCCTGAAACCCGGGTCGCTAGCTCGGTAGTTGTGCGTTCCAGAAATGGTTTTAAAGAGCAAATATTAGCACATATCGAAAGAAGAAGGATATATCTAAACTTCTGCCTCGGGCATTTTATTTTTTTCGTGCAGAAGCTGAGCAGTAAGTGTTTTAATTACACCTAAAAAGTACGAGAATTGAATCCCCTCCCAATTGGCTTCTACACAAAATGAATAAAATGCCCGAGGCAGAAGTTTAGATATATCCTTCTTCTTTCGAAATGTGCTAATATTTGCTCTTAAAAACCATTTCTGAAATGCACAACGAGCGCGCTATCGACCCAAGTTTCTAGGGCAACTTTTGCGGCTTGCTTTGTTTCCAAGTGGTAAATGATCAGCAAAAATCAAACCATGTTTCATCAAACATACATACTGTAACTATTTCTTATGAATACTACAGTATATGTAAAATGGGCCAAATTTATTGTCTTCAACAGTAGCATTAGTAGCAGCAACAATATAATAATAGACCCTCATAATATATGGTGCATCAGTTATTAGACTAGCATCTTGTGTATTATAAGTAAACCTAATTGATGCAGCAGTCTTGCCTCGTCTGTTTTAGTTTATGTTTGGTGTGATCAAGGAAACTTGGTAGCCCATGGGGTACTTGTCTTAAATTGTATGGGGGATGTGCTCACAAAGAAAAATGTTTTACCCTGCTCCAGAATTTTTCATTAAAAATGATAACTGATTCTATAAAAACTTGGTGAAAAGTATACTCCAAAACATGAAAATTTGACCGAAAACGACCAAATTTAACAAAACATCCCCTGTTTTTGACAATGCTCCAGAAAAATTGCCTCATTTTGATACCCTTTGATTATTGATAGAACAAATTGGTGAAAAGAATACTTTGAAAACGGCACAACCCCATCAGACAAATATACCAAGTGCTCTCTCTCCCTCGCTCTCTCTTGACTCAACCTTCAACAATAGGTTATGCGTAGTTTGTGTTGTGTCTGATTTGTGATTATTCTTTTGGGCCCTTCTTCCGAATCTGCAGGAAATATGGGTTTGCGGTTGGCGTCAGCAATCAATCAGTTTTTCAAAATTTTAAAATCAAAATCCTCAGCGTGGTCTGCCAATGTAATGATGAATGGATTGTGCAGTATACACAGTAGTATTAACAAATTTAGGCCCAAACATCATATAGGCCTATATGCCATTGGCCATGACGTGTGTGGGCGCCTTTCATCAAATTTTGTGCAGATTAACTCCGATTTCGGGCATTAGATTGCTCAAAGTATTAATCAGCAAATGTAGCAACAGATCAGAGCAGAAAATTTCGTAAAATCCTTACCGATTAGTCAGCAAACTGTTACTTCTTTGACACCTTCAGCAGCGATGAGAGCTTCCTGTGTTTTGTTTCCAACCCAATCCAAATGTTCCACCATTACGTCATTTCATCCATCACATGATTATCGATCACAGCAACAACAACAACGTAGGATTTTGCTGTTGTTGTTGTTGTTGTTCAAGTCAAAAGATTGCCATCGCATAGATAGGCCATAGCCAGTTTGTTGATGTAGAGGATCGTTTCAGGCATCAAGAATGGATATCCACAAGGTAAGAAGGATGTCAATTCATATTTTATGAAGCAGACATTTGTATGTGATCTTGTTGAACTGGAGTCGGAGATCAATTCAACACACAACACACATACAGTCGTACATAATACTTTTTTAAGGCCATGCATTGTGATGGATATGATTTATGTTCCCCATCACATGATTCAGTATCAATCAATCAATACAGCAGCAGCACAGCAGATAGAGAGTCATATTGCCCTAGCCCAGGAGGAAACTTTATTAAGTTTGTACCAAACACCAAGTGAAGGTGGTTGATGTGATGGTGAAGTTACGTTTTTCAGCACCAAGCGCTGGGATCGCAGAAATATAGCAGACCTGATTGAGTCTGCGACCCCTTGTCATGACGCTCAAGTGGTGGGGTCCTAACGGGTATCAAGCCCACTCCGCCTGATTGTTCTGGCTGCAGTCAGAGGATTCCACCAATGCGCCACAACACCTTAAAATAATATAGTACACTCTTTTTTATAAGAATACTATAATTTTTGTCCAGGTTCCAGCCTAGATATTCTTAATAAGAAATTTTCGTTTTGAACCTGAATATATTCTCAAAGTATTCTTATTTATTTCTTCAAATTTCATATTGTTTCAGTGGAATGACATAGTTAAAAAGAATTTCCATGTCATTATGAAGAAGTGGTCGACAGAAATACGCAAGCTGATGCTGAGCAATATTCTTATAATATTCTTAAAAATTGGATGATTCTGAGCCTGAATATTCTCATAAACATTATTCTTATAAAAAAGAGTGTATTGCATTGCATTGAAAGAAAATTTTGAATCCTACATTTTACATTTAGAGTGAACATTTACTGTACGACTTCCAAAATGTGAAATGGAGTTGGTGATAGCTCAACTTTACCTGAGACATGAATCACCATATATTTCAATCAGATATGTGGAAGATAGTCATACTGTGTAGCTTAAACTGGCCAAGTTACATCTCAAAGATCAAAAGATGGCCAAAAGCCATTTCAACATTGTTTCAGGAAGTCAAGCTCAATCTACTGCAGCTTTTGAAGTTGTTTTGGTAGCCCAGTAATTATATATTAAGATTGTATTTCTTATTTTAGCAATCAATTGGATTGATTATTGGTTGTTCTGTCATTGGGATCTCTGTGTTGGCATTTCTTTATGCAAGAAGAAAAAGAAGACCAACCGCACTGGATCCTAAACAGAAAATACCTTTCAAGTTGATTGACAAGGAGGTACAGATAAAGTAGTATTTGCATTTGTGCTTGGCAAGCCAGTTTGCCTCTTGTTTTAAAGAAATACACTCTCCTTCGCAGAGGCAGTATTTATTGGGAGACTGATTTGGTCCAGCCCCGAAGGCGCAATGAGCGTGGCGCAAGGAAGGAACTTGTTGCTCCTTCGGCCCGGGACGAAATCAGTCTCCCAACCAAATCAGTCTCCTGTTAAATACAGTACAGGTCATTCGTAACTTAACTCTTGCGAAATTCGTAAGAAGTCTTGCGATGTCGCAAGACCTCGTACGATTTCGCGCGAATGAAAGCGATTTCGTAATGCGAAGTTGGATATCATGCGATCTCGTACGAATGAAAGTGAATTCGTAATGCGATCGCATGCCAAATCATGCGATCTCATACGAATGAAAGTGAATTCGTAATGCGAAGTTGCATGCCAATTCGTGCGATCTCATAGTCAAAGTTGTTCGCACGGGAGAATCAAAAGTTATCTGTATGTGTTTGGATGTACGAGATCGTACCACGTCGTGCGACATCGCGTGACTTCTTGAGTGCGAAAATGATGTTAAGTTACGAATGGCCTGTACTGTACTGCCTCTGCGAAGGAGAGTGCAAGGAATGGGAAAATTCCTGCATTCATCTTTATAAGAGATTTATAATTTTTGACTATTCGCTTAGCAACGGTGTTGAAAACTGAGAGATAATATTACTCATTCTAGAGGCCTCTTTTAGGGCCTCTTTCTGCAGTATTCAAGTAGCCTGGCTACGTGATTGGCAACCAAGTTACAGTAACTCCCTTCGTAAAACACTACGACAGTGGGTCTGTGAGGCACAGGTTTGCTTTGCATCTATCCATGTCCCTCTTAGCTTTGCTGTTGTTGGCTAAGAGGCAGTGTAGCATTTGAGTGGAGTGTGCTTGTGTGTGGTCATGTGTGTGTGTGTATGCCCTTGCTCTTCAATTCCATGTCAATGTAAAGCAGGCAAAGGTGCATTAGGTCTTTCTTCAAATGCAATATTGCATCATCATTCAGGTAACATCTCTCGGCATTGACAAAGTCTTGAGCCCCTTTAAAATATTGAGCAAACAACTGATGTTGACATCAACTTTGCAAGTGGGCCCCTTTGGGTGGCTGACAGTTCTGTTTGGAACAATTCCAGCAGGTCACTTGTAAGCACAAGGTCTAGATGTACCAATTCTGTTACAATTTCAAATGGAACTGATCCTGTGTAAACGCTGCTTTAGTAGTTTACCACTCCACATCTGCCTTATAAACTAAGATATTAGACCCTTTTCGTGTTGCCATCCCAGTAGTGTAGCCTTTGGATACATGGATCCCCCACAAGAACCTCTTTGTGCTGGGCTTGTAATTCTACCTCTAAGGAGGAGCTTTTGGCTATAATTTTTAGGGAGCATGTCATTTTTAGAAAGTCTAAACTGTGAGGGAGAATATCTCACATAACTCATACAGGAATAAATTTCAGACAAACTGAACTCATTCATATTATGCTATATTAGTATGCCTTGCTATTCATCCTCATCTATGAACAGTAATTTCTCATGGAAAGGAAATTACAAAAGCACTTTAGTCAGTATTTATGAAACTGATACAGTATATACCCCCACAATGATTCCATTACTCCTTGTGACATTGTGACCACACTTTTTTACAGGTTGTTTCTCATGATACAAGAAGATTTCGCTTTGCCCTTCAGACCCCTGAACATATTCTTGGATTGCCCATTGGTGAGTTGGTTTTCAGACAATTCAACAAAGAGAATATTAGATACATTAGAATTTAAAACTTTCGGATCATTAAACTTTCAGACAATTTTTTTTTTGTCCGAAAAGTTAATTGTCCAAATGTTTTTATTTCTTTGAAAATAGAAAAACTCAAATTTTTCCCATGCCTCTGTTAGCAAAAATGCTATACTGTCATTGGTGATCCTTGCTTTCAAAGTGAGTTTCCACATTGCAGATGTCAGTAACCATGTTCTTATTCGATGAATTTCCTCTTGTTTTCATCTGCAATCTTGAGAACTACTGTACTTTTTTTTTTTTTTTTTTTTTTTTATATATACCATTATAAATTTTTTACAAGACGAATTACTTATGACGCTACCTACTAATTACTCTATGAAACACTACAAGGACGATAAAAAGAATTAGACGAATCGGATGTGTGACCCCCGTGCCACGACTCCCCGAGCAGGCAACACACCCCCCGACCCACCCATTACATAAAGATACACGTAATTTCTGCTAAGAAATAAATCAACCATACGGAACTTTACATACAAGACACTTTACGAAGACATACTTGGTGGTTGGATGAGGTATGACTAGATATGATGCGGTCCTAATCGAATCGACCAGTTATTTTGATGAATTCTAGAGTCAATTCGAGAATATTTTTGTTAACGTCATTGGGAAGGTCTTTGTCACCATATAATAAAAGTTGCGTTAAGACCTCGTTTGGAATATGAACATATCCAAGTGGTCGTAGTAATGCTAAGACTCGAACGAGAAGATTTCGGCGTTGAACCTCAAAGGAAGGGCAAAGCAACAAGAAGTGTTCCGTATTCTCTATACCGTCGTTCGTAGGGCACATTGGGTTGATGGTATCCCTAAAATTATGCTTGAACTTGTGAAAGTTCAATTTGCTAAGACCAACCCTAAGTTGAGTAAGATAGGATAGTCCTACTGGATCGTGAATCCCAAAGACAGATTTAGCAGGGGGGCGGATTATGGACAGTAGCCTTTTCTTAAAAATAGCAATGGTTGGTGCAAGTCTGATCTCTAAACATAGATCATTCCATTCAGACAAGCAATTGGGATAGAAGCTAGATTGAAATCTCTCAGTCCTTGCCCGATTTCGCCCAATGACATCCTGTCTGCGAAGAGAATATTGCGACTGTTGAAGTTGCGGGATTGGACCCATTGTATATGCGGGGGATAGGCTATTCATGATTTTGTAAAACAAAGTGAGGCGTCTACTCCACCTTCGGGAACTTAGTGACTCCCGACCGAGCTCTGGGTACAGCTTTTCCCGCGATGTTCCTCTCCATGCCCCTGTAACGGCTAGAGCTGCAGAATATTGGACGGACTCTAACTTTTCCATTAAATTTGGTAATACGGTATTGCCGCTGAATTCACATACTTTAGCTGGAATATGGTAGATAACATCTCCATAATCTAGGTGGGGTCGCACATAGAGCTTAAATAATTCGTTAAGAGTATGCCTGGGCAGATACTTGGAGAGACATTTCAGCAGACCAATGCCCTTTCTTGTTTTAGATATAGCTGCTTTGATATGAGCGGAAAAAGAAAGCTTTGAGTCCAGGATAATTCCTAAATGTTTATGTTCTTCTACTTTCATCACCGGTATGTTATTAAAACGAATTACTGGATGGTGAATTTCAATTTTTTTCTTAGAAAATACCAATTCCACAGCTTGTTTTTGTGGATCTGGATTAAATGACATCTTCCAATCATAGGCCCATTTTCTTATCAATTCTAAGTCATGGTTCATGTCAGTGGCAGCTATATTTGAGTCTTCTACTACGGTAAACAATGAAGTATCATCAGCAAAAAGCTTAACATTGCACTTTAAGCCTGCAGTTAGATCGTTTATATATACAAGGAAAAACAAGGGTCCTAAAATAGAGCCCTGAGGCACTCCTGCTGAAATATCTCCCCAATTTGAACTCTGTCCATTCAGGACGGTCCGCTGTTTTCGGTCCTTGAGGAAACTTTTGATAAGGGAAAGAAGTTCGCCTGAGACGCCGCATCGTTTTAGTTTATAAATTAAGCCGTCATGCCACACTCTGTCGAATGCTTTAGAAATGTCAAGATACACGGAACGAACATCAAGTGGGGGGTTGCAGTCAAATGCCTTGAAGATCGTATGCGTTATGGAAATTAATTGATTAACTGTAGAATCACCGGGACGAAAACCAGACTGATTCGGGTTAAGTAATTCATTTGTAACAAGATGCGAGTACAAAGTGTCGTACATAAGCTTTTCCAGTACTTTCCCAAAAATTGGTAGAAGAGAAATTGGACGGTAGTTCCCCTTGACATTTTTTTCATTTTTCTTATGAACTGGCACTACATTTGCAAAATTCCAAATTTCGGGAAATACACCACGTCTCAAGCAATTTTTGAATATTATTTTAAGTGGAATAACCAACGCAGCATCACCTAATTTTATCATTCTAACAGATATTTCATCCCAGCCATGTGCTTTATTAGGATTAAGTGACCTAATGATGTTCAGAATCTTTTCATCAGAAATGGGAAAATCACTTATTATAGAAGAAGTTGCTGGAGCATCTTGTGGAAGTTCACTACCTGTGTCAATCGTCGTACACTGAAGTATAAAATAGTCATTAAATAACTGTGCCTTTTCAGTAAAGTCCGTTATAAATATCCCGTTCTCAAGAAGAGGTGGTATTATTGGAATCTTGGCCTTGTTTAGGACGGTGTTGATTAGGGACCAATATTTTTTACAAGAAGTCCCGGGGTTTGCTAAGGTATTTCCTGCCTTAAGGAAGTAATTTCGTTTGGCATCCTCAATCAGTTTCTTACCCTTGGATATCATGTTCTGTATTCCTTCTAGTTTGTCATTTGGCTGGCCCCTACTCACGAAATTTCTATAAGCATGATTCTTTTTCCTCAGAAAATTTTTAACATTCTGGGTTATCCAAGGTGCTTCCTGAGGTCTAATCGTTTTAACTTTGTTGGGTATAAAATTGGTATAAATGTTTAGCAAGACTTCATTGAGAAGTTCAACTTGTTGATTAGGGCATGTCATGTTTTCAAGGTGCTCTTGCCAATGAAACATTTCAATGCTTTTCGTGATGGCGACAAAATCGGCCTTGTCATAATACCAAATCCTGCGTTTGTAGGGGGGTAGTTTTACATTTGAAACAGATAATTTTCCAGAAGCTATTTGGTGATGACATAGTTCGTGTAGTGACGGATGAACACCAGATTCGATAACGAGGTTAGGCTGATCAGTAAAGATCAAGTCAATACAGGATCTAGAATCACCCATGAAATGCGTTGGTTCTGAGATCAACTGATGAAGGCCTAGATCAGTTGTTAACGACTCAAAATACTTTCCTTCATTATTTTCAATATCATCTTTCCACCACACTTTTTTTATTGCTTCTGATGCATCTGCTGTGTATGTATACAGTGTCTACAGTATCTTGTTAGTTTAACTTGCACATGATTAAATAACATAAAAATTACAACCAGTTTTAACGTACATTTTGGCTTTATGCAAAAAATTTTTGTCCGAAATTCTTGAAAAAGTATGCGAAAGTTTTTATCCGAGTTTGTTTTTTTTTTTACATTTTTCCGTCTGGAAGTTTTAAATTTTAATGTAACTATGTATAACAACCTAAAACCAACATTCCTTTGTAAGCAACAAGGGGTTGCATGATGTTTTGTGACTATGGGTAGGTGCCATTCATATAGATCGGTTTGAAGGTGCAAATTTCGTAACCATCGCTCCTTTTCAAATGAATGAGGGCTTTACCCGTTAGAATGGGTAATAAAAGCGATGCTACTGTACAATCGTTGCAAAATGGTTAGTGGACAGCCTTCAAAGTTCAAGGTCTAATCGCTATCTATTTAGAGTTCTAGCCCTCTCTTGGTTGCGAAGCCGCTCCCCCCGAGGTCAGTGCTGTATTTTTTCCATAAGCAAATGGTTTTGAACTTATTTTGCTGTTGATCTGTTCCAACAACATTGCATTAAGGGGGGGGGGGCTTTATCTTCGAAGAATCTAGGTTTTGATCAATTTTCCAATAACTTTTAATCGTCCAATGACGTCCAAAAGCGACAATGGTTATCTGTGATGGGTATGTATCAGGCAAAACATACCGACATGCTCCTCATTTTCAGTGGATTTTTTCATCTTGTTTTTGTTGTTTCTTTTTTTATCTCGTTTGGGCGCATCTTTCATTTCAACTTCAACGTATATAATACTAACTATTGATGATTTATTCCCTTAGGTAAACACATCTACTTGTCTGCAATCATCAATGGCAATCTTGTAGTGCGTCCATATACCCCTGTTTCATCTGATGATGATATCGGCTACTTTGATCTTGTCATCAAGGTAAGTAGTGGCTAGTCTTTTGCCCTGAATGGCATTTTCTTTTTTTGTACCAGGTGTGTGCCACTGAACAGGACAACGTTTTCAGAAATTTTGCTCCCAAACAGAGTATCCATTTTCGTAAATGTTGCTCCTAAGGAACACAATTTTCAAATAATTGCTCTCTTGTACCAGATTTTATTTGAGAATTTGCCATGTTTCCTTTGCTTTCTTGCCAATTTGCTCCCAGACATGGTCATCAATTTGAAGCAATTGCTACCACCATCTCCCTGTCTCACACGGAATAAGAATCTCTGTACGCCAGCATCACAGCCTTTATAGGTCTAGTACCCCTCCCCTGGGATCTTGTGCTCTCATTGTTCACTGCTGCGGTGAGCCAAGCCACTTTTCATCTATCACAGAGCAGCTCTTGCAGCCGAGAGTTAGTCAAGAGCATACTATTAGTGAAAAGCGCTCAAATAGCATGTTCTGATTGGTTATTAACATTGTCGTGACAACATCGCTAACAGACGTTGACTCTCGCAGCTTTGAGCAGAGCTACTGGATCTAATTTGTCTCTGAACAGGAAGATTATTGCCGAAAATTTCAAATATTTAAACTTTTTTGGATCAAAGAAACATTCTCCAAAGTATTACCATCTAGTTTCATCTTCAAGTCCTGGAACTTCGAAGCAGGACGTTTTTTAGCATCAGTGTTTTTTATATCTTACGTCATCTACGCAGTCGTCTCAACTTACCCTTTGATCATGAGTCGTAGTTGTAATTGTATATCAGTTATCTGCCAAGAGGCGGAACTTTGACGATTTAATATGTCTAGGTAAAAAAGGCTCTGGTAGAATCTTTATTAAGTTTGAAAAGGCCACAAGGAAGGCCAAAGACAACCTAGATCCAGCAATGCAAACCATACGGCAAGATCTGAACAGCATCGGGATCAAACAAGATCTTCCCAAGGCAACCAAAACATTGAATAGATTATTGGAACTCACACATGATAAAAAAAACTGGCGTAGCATTGTAAAACGCGTGCAGTACTAACTAGTAGTAGTAGTAGATAAACTCAGTTGGCAATATTTAGTTTATTTATCGTTTTTAATGATCTTTAAGTATTTGGAAGCACCTTAGAACATTTTTCACAGTATTTACAGTAGGGTTCTTAAAGGGGCTGCAGGGGATATAGTAACGAAGACATATCATATGACTTTATCAATTCGTGCTCGAGAATTAGAGTTGCAGGAAATGAAGCCATCACAGAGCATAGCGTCGCACTATGTCTTGTTTATGTCTTGTTTATTTATCAAAATGAATCAAATTTCAAAGCTTGGAAGTTGTTCAATCATATACTTTTACGAAGTTGCACTGCATTCTTTAATCGAATTCTTATATAATCGCTAAGGAATCATGATTAGAACGCATCTTGGTAAAAAGTTCCTCGCCGCCATCTTTAGCGTAATCTTCCAGTTCCTCCACATACTCTCCCTACTTACTATCGCGAGGGATAATATAAGAGCAAATTTATGCAACTGTTGTGAATTTCCTTTTTGCAAATTTTCTGAAAATTTACCCAAAGCAAGATGGCTTCAAGTTTTCCATGCTACTGTGACGTAGTGCCATATCTGGATGAATATTTTGTTATCCTTGTTTACAGGTTTATTTTGCGGGAGTTCACCCGAGGTATCCCGAGGGTGGTAAAATGTCACAGCATTTGGAGAGTTTGAAAATAGGAGATACCATTGACGTCAGAGGACCATCTGGAAAGCTTACTTATGCCAAAGCAGGTTAGAGATTGACTCGATGATTTTTGTCTTTTGCATGTTTTGCTGCAAAAAGAGGTGGATTTACCTGGTCCATAAATAGGTTGGCTCAACAAAATGACGAAGTGGATATGATTCAGCCACGGGCTGTGAGAAATGGTGACAGAATGTCTAATGCCACTCGATCAAACCACGTGTATGGAATGTATAAGAATAATGCTCGATGCAGACTCTTTTGTAGAATAACTAACATGTATATTCAAAACCAATTTGGTCCTTGACACATAAATGCATGCAAAGAATTTTTGATGACCGATAAATGTGATCAAATGTTGATGATTTTTTGAAGTGTTTCACTTTTTAGGCAAGCAAGTAGATAGTAGGGCTGCTTCGTGAAGCTTTCCTGCCTCATCAAATCATCATCATCATCATATTTATCCAGGAACAACTCTTGCTCGGCGGATTGCTTCTGCATCTTTAAAAGTATAAAATCGTATAATTTTTGAAGTCAGTCTATTGGTATTCTTGATGGCAGAAGCGGGAACTCCTCACGATTTTAAAATGTGTTCATCCCCATAATAGGATTGCTCGAGATCAAAGATGGTACAAAGCCATTGGTAAAAAGGCATTGCAAGAATGTCGGAATGATTGCTGGAGGAACAGGTAAGTTGTCCTGTTTTACATCGAGTAAAGAAAAGAACCAAGATATCACGACAGATGTTCCGGTGATCCTAAAATTCATGGGGAACATGCTCTCTGGCCCGATACAGACATGAAACTCCATAGCATTGAAACTGCAGACTCATCATTGAAAAATGTGCTGTTCGAACTTCTCTTCAAAAGAAAACCTGTTATTCTGGATTGGCTAACTCGAATTTGAACATTTTTTCAAGTGAATTTATCGTAACGTTCAAAATTCATGGTTTATTTTTACCGGAAGCTTTCTCAATATTCTCAAAATATTGGTAAAAATTTGTTTACTTAAAGATAGATACTATAAGAGGCAGATACAAAAAACGGAAACTTTTCTTAGCACACTGAGGCCTTTCAATCTTATGTTATCATCAGAGTTTGACTAACCCACTTAGTCGCACTCTGATGATAACATAAGATTGAAAGGCCTCAGTGTGCTAGGAAAAGTTTCCGTTTTTTACATCTGCCTCTTATAGTATCTATCTATTTTCGAAAAAGGACAAAACTAAAAGATTAAATGATCAAAAAATGGCATAACCTTCGTTTTACGTAACATTGCAAATCTTTCAGAAGGGTTGATCACGGGCCAGTACGGCATAGGTCACCTCACTCTGCCACGTGTGGGGAGAAGAAGCAGATGCAGAAAGAAAACAAGCTCGATATATCACGAAGGAAATCATCAATTAGGATGAGAATAACTCGATATATGATATATAAAATCTTTTTTTAATTCAGCGTTTCCTACAGTTCGTGGATAAGTTTGAATGTTTATGGTAGTAGATATCCTATAGCCCGTGGGTTAATCATAAGTTTGAATTTCTTCTATCGCAACCAGTTGATATCTGCGTCCTGCTGATTGACATTGGAATATGGCTATATCAAACATTGACCAATCTCTGCCACTTTGGAAACAAACAAAGGGATATTTGTATGATGCTCGTTACGTGACTAGAAATATTCAAATTGCCAAAATGAATTGAATTCTTTGATGAGAATCTCTCCCTTGTTTTCTTTGCAGGAATCACACCAATGCTTCAAGTAATCAGAGCAATTCTAAAGAACACTTCAGACAAAACTAAAATGTGGCTGCTGTTTGCAAACCAGGTACGATTATGTAGAGGTCCTGCAGTCTAACCTCATGCAAGGTCTAATTAGCCTGTGTTCCAGTAGCCTGCTTGCAGACTCTACTGATTTCTTTTCAGAGAGACAGAGAGGTTTCTCCTCCAGTAGAGTCTGCGCATCAGCGACCAAATCCTTGTTCTCAGTTTATGAGAAACGCTAAACCTTTCCTGATTGGTTGAAGCCTTCCCTTTTCTTTGAATAGCGTCTGGTCTTTGTTGGAGTCTTCTGATATTGGATTGGTATATGCATGAACAAAGCTAGCCAAATAAAAACCAAAGAAAACCTTTTGTGTATGGGTGTTTGTCTATCCTATTTATAGGCGGCTCTATTGAATCTAATTCAATGAGTTAGTTCCTCAATCGTGCGAACCGCACGTGACCTAGAACAAGGATGTGGTCGCAGATGCGCAGACTCTACTGGAGAGGAAACCTCTCTGAAAAGAAATCAGTAGAGTCTGCACGCAGGCTATTGTTCCAAACCCGAAAAGTAACGGGTCTGTGTAAGCGTTGCAGTTTCCTTGTTCAGCAGTTGAGTTGGATTGTCAGAGTTTGGAATAATTAAAGACCAATTGTCGAATCTGAAACAAACTCTTTCAAATTAAAAGAAAAGTCCCCATTCTACAATCTGATCATTATCAAGTTCTCTATAAATTCTGTTTGTTGAAGCTGTACTTTTTTTAGCTTCTGTTGCATTATTTGAATGCAATTGGTCACAGCAAATGATTTCAGATCATATTGCAGGAAGGCTTTAACGGGTCACTTGTTTGCCTTTTCAGTCATAAGTTTGAAAGAGTTTGTTGTTCAGTTGTCACGTTACCAAGCATAATTAAGACGTGCCTATTCATTTTCCCCAGAATCTGGGGTAAACTGCCGAACAAGGAATCTGCGACGGTTACACAGACCCTTTACTTTTCGGGTCTGGAACACAGGCTAGGTCTAATGATTACTTCAATATTCTAAGATGTTATATATACCATTTCAATACCGTAGCTAATGTTATAGCATATGCTTTTACAGACAGAAGCAGACATTCTGCTTCGATCAGATCTGGAGACAATCGAAAAGGAATTTGGTGACAGATTTCATTTGTGGTACACGTTGGATCGGCCAGAAGAGGGTAAGTGTGCCAGTTCGTTTAGCGAGCGTCTTGTTGATTTTTTTCTCTTTCTCTGGCCTGCGTCGCTTTTAATGTAGACTTGCCCCAAGTCGATCTTTCCAGTCCGTCTTACCGCTCCCTTTTCGGTAGTTCCTGGATCCCCCATTTCCTGGATCCGCTATTCCATCTTTCCGTCAACATTCCGGAATGTTGGAATGGCGAATCCAGGAAATGGCGGATCCAAGGAACTATCGAAAAGGGAATGGTAAGACGGACTGAAGAGATAGACTTAGGGCAAGTCTACTGTTAGTGGGTAGCTTGGAGAAACTGCTTTTTTGTGCCAACTTATAAAACTCTACGGAAGAAGACAAAGAAATTAATGAATTTACACAGAAGATATCTTTATTTTCTTTAGAAGTCCTTTTATAAAGAATGGTTAAAACTGCATGTAATTTAAATTCCGTACAAACGTTTGACATATGTATGGCAATGGCTTTTGGTTCTAGTCCACGCTGTTTTGTTGCGATGCTTTCAGATAAACATGAATTATCCTTGCATCGAAGAAACTAATGCTGTCTAATTTGTTGTTTTTCATGAAAAGATATGAAGTACTTTTTAAAGCTCTTAATAATCCAAGTTTTAAGCTATAGATGTATTAACGTTTGATTTTTTTCGAAAGCACTTGCTGCAGCTCGGAGCTCTTTTTGTCAAAACTTCCCGCATTGATTTTGCTGTGGAGAAGTTCTTTTCAATGAAGAAAAATAAAATTTTTACAAATGTTACTCTGAAGTTTCTTGCGTTGATTACAGAATCATAGCAATCACAAGATCTGCTTTGTTATTTTCCTTCTTTGCACAAGCATGTAATTACAGCAATGGACAAATGAGACATCACTTAATTTTGACATGTATGCTTACTTTATTTACATTTTGCAAGTTCCCTGGAGACCTAATTTGAAAAATGTATTCATCAGAACATGGGCAGATTTCCTAATACAATATCAGTTGCGTTTGATTGACACCTCAATTCAAAGTGATTAGCGACTGCAGACAAAGGAAATTCTCTCAACCAGCAGTGATTGAAAGTAAGCAAAGCCGCAAAAATTTTCCCCGAAACTAGTGGGGCAAACTACCGCCTTGCGCACGCGAAAGGTGGTTTATAAGAGAACTTGTGTGCTTATGACAAGAGAAAAAGGGAAAATCTAAAGTTCTTTCTGGCGCATTTTATTTATTTGATTCAGGAGCTGTTTTGTTATCGTTTTATTTAAGCGCTAAATACTCGAGAATTACAATGCGCTCTACTCGGCTTCTGAATCAAATAAACAAACCCGCCAGTCATAATTTTAAATTTGCCCTTCTTCTTTCGTTTTAAGCACATAACTTCTCTAAAAACCCACCTTTCGCTTGCACAAGGCAAGAGTTTGCACTACAAGTTTCAGGGAAACTTTTGTGGCTTTGTTTTGAATTACCGGTTGAGAGAATTTTCTTTTTCTGCAGTCGCTATTGTCTTTGAATGGAGGTGTCAATCAAACGCAACTGTTGCTATTGTATTACAAAATCTGCCATTGTTATTCATCAGATGAAAGAATACGAGTCAGCCTTTCAGAGAGTGATTATCTCATTAGATGATTAATATTGATAATAATAATAACAATGCACTTATAGAGCGCTAAAATCAATATACATATATTCTAAAGCGCTGAACAACTTAGTGTTAAAAACCTTAATTTACAGAAAGTAAAGCTAGAAATGTCATTCACATGTTAAAATGATTATGAAATAAATACGTTTTTAATCCTGTTTTGAAAGTTTGGACGCTCTGAGATCTTCTATCTCAGTTCATTCGTTTACTTGTTCTTGCCACAGGATGGAAATACAGTAGCGGTTTTATAAACGAGAAGATGATTGCTGAGCACATGCCAAAACCCGGACCAGAAACACAGGTTCTGATGTGTGGACCTCCTCCTATGATCCAGTTTGCCTGCATCCCAAACCTTGAGAAAGTTGGATTTGACTCGGATATGTACTTCTCTTTTTAACTTTATTCCCATAAAGAAGACCTTGGGGTAGATTTATCACAAATCTATGTGAGATTTATTGGTGTTTCAGATCTTGCAGGGTGCTCTGGTTAGATACAACCAAATGATATAAGGATAGCTGCTGGGAGGTGCTTTACTGTGCGTCGATGATTTGGATACTAGAGCAGGTCATTGCATAAGAATGACAAACAGTCTTAGTCGTAATGAATAAGCATTGATATAAGAATGCTTTAAAGCTAAGGACTGAAGTTATGTCGATTAGTGGACTTCAGGCCTTCAATTCCATCTTCATATTGCCCATGCAATGTATGAAAAGTGCTGCGATAATTGCTATTGAAGTTCAGGGCAGTAGTTTTGTTTTGTTATTAGAATATGTGCAGATATATGTTACATACCATTCATTAAATTACCAATCAAAATGTACGTGGCAATTCCTCTCAAAATGGTCTTTCGTACGTTTGTGCCAAAGACCAAATTGATTTCGTGCATCATAAATGTTCAGTTTCTACTCATTTATCTTTGAACATAATCAGAGTGGATTCTACCCCATTATTAGACTTGCTCCAAACCTATTTCGTCCACAAATCAGATAGATAGACTTACTACAGTTGACGAAATTGTGACAAGAAAAACTTAGGGCAAGTCTACCCCACCTTCTCACAAAGTCGCACAACTTAATGTCTTTTCATAAAACTCTATCCTTCACATAAGATTTATCAAGGGACGTAGAGTTCAGAGATGGTTCTGTTACATTTGAGAATGACATATCATTTAGCTTGCTTTGTTACAAAGGCTGAAAGCTCAGCCACATCCCCGTTGTTTTCTTCCAGAGTGTACCCCGGTATTATTGAGCTAAATATATTCTTTCAATGCCATAGTTTGTGTGCTAGGCTCTATTAAAGAAAGGACTGTCAGTTTTTATTCTATGAATTTCTTATATGCCAATGTTCATGTGGTTTTTATTTTGTTTCTTGGTATTGTTTGTGATGGATATGTTATTTTGTTGCAATGTTTTATTCAATAAATGTTTAAGCTTGATTCCGTAAACCGTGCACTTTGTATTTGAAGTACGAAAAAAAGATGAAATCGAGGAACATTAATGGAACACTGTAAGATTTATCTTTGTCGTATCAACATCTATCATGGACGATTTTCCCATTAAGATAACAGAGATTTTTTATGTAGCCGATGATCAAAGGTTGAAACAATCCGTCATTGTATCTATGGGTTTACTTTGTTCAAAAAACCAACAACTGTGACTCTTACGTTCTGTCCTGGAAGGTTTCTCACTTTCTGCAGGTACAAATGGGAACCAACTACTGAAATTAGTTGGAATTTTGCTTTGCGGGATGTTAAAGGAATTGAGTCCATATAAATAGCTGAGCGTTAACGGCTATGCTGACAAACTGCTGATGGCCCTTTGTTATCGCACAATTGTGCTTAAAGTCATTAGTAGTGGAGATCAAAGACTTCTTAATCCTTGCCAAGGAGAAAAGTGTCTGAAAATACCAATAAAGATTTTAATAGAATTATGTCATGTCCTATCGCCTGAAGAAAGTGTTTTTATGGAGGATGAAGCGGAACGTTAGGATTCGGAAGCAGAACATCTGTGCACGTATACGTAATCGTAAACAAGATCAGTAAAAATTTAGGCCCGTTCTTAGTGGCACCCCTTGGTGAATCTTATTACTTGGCTTGACATTATTTATGTTCCTTCTAAACAGAGTTCAGAGTACTATTAGGTAAGGTTAGTTATGAGTTTCTAGTCATTTCAGTATGATTTTAAAACCACATTCCATCAACTAAGACTCTAAAATATATGCCTCAGACCGAGCCTCGGACCTTCCTTGCGCCTTGGAGTCGGAGGAACTCTGAGCAACGGGAATCTTGGCATTACTAGCATTACCCTCCCTTGGTGTTTTTTGCTTATATCATTTCTATTTCTCAACATCAGTTTTCACTATTTGTTATCATTTTATCTTCTGCCTTATCAAAATTTTCGTGAATACAAACAATGCGTTCTGCTCACATCCCGGGGGGGGGGGTACTTAGTATATTTGTCCAACGGGGATGTGCCGTTTTTAAGGGTATCGTTTTCACAAATTTTTTCTAGCACAGGGTATCAAAATGAGGCAATTTTTCTAGAGCAGATTGTCAAAACATGTCAAAGGGGAATATTCTGCTAGATTGGGTCGTTTTTCGGTCAATTTTCATGTTTTTGAGTATACTTTTCACCAATTTTTTCTAGAACAGGTTATCATTTTGAGCGAAAAATTCTGGAGCAGAATAGAAAAATTTTTTTTCGTGGGCACACCCCCGTACAAATTTAGGTCAAGTACCCCCCCCCCCCCCCCGGGGCTCACATGAAAATTTCAGATCGACCTAAAAAATCTGACCGACCTCAGAAACCGAGTTTCAGGGGGTTTCAGGTCAACCTTAGTTTCATTTCGCCTGCGTCGTGTAAGCGTTCCAAGGGCTTCAAGAGCAGACCGAAATGAGTTTCAAACTGATCAGAAATTCAGACCAGTTAAATCATCTCAAGTAATCCAAGCAAGATGCTGTCGAAGCTTCCCATTTGGCACGTTTTTGTTTCACGAACGCTATCCATTAGCGTAGTCTCTCCTTTGCAGTTGGATTTTCTTTGCCATGAAACGGAAAAGCATGCAATGTTATACCATTCTTTAAATCTGAAGTATTTCCACAATTAGCAGCCACGTATCTGTTTACCATATTTGCGTTTTTTTTCTTGCCTTCCTCCCTTCTGCAACCACCACTGGCACTAAAATTGACTGCGAGATCACTTAGGCTACACTGAGACCTGAGTGTGTATACCTTAGTCGACGTCACATCCGCTTTCGCCCCAGACTCCAGTCTGGTCAAAATAGCCCGGCAGTGTCCACAAAAAATTGTCCAAAAACGCGACTTTAGTGGGGCATAACTCCGGAACCACACATCGGAATTCAATTCAGTTTTCGGTTTTCAACTCAGCTCAACGCCCTCTATCATAATCAAGAATAAAACATTTTGGGTTTAGGTGCACTTTAAAGGTCCTAGGGGTCTGAGGGGTCCCAGGGTCTTAGGGTCCGGTTTTTACAACATGCCTAGAAACCTTATCGCAAACTTTTGCTCTTTGTTTCGTGGACCCCTTCCTTCTTTAGGATAACAACGAGTGAAAGTTAGAGGGACTTATGTAATGAGTCTAATGAAGACAAGAACTTCGCAAAACAAACACGTCTGGTCAGTTCCCGCTGCAAGGAGCAGGGTGAGTCGCAAGGCGAACGTACAGACAAGAAGAGAGGAAGTTTTTGGCCAAGGTACGTTTATTTGATTCATTGCCTCGTTGATTTCAACCGAGATTCAAACATGATGCAAATGTGAAACTAGAACCAATTTTTATGCTTGAGACTTAGGTATATTACCATCATTATCATATTGCTTAAGATGCATAGCCTCTCTAAGCCTAGTACCCTACTAGACCTATATTCTATTACCTAATACACACAGGTACGGCAGCTAAGTAAGCTAACTAAAATGGACTAACACAATGAAACTTATACAAAATGTTAGCCAATCTGTATGTGCTCTTACTGCTATGATCAAGAGAGAGGTAAGGACGGCTTCAGTTTCATTGATTTTTAAATTCCACTGCCAAAGTGATATCACCGTATCCGATTGCGGTAAAAAGCTGCTACGTACAGACGGTTACCGCAGAAAAGTGGACGCTGAAAAGTGGAGGCTGGCTTGACGGTACCAATGTTACAATACATGTTACAACCGACTATACTTTCTAATTACTATACAACTATATAACACTACAAGAACGGTAACCACAAGGAGCAAGAGACAATGACTACCCAATGGTTGTAACATAAAGAAACATCCAACTTAGCTAGGCCTATAACTAAATATACAATTACAAGAAGCTACACACAAATGATAACTACCAGTAAATACTGAGGTGAGTTTCACATCAGATGCCAGACCCGTTCCTTATACCAATTTTCCGAAAAAGTGTACCCGACCTTATACCAATTTTCCAAAAATGTATATCCGAACTTTTACTTGTATCAAAATCGCGAAAATCGATACCGTTCCTTAAACCAAAATTGCGAAAATCGATACGTCCCCTTACCCAAAATATGTGAAGTACTCCCCCCCCCCCGCCCCCGGGAGTTGCATCATTAACTATTTTAAACCAATCTAACCTTACAAGGAACAAGGAAGTATATTCCACCCGCCGCAGGTTGTGACATCATAGACTGCCCACATGGTGAAAGGACAGAGGCCATAGGTCATTAAAACAACTGGAGATCACATTGAAAAGGTTAATGATGTCATTCTATTCTTGTGAACAATGGTTTACATTTCAAGACCAATACATCATTGAATGAAGTCATCTGCTAGCTGGAAATCGTAAAAGAGTGATTTCCATGAAGCACAAATTCCATTAGTTCATAGACAATTTTAATACCAGATCATAATATTTCTCTCTTTCACATAAAATTTGCCTCACGACAACAAATAAAAGTTTGATATGGCACAGAATCTGAAGCTTGTCTATGCAAGAAATGGCACTTAGTGTCAAAGTAGTCCAATCATAATACTTTTAAAAAATTGCAACAACAAATTTTTCAATTCACTGCCGCACCCAAAAATTTGACGCTCAACTGTATGACTTCAATAAGAATTTTCAAATGCAAAATCAACATTTCAAGAAAGGATTATGGCCTTTTAGATGTGATATTTTAACTCAGCACCCTCCAAATAGGTTTCCCTTTTATCCTTTTCTATCATGTAATTTTGCTTTTAGAGGGAAATTATCCTAGACACGACGATAAGTGCCACACCCTTTTTTGCTAAAATCAGCGAAATAAGGGCAAATTTCAAAATGCGATAATTTTTGAATGACTTGAGATATTAAGTTGAAAATTTTTTGGGCAGCCTCCTCGTGGAGTTACGATATTTGGGTGAGAAAGCAATGGAATCCAAGCACCACTGGTAGCAAATTCTTATGCAGTCTGGATAAAAGTTGGCATGGAATGCCCCATTTGGCAGCTTCTTCCATAAGCCGTTGTAAACTTTGTACTGTACTTCTTCCTTGGGTTGAATAGTTAAATTCGTTGGAAAATAACTACTGTAGGATGGAGGGGGTTCAATCAGTCGCTCAAGATGTTTGAAGTACGGACAACAAGAAATGCTATTCACGAAGAGTGAAAATGTAAAATCATGGTAAAATTTACACCCCTGCTCCCAGGGTGGTACGTAACATGTTGAAGGTACTGGTATGTGCCTCCCATATAGGGGGATTTTTGTCAAAAAATTATGTAAACAGGGGTCGTTTTTCGGAAATTTTTGCTAATTTTTTGCAGTTTGGCTGAAATTGTCAAAATCATTAAATCTGTTTATTACCCACAAAATACATCATTGCAGTGTGCCAGTTGGCAGGGTGTGGCAACTGCCCACACAAGATATATCTGTATATCCGTGCAAACAATGGACCTTTTAAAACTAAGAGGCTTGCACCAAGAAAACATTCATAGAACCAAGCTTCGCAATAAGTATAACGACAGTAGAACTGAAGAAAATTCGAAAGCATTCAAAAGCAGAGGAACTAATGTGTTTAATTGCTACGAAGGGCCAAATTTGATTACTATAAGAATATTGACCTAACTATTCTGACAGATAATCACAAGTTTTGGAACACATCAAAGCCACTGTTTTCAGACATGTAACAATCATTCTATCCATTGTTTTAGATCATGTCTGAATGAGAATCAAGTGACAGCATGGGAGGTGAACAATCAAATTTACTACCAATGCCTATGGGATTTGACTACATGTGCATGTCATTCAGAGCATATGATCGAATAAGGATGATTTATCCAACGGAACAAGAAATCAATGTGGTCAGGCAGACTATCATGCAGTTTACAACCAGAGGTGACAGTTATTACCTTAACTTACCTAAGACCCTATCTGCATGAGATTGGATGCAAATTGGATCAGATCCATTTGGATTCAATCCACTGTTATGAAGAGTGTTTACATTGGATCAGAACTAGAATTTTTTGCGTTTACAGGTATGTTCTAAATGTGCCTAAAATCACCAATGAATTTTCCCACTATTCTGCTTTATAGCAAATGACTTCAAAATGTTCCAGCATAGCATGTGTAGTGCTCTTGAGAAGAGAAACGCCCGGGATGATGTTGATATGCTCCTAGGGATGACACTTTCCTCCTCCCAAAGCGATGACACGTGCTGAAGGTGAAGTTGCGGTTTTAGCGCCAAGCGCTGGCATCGCAAGTAGTAGAATAGGCCTAATCGAGCCTGCGACCCCTTGTCATGACGCCGAAGTGATGGGGCTCTACCTGGGATCGAACCCGGTCCACCCGACTGTTCTGGCTGCAATGTCTGTCAGAGGATTACACCACTGCGCCACAACACCCTCAACCTTACGTGCTAAAGCACGTAAAAGTCATTTGTGTCAGGCAGAAAGTTTGATCACAATTTTAGGCCTGTTTTCAAGTTTCCTTAAAGGGGTTCTCGATTGATATGAACTGAAAGAAAATGTTTATTGTCATCAAACTTATCTGCACTAATTTCATTGTAGGTATCCAAGAAGAGAAAATTAAATGTGGCAGTGTATATGAATTCAAGATACGAGGTACTCCATTTTCATCTACGTCTTCTGCAGAAAAGGCCGTCAAAATAAGAAAACTAGCGGCACAGTTGCTCTTTCGTTTATTCAACCAAGGCTGTAAGTTGTTAGTTTCTAGCGACCTAACGCAAACAACAGACTTAACGTCTTGGATGTTCCACAGGGAGCAGGTTCAGGCCTCCCAATTCGGGTTTGCCTGTGTTGGAATAAGCAGCACTGATAAACTTCAGTTGGTTAATTTTCCATCAGAGATGTATCAAATTTTGCTGGGGGTTGTTCAGAGAAACTGGCCACAAACTATTCAGAGTACAAGGCAGCTCGGAGATGCATATGAAATAAAGCTGCGCGGAACGCCCTGGATGTCGTCTGGAGGTGCTGAAAATATCCAATCAAAAACACTTGTTAAAGCAATAATTAACGAACTCGATATGCGACAGTGGGTATTATATGGCAGCAGTAATTTAAAAGGCACCGCTGATACCTTGATTTTTAGGTATGATCCAACAGTACCAACTGATGGCTCACGAATGGCTGGCTTTGTACTGAGTTTGAACAGGAATGACCGACTGAGATGCATCGACACCCCTCCTGATGCTGTTGCCTGCGTCAAAAATATGTTGGTACATTTCTGGGCCCGTGGCATCCAAGAGGAGAAGCAGAAATTTAATGCATATGAGTTTAAACTAGCAGGTACTCCCTGGTGGGCTGATGGTGGTATGGCTGTTGATACGAGATTCCTGATGTGTAAGATCTTTGAAGGATTGTGGAGCATTGGCTGGCGTGTTCAGTTAGCTATTGATTTGACAAGGAAATTGAATGACAAAAGTGTAATAACTTTCCAGAGAACCGCCCCAAGTCAAGTGCCAATTTTCTGCCTGTCACTCAACTCGACTGACAAGATACGTGTCATAAATGCCCCGCCAAATGTCACGCAGGCAGTGGTGTCCGAAATTAGGAGGTTGTGGCTGTTTGGCATCTCAAGAGAAGGACCGTATGGTGCAAGTATGGAAATGAAACTGAATGGGAACCCATGGTCATTTGGCTTTAATGGCCACGATGGTACACACGGCCGTGTTTTGTTGATTCACTTACTCAGACTATTAGCAAGTATGGGATGGTTCCTCATCCTCTCAGCTGATGTCTCCGCAAAGTATGTGCACCAAGACAAGGGCCCAGACTACCCGGTTGATGTCCATAGTTGGTGGTTTACACAAATGGGTCAACCAGTGCCTGCTCCTAACCAGCAATTTGCCACCGCACCACCCATGGCTCCTGCCCAGTTTCCACCAACTCAATTTGGCATGGAAAGACAGGCAACCTCCATGTTTGGGGCTGGGCCCGCACCACCGATTGGGATTTCAGAAGCTCCACCTGCTTATTCTGATATAAAAAAATGATTTTAGCTATCTCACAACTGTAAATTTGGTCAGTATTTTAAACTTCAATTTGATCATTATCAACAAGGTATACTGGTTGACTCATAACAAGATCCCTCTAATTCAGAAATTATAATATTGATTTGAATTTAAGGACCCGTTGCTATATATGATATTCCATATTTCATACATTTACCTAAGGAGGCGGGTAGCCCTTCAGCACAAGTGCTGGTCTTCAAGGGGCCCTCCCATAAAAAATTACTGAAACTAAATTACAAAAATCATTAATATCATAAACTGTTGAGTTTTTTTGGGACACCCGGTAGACGTTTTTGTATTTCCCAATTATATACACACTCCTCAAATCTGTCGAATAGATGTGTTTGTGTGTTTTCATAATTATGTATACACTCTTCACATCTAATTATCATATCATTCATGCAAAGAAAATACTTATTTAACATGTAGCAAACGCACTCATGCATTTGATAGCTTTTTGATAATTAATTAAATCGCAATGCCTACTACATTAGTGTCCCGCATATAAGAAACAACTTTTTCAATTTCAGGTCTGATGCGTTTCTTATAAAATGAGATAAATTTGCAAATCAGGGTAAAGTTTCTTATTACAAAATCATATACTGTTGAACCAGACATGATCTCTGTTGGTGATTATTATTTTGAATTGTATTTGTAAATTTTCACTTCCAGAAAATGCTACAGTTATTTCAGGAAGGTGCTTTTTGCGTACAAAATTATTTTTTTCATTTGAATAGGTACAGTTCAATACAACTGGAAAGCTGAACAATTCCAAGGTTTCAATCCATAATTTTTAGATAAGAAACAAGCTTTTTTTCAGACCTGAACAAGTTTCTCATAAAATGGGGTATTATTTTGAAAATCAGGGTCTGTGTTTCTTAAATTTGTGTTTCTTATAGGTAAAATGGGTAAGTTTGGGGTAGTTTAGGTAGGGCGAAAAATATGATTAAATTTTGATAAAATCTTTTTCACGATGTTCCTCTAGCTACAACTGCTCACAATACCAGGGCTAAAAAAGACGAAGTAGCGTGGTGTGATAGCGGCGCTACCAGGAAGGTAGCTGAGATACTTAAATTTCCCAGGAAGGAAGAAGAGTAAAAGGAAAAAGAAATGGAAAGAAAGGAAAAGAAATGAAGGAAATGAATGAAGAAAAGGAAATGAAGGGGATGAAAAGGAGAAGAAAAAGGAAAATGGATAGAATTAGGCGGCATACGGGGGAAAAAGGAGAAAGTGCATAAGAAGGAACGAAGGTGCTTTGCTTGCTACCAGGAAGGAAAATATTTTTTGAGCCCTGCACACTACCCTCCTTGGCATAGTGAATGTTGACTTACCGTAAAAGCTCTATTAAGCCCCCCCCCCCCCCACTTATATCAAATTCCAGAGGTTGCCAAAGATTCTCCATTTAGTGAGCTTAATAAGTTTGCATGTTAATTTTGATATGTTTCGAATTAAAACTTTGCCAAATTCATGTATTTAACTTGCAAATTTGTATGTTTAAGCCTTAAAATGTGGTGCAAAAGGACTAAAAAGTGTCCCAAATTGAATATGCCCCCGGGGGCTTATGGGAGCTTTTGCGGTATCTGTACAGTGTCTACTGTTTTCCAGCAATCAGCACTACTCATTTTACCCCCAGCCTACCCACTTTACCCCATGACACAGTTTTGATCAATATTGGAGATTATAGAGCTGTAAAAATGTCCGCCCTCATTTTTCAAAGTTTAACTTAAATTTGAACAATTTGTACTTCGCCTGAGCTTACACTGGAAAATGTATGGGTTTCGTGTATTATAATACTTCGAAGCTGCTTTAAGCGACGTATTCTTCAATGAAAAGATATTTTTGAATGCATATACTTATTTGAAACAAATCCATTTGCCTTTTTGCTATCGTTGATTCCTTGTTAATATGCCAGAATGGCTCACATATGCGATGATTCTTATAAACGGGGATTTACTGTATTTTTTCATCATTGACTCCGCAATATTGCTGCAGGCTGTTTGCACCCCGCTAATGGGATTTAAGTCGTTTGAAAGGCAACACTGTCGCATATATTTCTTACAAATTTCCATGGCAGTGCACAATTTTGTTTATTTGAAGAAATTCGACAACAGGGTATTTTGACTCCGGGACAGGGTACTTTCCATATTTTCATGTGGCACCTCCCCGTATGTTCGTATACCAAGTACCCCCCCCCCTCCCCCATGAGGCCAATGGGTCAAAATGTATCGAGAACAGTGTCGGATTTAGGGGGCAAGTGGGGGCAACTGTCCCCCTTCACAATGAAAACTCAGCTTGGTGCCCCTTTTTAGCGAGAAAAGCGCACCTCATCCTGACTCTAACGCACAATTTTTAACTGTTTCGATTTGAGCATGGGGGAAACATATAAATCAAGGCGTTGTTTAGTAGTAAATCAAAGGGCTTTCTTTAAAAACCGTCCAAAAATTTTCGCACGTCTTTGGCGGGCTTACTTTGCCTTGTGTTTTTGGCGCCCTCTTTGCAAGTTGCCCCCCCCCCCCTTCAACTTCGGGCTGGATCCGCCCTTGATCGAGAATGTTTGAAAAGTTACCTGGTCGACCCCTGAGGGGGGTACTTGACTTTCAATTGTACGGGGGGGTGTGCACTCCAAGAACCAACATTTTCACCCGGCTTTAGAAATTTTACCTCGAAATGATAGCCGGCTTTAGCAAAAATCGGCGAAAAGCATACCCCAAAACGTAAAAATCCGTGAAAGGCATACCCCAAAACGTAAAAATTCGTCTAAAAACAATGAAATAGCACTTTTGACAACCGGCTTTAGCAAAATTGCCTTCTTTTGATACCCGGCGTTAGAAAAAAGAGGCGAAAACGACACCTGGAAAGGAGTGCACATACCGTCAGCAAAATATACTGAGTACCCCCCTCCCCTCCCCCCCCCCGTCGGACCAAAAGAACTCCACGTGTTTGAAAATTCGTTATGCGGAAAAAACTTCAGGTATTGGAATGAATCGAATTCTATTTTTTTACAAGAATTGCTTTACAAGGGGCCGTTTCAAATTTTACAATGTTATTAATTAACTAAAAAGAAATTGACTAAAACTTACTTCTATATTTACAATATAAAAATTGAAGATTAATAGAGTTAGGCTGAGAGAGACAAATTACTCTTCAGTCTACTTTTAAAAATACTAAGGGAGGGTGCTTGCTTGACATCCAAAGGGAATTCATTCCAAGTCTTTGCATCCCGAAAAGATATAGCTGTCTGCTCACTGCAAGTTTTCATCCCTGGAACTAGGACATCGGCAATGGCATTGCGCAAATTCATACTGATTTCATGCGCAGACTTCTCTTTAACCCTATTTTAACCGGGGGGGGGGCGTTTTTCGCCCCCTATCGGATTTTTTTAAATAGCTCCCAAACGATGCCACCTACAATGCTGAAACCTCTTGACTTTTCCTAAAATTTACTTGGCAATCAGAAAATAGAAGTTTCAATACCCATTGTTTGACCACGTGACCACCACATGCCCATATTTGGAGAGTGGTCACAATGAAATTCTTTAAAACGGCTCTAATTTCTTCCTTTGTTACTAAATCTCAACAATATATATACCATTCGATTCGTCTCGCTGAGTACTTTCATTTGATATATAATTTATTCATATTTGCGGACATCAGCAGTTTATTATTTCTATGACGTCATCAAGGTGAAATTTGAAAGTAAATATGGTTGATAACGCTGTCTTTAGACAGCTTCATTCGACGAACAACAGAGTGAAATTTGAAAATAAATTTTGTTGATAACACTATCTTTTAGACAGCTTCATTCGACGAAAAAGAGAGTGAAATTTGAAAGTAAAATTTGGTGGATAGAACGGCTTTACATTTCTAAGCTGAAGCTGACCTATTTCTATTTCATGAGGGACGCGTTTCCCAATATTTTCATTTTCGGATGTGTACTGCATTTGCTTTAGAGGTGAAATTGGAAAGTAACATTTGGTAGATAGCGCATTTCTAAGCTCAAGCCGACCTTTACGCAATCAAAGAATTTTTCCGTTTATGTTTTATGAGGGACGTGTTTACCAATATTCTCATTTTCGGAGGGGATGTGTACTGCATTTGTTTTACAGGTGAGATTGGAAGGGGTAAAATTTGGTTCATAGAACAACACCTTGATAATTCATGGGAATTTTAGAGCAGTCAAAATGTTGTCGATGTTTTTAATAGTTTGCAATCCCAAACAATATTTTTTTGTTTTTATGTAGGAAGTTTCCCGATAGACCTTTAAGCTATTCTAAAAAAGTGCCTGCACTGCATCGAGCGACTTTTTTATACATTTTTATATGAGAGGCTCGATTGAGTGGCGTTCGCGTGCTTCTATCGCTGTTGTACACATCCCAACATTCTACGGGGCGAGGCAAAGAAAAATTTAGACGTTGAACGAGGCTAGATCTTCTATTTTACGTTCAATAATTGTTCCCTATTTTAGCAATTTCGTATTTTACTAATAGTTATCTTATGCTTAGAAATCTGTTACTCATTTTAGTAATTCCGTTGCGCATTTTAGTAATCTTATCCACAGGTAACTGGGAAAATTAGTATAAATGGAACAAGTACCTCTATCTGTGCCTCTATTCTTTGCCAATTTTGTCTAGATTAGATAAGGCGAACCACGATAATGTTTGTGATACAAACAGTTTCGGCTTCCACTTTGCCAAATTTGGTAAACAATAAAGTAAAGGTACTTGTTACTTTGCGTTTTGTTCCATGCATTTTTTTGTATACCGCGGTTCCATTCCGCGTTTCTGTTTCGTTTCGCGTTCCATGTTTTAGTAGGAGCCGTATGATCACATGACCTAATAAAATTGAAACAGACTCGTTCCAAAAGTCTGTTGTTTCGCTCCCCAAGCTGACTTGTGTCAGTTTAAAGCTTAACACCAACAACAACAACAAGATCGACGAGTGTAATGAATCTAATGAAGACAATAACTTCGCTTCCCAAAACAAAGACGTCAGGTCGGACCCCGCTGCAACGAGCAGGGCAGGGTGAGTCACAAGCCAAACAAACGTACAGACAGAGAGGAAGTTTTTGGCCAAGGTACGTTTATTTGATTCATGATTCAAACATGATGCAAATGTGAAACTAGAACCAATCTCTATGCTCGAGACTTGGGGTATATTACCATCATCATAATGTAGCTTATAGCATAAATGCAGCCTACTAGTAGGGCCTAAGTAAGGTAGGCCTATTCTATTACCTAATACACACAGGCACGGCAGCTAAGTAAGCTAACTAAAATGGACTAACATAATGAAGCTTATACAAAATTTCAGGCAATCTCTATAAGCTATTACTGCTATGATCAAGAGAGAGGTCAAGACGGCTTCAGTTTCATTGATTTTGAAATTCCACTAAGCTAAGTGAAAGTGTGATATCACCATAACTGATTGCGGTCAAAGACAGGCCTGCTATGACTCTGCTATGTATGAACGGTTACCGCAGAAAAGTGGAGGCTGAATAGTTGTGGCTGGCTTGAGGTAGCAATGTTAAAATACATTTTACAACCTACTATACTTTCTAATTAGTATACAACACTACTTCAAGAACAGTAACCACAACAGGGAGCAAGATACCATGACTACCCATCATGGTTGTTTACATAAAGAAACATCCAACTTAATTATAACTGAATATATAATTATAAGAAGCTACACACAAATGATTACTACCAGTATTGAGTATATACTGAGGTGTGTTTCACATCAGATGGCAGGCTAGCATAAATAAGCCACACGCCGAACAACGGTGCCCCCGACCAGGAGACCAACAATGACAACAGTTGCTGCCACCACTGCTTCCCATCCAAGATCCCCATTGTGGAAACGCCTCCATGATGTGCCTCCATCACATTATATAGAGTTGAATATAAACAGGAAGATTTAATGTGGATGATATTTGACATTTGATATGATAACACCACAGCCAACAACTAGAAGGACCCAGCAAATATTGAATTTAAGGACAAGGGTACACACAATATACATAAAGTAAAAGAAGGATACAAGACTGGAGAATTTGTCTGAAGGAAATTTGAGGAAATTGCCTAGGAAGCAGGTAAGGGCTTAGGCTCTGCTACTCTGCTTGCTTTTTATGTACGAAGTACTGTACAGTAAACAAGTACATATAGGAGTGAGGTGGTGTAACGCACTAGCACTCTCACTCACGAACCAAGAACACATTCCGCAAACCAGCTACGAATGCCAAGAATGCAATCAGTATCAGTTGCCAACTGCTGTATTGTTTTTACAAAGACTTTTCCTGGCACAGCACAATGAACCATTAAATATTTTCGATTTCATGTGCTCAACAAACATTCTAGAAGAAATGATGTGACACACAAGAATTTTTTTGGCAAAGCACCAGGAAAACAAACCATTTGCAGATTTTCAATGTCGTACCATGAACGAAAATTGTAGAAGAAACATAGTGACGCAGTTTCGATTCATGCCCAATTCGACCATAAACAGCCCATAAACCATATTGCATTGCCCTTATTACAAAATTGTTGGCAGATTTTCAAGTTGACCACTTTTCAATTTAGGACACTGGAAGTACTGTAATATCTTCAATGGTACCCGGACAAAGCAGAGGAACAACTGTGTTTAATTGCTACGAAGGGCCAAGTTTCATTACTTAAGAATATTGACCTAAATATTCTCACAGATAATCACAAGTTTTGGAGCACTGCAAAGCCACTGTTTTGAGATATGTTAAAATCATTCTATCTTTTTTTTAGTTGATATCTGAATGAGAATCAAGTGACAACATGGGAGGTGAACAATCAAATTTACTCCCAATGCCCATGGGATTTGACTACATGTGCATGTCATTCAGATCATATGATCGAATAAGGATGATTTATGCAACGGAACAAGAAATCAATTTGGTCAGGCAGATTATCATGCAGTTTACAACCAGAGGTAAGACAGTATTACTGTACCTTTACTTATACCTGTCCTAAGACCCTATTTGCATGAGACTGGATGGAAATCGGATCAGATCCATTTGGATTCAATCCACTGTTATGAAGGTTGTTTCCCATCCTAAAAAACTGGGAAATACCTAGGAATTCCTAGGATTTTTCTGGGTAATTTCTGGGCAAAATTCCCTAGCTTCCTAGGATTCCTAGGACAAAGGTGGAGAAAGAGCAAAGTTCCTAGGAAAGCTGGGAAATAGTGGAATTGGATAGAATTTTTTGGCAACATTTCCCAGCTTTCCTAGCTCTTTGGGTTCACGGATTCCCAGCTTCCCCAGCTTCATAGGAAGCAGAATTCCCAGCTTAAAATTTGTTTTGATGGAAAAGCTAGAAGGGAAACTGGGGAAATCCTAGCTTTCCCAGTTATCTCCCCAGCTTTTTTTGTACGGGTTACATAGGGTCAGATCAGAATTGTTCGTATTTACAGACCGCATCTTTTGAATGTGCCTAAAATCACCAATAAATTTTCCCACTATTCTGCTGTACAGCAAATGACTTCAAAATGTTCCAGCATAGCATGTGTAGTGCTCTTTAGAAGAGAAACGCCCGGGCTGATGTTGATATGCTCCTAAGCATGACCCCGGGGGGGGGTACTTCATTGTCAACATGATTCGACCTGAATCTGGACTTTGGGAAAAGGACCCATTCGCATGACAGAATATTCAAAGATTTCCAGCCCATTTGCATGAATATCAGGAAATTTTTGACCCATGTGTATGAATTTGTCGATTTGAAACAAAGGAAAATTTCAGTTTTTTTGCGTGGATTATCATTATGGGGCCGATTGATTAGAAAATTCTCAAAGAACTACCCATCTACCAGAATTGTGGTTAAAAACAGACCCATATGTAGAGAATTTTGGATGAAAAAACCCATCCATATGAGCGGCACGTCCAGTACAACTTAACAATGAAGTACCCCCCCCGGGAGCATGACACTTTCCTCCTCCCAAAGGGATGACATGTGCTAAAGCACGTGAAAGTCATTTGTGTTAGGCGAAAAGTTTGATTACGATTTTAGGCCTGTTTTCAAGTTTTCTTAAAGGGGCTCTTGATTGATATGAACTGAAAGTAATGTTTATTGTCATCAAACTTATCTGCACTAATTTCATTGTAGGCATCCAAGAAGAGAAAATTAAATGTGGCAGTGCATATGAATTCAAGATACGAGGTACTCCATTTTCATCTGCAACTTCTGCAGAGGAGGCCGTAAATACAAGAAAGCTAGTGGCACAGTTGCTCTTTTGTTTATTCAACCAAGGCTGTAAGTTGTTAGTTTCTAGCGACCTAACGCAAACAACAGACTTAACTTCTTGGATGTTCCACAGGGAGCAGGTTCAGGCCTCCCAATTCGGGTTTGCCTGTGTTGGAATAAGCAGCACTGATAAACTTCAGTTGGTTAATTTTCCATCAGAGATGTATCAAATTTTACAGGGAGTTGTTCAGAGAAACTGGCCACAAACTATTCAGAGTACAAGGCAGCTTGGAGATGCATATGAAATAAAGCTGCGTGGAACGCCCTGGATGTCGTCTGGAGGTGCTGAAAATATCCAATCAAAAACACTTGTTAAAGCAATGATTAACGAACTCGATATGCGACAATGGGTATTATATGGCAGCAGTAATTTAAAAGGCACTGCTGATACCTTGATTTTTAGGTATGATCCAACAGTACCAACTGATGGCTCACGAATGGCTGGCTTTGTACTGAGTTTGAACAGGAATGACCGACTGAGATGCATCGACACCCCTCCTGATGCTGTTGCCTGCGTCAAAAATATGTTGGTACATTTCTGGGCCCGTGGCATCCAAGAGGAGAAGCAGAAATTTAATGCATATGAGTTTAAACTAGCAGGTACTCCCTGGTGGGCTGATGGTGGTATGGCTGTTGATACGAGATTCCTGATGTGTAAGATCTTTGAAGGATTGTGGAGCATTGGCTGGCGTGTTCAGTTAGCTATTGATTTGACAAGGAAATTGAATGACAAAAGTGTAATAACTTTCCAGAGAACCGCCCCAAGTCAAGTGCCAATATTCTGCCTGTCACTCAACTCGACTGACAAGATACGTGTCATAAATGCCCCGCCAAATGTCACGCAGGCAGTGGTGTCCGAAATTAGGAGGTTGTGGCTGTTTGGCATCTCAAGAGAAGGACCGTATGGTGCAAGTATGGAAGTGAAACTGAATGGGAACCCATGGTCGTTTGGCTTTAATGGCCACGATGGTACACATGGCCGTGTTTTGTTGATTCACTTACTCAGACTATTAGCAAGTATGGGATGGTTCCTCATCCTCTCAGCTGATGTCTCTGCAAAGTATGTGCACCAAGACAAGGGCCCAGACTACCCGGTTGATGTCCATAGTTTGTGGTTTACGCAAATGGGTCCACCAGTGCCTGCTCCTAACCAGCAATTTGCCACCGCACCACCCATGGCTCCTGCCCAGTTTCCACCAACTCAATTTGGCATGGAAGGACAGGCAACCTCCATGTTTGGGGCTGGGCCCGCACCGCCGATTGGGATTTCAGAAGCTCCACCTGCTTATTCTGATATACAAAAATGATTTTAGCTATCTCACAACTGTAAATTTGGTCAGTATTTTAAACTTCAATTTGATCATTATCAACAAGGTCTACTGGTTGACTCATAACAAGATCACTCTAATTCAGAAATTATAATATTGATTCGAATTTAAGGACCCGTTGCTATCTATGATATTCTATATTTCATATATTTACCTAAGGAGGAAGGTAGCCCTTCAGCACAAGTGCTGATTTTCAAGGGGCCCTCCCATAATAAAGAGCTGAAACTAAATTACAAAGATCATTTATACCATAAACTATTATTAAAACCACTTTTATAATCTAATAACCAATTTACAATGTTCAAAATCTGCAATTTAAGGAAAGAATAAATCGGTTCTTTGAATTATCTTAGGAAGGATGCCTGCTTTAACTCAGAAGAGAGGCTATTCCACAACTTTTCTCCTCCTAAAGAAAAACACTTGTGGCCATTTGCTTTTTCTTCAATGGTAGCCTTGGGTCAGTTTCGGTATTACCGAGGCTACCGGAGGAGCATTGTGCATTTTTGTGAAAAGGTTACACACAAAGTATTGTGGAGTTAACCCATTTTAGGATTTGAAAACCACTGTTTCAGACTCATTTAAATAAGTTCCTGGATGGTCTTCCAACCTAGCCTTTCCATGAGTGTTCTGCTAGGGACCTCGTAGCTCCTTTTTGTTACGATCGTTGAAGCATTTTTCTGAAGTTTTTGCAACTGATTGAATTCATGAAGGATTCCCAAGGCTGTTTCCTCTTGCTTAGGCTGAAACTATGAGTGCTAAATCTAACGCATTGTTTTTGTTTTCTTTGTTCAGGCATTGCCGTGTTGTAATGGTACGGAAACTGTTGAAATGTGCTTTTGCTTTCCCATCAATTCTGCACATCAAATAGCAAAATTAACGTGATAGTGATTGGCATATCGAGAGATCTGACTTTTGGCTAATTCCCAATTTTATTGGGAAATATTTTTCCTAAAATTACAAGAACATTTTTCAAAATTGAGTCGAAGCTTCACTAAGAGAGGTATTTAATATTTAAAAAATTGGTTGCATTGCATCTTCTGCATTATTTTTCAAACATTGGATACCTGTTATGACTCACCCAGTTCACTGGTCATTATTAGCATTGTTGTCAACTATTTCAAACGCTTTTGTAGATGGTTGCTTCATCTCTCTTTGGATTCAATGGCATGAAAGGATATTTTTCATTGTGATTTCCAAGCTGTGTTTTTTGTTGTGTTTTGAAAGGGAGTGGGGAAATGGAGCATAGGTTCAAAATCTTTTAAAAGGGTGGGGTAAAGTTTAGCGACCTATTTCTTTGAACTGAATGACTTCAAAGAAACCTTTAGCTATTTCGCTATAATTCTACAGTTGGACTTTTCTGAAATTCAAGAATCATTTTTCAAGAAGACTTTTAGACTTGTAGGCTCGTCATTTCTAGACTTGTAGCCTGCGCGCAGACTTAAAGGGGCTCCGTCGCCAAAATGTAAACAAAACGATGATTTTGCAGTTTTTTTGGAAGGTGATATCACACAGGATTTTCATATTTTTTCAAAATGAAAGTTGCTGTTTGGACACAAATCATTGTACTTCACAAAGGAACAAACCAAACATTCATACCTTCTACAATTGCTCGGATATAAGTGGATTTTTAACGGTCACTTTTTTGTGGCTTTGGTGAAGCCACCAAACAAACTGCAGAAAACAATGTATGAACATTGGATAAGTAGTGACACGTGCGAGTTTACGGATTTGTTTGCTGTTTGGCAACGGAGCCCCTTTCAGTCTGTGCGCAGGTTACTAGATTTCTTGACGCAACATTAAATAATTTCCAAGAAAACCGTAGTTTACAAATGTCCACAATATGGTATCAAGCAAAAGTCTATCACACTTCTGGTTTATGATTTAGAAAGTCACTGGAGCTGCAGGCAAATTAGAAGTTTTGACCATGATAGTTAAACACTCAAATCATCAATATCAGCAAACAAGGTATCTATGCTCTAATTAACCATCGAGGAACGTGAAGAATTGCATGAGGAATTGCATGAAGCTATATTTTAATCATGAGGCGCAGCGAAATTTGTGTTTTTTTTTTATGCCTGGGTGTAGATCTTTTAAGAGTACTTTTATTTATCAAGGGTTATAATTCGTAAGAATCCGTCTTTTTCTGATTTGCTAGTTAGCATTTCGAATACTTTACAACTTCAAAACTAGCAGAAATACAAAATGTAATGACGAGCTCAAAAATACGTGCTCTTGAATTACTGTAGATTGCCTAAAATTCCTTTCTTGCCATTGAATAAAAATGAAAATATAATAACCATTTTAGATACTTGCTGATTATATTATTGTTATTAACATGTAAAGGTACATTCTTAAATTTGATTCGTAAATTAGATTCGCAAATTTGATTCGCAATTTGATTTTTAGGAGTAATGCCAATAGATTTTCAATGGCATCTCGAGTTTGAAATATCATAATGTAACAACTAGGCGAGTGCGAAAAGATTTCTCGTGCTCCCTATCTATCGAATGCCGTAAAAGCCCTATTAAGCCCCTCTCTTTTAAGCCCCCCCCCCCACTTATATCAAATTGGAGAGGCTACCAAAGATTCTCCATTTATTGAGCTAAATAAGTTTGCATGTTAATTTTGTTTATATCAACTTATAAACAACTACAACTGTAATATTTACATTCAACTGTGCCCCTCATAGCGGGAAAAGACCCAAGGTCATCGTGTTCCCACTATGAGGGACACTTACAATAAACAATCCATTACAAAGAGTATGTACAACAAAAATAAAAGGGAGGGGGTAGCTGTTGTTTAGAGTTTCACTTAAAGCGTTGAGTAGTCTTAATGTATAATATAGTGGCATCCATGATCATTCTATTGCTAATTGTATTCAAGCGTGAACTGCCATATAAAAGGAGATCGCACAAGGCTGTTGTATCCATATCATTAATGTCCAGGGCAGGGATTTCTGAAAGCTGACCAAAGAGATCTGCACACATCAAATCAAACAGTGGGCAGTGGAGGAGATAGTGTTCATGTTAATTTTGATGTGTTTTGAGATAAAACTTTGTCGAATTCATGTATTACTCGTAAAATTGTATGTTTAAACCACAAAATATGGTGCAAAAAGGACTAAAAAGTGTCCAAAATTAGATAAGCCACCCCCCCCGGGGCTTTGTAGAGCTTTTACGGTATACGTTTGTTGTGTTCCTAATTATTTAAACTACACACTCCTCGCATCACATCTATCGAATGCCTACCCTAGATGTTTTTGTATTTTCCCGATTATCTACACACTTCTCACATCTGTCGAATAGATGTTTCTGTCTGTGTTCATAATTATGTATTCACTCTTCACATCTAATTTTCATATTATTCATGCTAAGAAAATACCTATTTAACATGTAGCAAACGCACTCATGTACACTCGTTTTTTTTATAAGAAACTGCTTATAAGAAACGGTAGGCTCAATTTTTCGAAAGCTAAGAAACAACCCTACCTGAATTGAAAAAGCTAAGAAACTTCTGTAATTTACACTTTTGATTTTCTCATCGAACTCAAAAATATGTTGACATTGTACAGTTAAAGCAACTGTTTAGACATTATTTTGAGTGCGAATCATGTTATTTACTTGCTTTGAGATCTTTCTAAAGTAATTTGGGAGCCCTTTAGACAAAACGAAATTAACTCTACACTTCCGGCATTTAGGATATAAGAAACACGTAAGAGGGCATAAAAATTTAAGAAACTGCCTACCAGCCCCGGACCTTAGTTTGGTATAAAAAAAATGAGTGTATTTGATTGCTTTTTGATAATTAATTAAATGACGATGCTTACCATATGCCTAACAGTAGGGTCTACTGGGGTAACATGGGTAAGTTTGGGGTAAATTGGGCAAGGCGAAAAATATGGATAAATTTTGATGAAATCTTTTTCGCAACATTCCTCTAGCTACAACTGCTCAAACTACCCTCCTTGGCATAGTGACCTGGAGATGAAGCTGCCCAAAACTGGGGACAGGGACTTGAGTAGGAGACCCAGGCAAAAGTACCCGAAACTGGGGATAATAATTGGAAAATACCACCCAAGACTAGGGTAACTTTTATGATGGCATACCCAAAATTGAGGAATTTTTATAATCTAGCACCACCAAAGACATTTCAAATGCAAAAACCCTTTCTTCTCAATCCAAACTGTGTAGGACCTCTAAACATGTATTCTGCACACACAATATTTGCGCGAGCCAAACTAAACAGCAACATTCTTGACGATTGTCAACAGGTATGTTCACATCTGAATATAACCCAAAAAAAAGAGGATGGATGAGAATTTATGACCCAAAACTGGGGTTAAAAACTACTAAGTTTAAAGGCAGAAACACCGCAATGCAACAACAAAAACAACAGCAAATGGTTGAATAAATTTTATGCCAATATTTCGTCCTGCCATGCAGGACTTCTTCAGGGCTGTAAATTACAGCCCTGAAGAAGTCCTGCATGGCAGGACGAAATATTGGCATAAAATTTATTCAACCATTTGCTGTTGTTTTTTTGTTGTTGTGTTGCGGTGTTTCTGCCTTTAAACTTATTAATTTATTCGTCACCGCAAGCATCTTCGAATCCAACAATCGACGCTGGTATCGTGGCCTTTCCTTTTTCAAATTAAGTTAAAAACTACCCTCCTTGGCATAATGATTTTTTAAGTATCTGTACAGGGTCTACTGTTTTTCAGCAATCAGCACTACTCATTTTACCCCCAGCCTACCCATTTAACCCAGCAGACCTTATTCTTCCTTGGCACAGTCTTAATCAACAATGGAGATAATAGAGCTGTATAAATGTCCGTCGTCGTTTTTCAAAGTTTAACTTAAATTTGAACAACTTATACTTCGCCTAAGCTTAAAATATCGTTACAGGCACTGGAAAATTTATGGGTTTCATGTATTATTATACTTCAACGCTGCTTTGAGCGACATATTCTTCAATGTAAAGATATTTTTGAATGCATATACTTATTTAAACAAATCAACTGGCCTCTTTGCTATCGTTGATTCTTTATTAATATGCCAAGATGGCTCACATTGCTAGTCACATGGGGAATTTTGAAATGAAAAATATTTAAACAAATGATTCGTGGTACAAAATTTTAAAATAGCCTTGAATAACGGACTCATCATATTAAACCCATAAACGCAACAAAAACATCGAAATCAGTAGAAAGAAGACTATTAACTCCTGTAAAAGAAACAATAACCAAAATAAGCCTGTAACAAGAGAAAAACTGTTCAATCCTGTAAGACAAAACCGAATTAAAAACCTGTAGGGAAAGAAATTTTGGTGATTTCACGTTTTTCTTTTTCAGCGGTTACTGGAGAATTATTAACTTATTTCTTTCCTTACAGGTTTTAAGGTTAATTCGGTTTGTCTTACAGGATTTAACAGTTTTTCTCTTGTTACAGGCTTATTTTGGTTATTGTTTCTTTTACAGAAGTCTTCTTGATTTCGGTGTTTTGTTGCGTTTATGGGTTTAATATGATGAGTCCGTTATTTAAGGCTATTTTTGAAATGAGAAATCTTACCAGCGGGCCAGGGGGGATACTCATATATTTTTCCCTACAAGGATCTGCCGCTGAACAATGTATCATTGTCAGAATTCCTACTCCGGGACAGGGTATCATTTTTATAAAGTCGGCTCCATGACAGTGTCCATTAGTTTTTGAAAGACCACAGATCCCGCTTCATAACTTACTTTTTGACACTCTGCCTTAATTTTCAACATGATAATATTTGCTCTTTAAATCGGAAATGAAGAAAAATAATTTATGACCACATTTTTGTCCACAACGTTTCTTGGCGTAACGAGATGGAACCCTACCGCTCTGCCTATTTGACTATCTTGGGGTTTGTTTTGGTCCACTTTTCATGTAGATTCCGAATTTTGATGTTGTTTTTTGGACATCGATGCCATTTTGTTATGAGGTCACAATGAAATCTATAGAGTTTCTCGGAAACTATAGTAGCTCTGCCGACAATGGGTGTGACCCAAAAATTGTGTTAATCAGTTGGATTTTACATCAATCTATGCACAATTCAAAGCTATGATCTGTGTGCAAAATATCGAAACTCCCCTAGGAATATTGCTTCAGGGGAAAAGGAAGTAGGGCCTTCAGTCCCCAGCTATGGCCATAAGTCCCCATAAGTTTAATACGAGCCCTTGATTTTTAGTTCAAAGTAACAAATCACAAAGTTATTCGAATCAATGTTCAAGAATTATTTCATTATTCGAATCATCGAATATCACAGTCTCTAACCTAATAAGTACAGAATTCGTTCACACTTTTCCAAGGGGTGGTAGTTATTCAAACGAAAGTAAAACTTTTCTATCGGTTCAAAGATCCGTGGTTTCTGCTTAAAGGGGCATTCCGCAGAAAAAAACCGGATATCGTTGAACTGCATTGTTTGCTTTTAAAACTAACATGCTTATCATTATAAACATTTTCCAATGTTTGTCTAACTTGAATAAAGTTCAAACGGGCCAAAAACGAAACAGATATTATTCAAAATAGAGACAGAGAACTCATCCGAGATAGAACGCGAGAATTCTTGGTAAAGCCGATCATTTCTCTTGCGCATTGTCGACCGTGGACACATGAATGAACGAATACAACGGGGAATTCAAACTCAATTTAACAAGCGACGCACAACGAGCGTATCAAAATTCGCCGATAGCAGACCGACCGACGGACAATAACGAAAATATGCTACCTTTGTTCGCCGAGAACGATGCATAAAAATTGTAGGGTATTGAAATTAAAATTGGTCCATATGTTTTCTTCCATATCTCGCGTTTGAGAAGCGCAATCGACGAAAGGAAAACGATTTCCAAGGGCTGACATAATCTGTTTCTCGATCGGAATGACAGTATGAATCTCTGCATGCATTTAATTTTCGAGGAATGCCCCTTTAAACCAAATTTGATTTTCAGATCGTCTGAAATGTTAGCTTGCCCGCAAAGGACCCTGGATGACAATAGCTCTTTAAAAACTTCGCAAATTATCATAAGCCCATCACAACAACAGCAACAATGCGAAAGTGTTGTCGGCAGAATGATTTAACGAATTCGGAGCAATTAAAGAGAATCAACGGAGATAAAAGCCCCGCGCGGAAGGAGTCTGGGTATTCTATTATTAACCTATTGTATTTGATGATTTCGAGACGATCAAGGATATTGTTGAGCAAGAGGAACAATAACATGCGTTGGAGTTTTCAATGCCCTATTTATAGATGACCTCCTCTTAGCTCCGTTCATTCACTTTAAGAACAACAAAGAGTAACAATCAGCAAGTCAAGCATATGCGGTATGAATTTCATTTTTCTTCAATTCAAAGAACAGGTGCTGTTGTCGGTTGCAATCTGCAAACGGCAGCATCGTAAATTCGTAAATTTCAGATCGTAAATTGCCGGAGTGAAGCTACGCGACGAGTGAAAGCTAACAAACCAGCGAAAGTCAGGTAAAGATTAGAAAACGTTCTTTTTTCCTTTACCAAGTTTCGCTGAGCTCTATGTTTATGAGTCATGTGTAGACAAGGTTGATTGCATTCTAATGCTCATTATGTTTATTTCTGAAGGACCTGCACCATCCCTGATCTCCGTGGATCATCTTATTTTTTGTGAATTTTGAGAAATATGAAAATTAAAGATGAGATAAAAAAGAAAAATGGAAAGAAAAAGAGAAAATGTTTTTCTTCCTCTTCTTTCTGTTTCTTTTTCTTTTCGTTTATTTTGTTTCATTTTTCAAAAATTGCTAAAAAGATGCTCTGATCCAGGGTGAAAGGATCTGTTTTTAGTTTTTCAATAAACAGGCGAGAAATTAGTATAAAGTTCATCCCTACATAATATATAAGACATTGCTTTCAGTTGCTTTATTGATCTTATCTCATGAAAATGAATGGCTACCAATTTTGGCAAGAGAAACCTACTCAAGAAAGCAAGGTACTTGGATTGATCTTATCTGATAAACAGATTTTCCCCATTATCAGTGTGCTCATCAAACACTGATATTAGAATTTTTGGTAAAACACTGTGTGATGTACCGCTGCTTAAAGTAATTTGCTTAAGCATCACCAAAGCCAAGGGAAAAAATTTTTTAAATTGAAATGTACATTTAAACAATCTTACACATCATCTTACACATGGGACAATATTAACTTAAGTCAATATTAACGCATTAACTTAAATCTGACGTATCATCTTAATCAAACTGCTCAAGGGTCCTTTCACCTAACATTCTTGCTATTACATGGACATGTGTTACCTTTTCAAGTATAGATTTGCATTAAACAAAGAGTTTAGCATATTTTGAAATACAGTTATCAACAAATGACTGCGCAAACCTTTGTGCTGTAGCATTGTTATGGGTGCATGACAAGAAGTTTTAGCATTCTATCCACAGCTACACTCATTAATTATGAGGTGTCTTTCTCCTATATTTATAAAGGCAGGACATAAGATAATATACCGGGTGAACCAGAAAAAAGTTCCCACTTTTGAAAATTCATAGCTTCAAGAGTACTGGATGGATTGGAATGAATCAATATTTGCTTAACAGCCAAAAGATCGAAGTATTTTTGTGATTTTTCTCGCTTGTTACAAGAATTGGAAAAATTTTTAAATTCAAATCTTGAAAAACTTTGTGGTTGCATAATGATTGAAAAAGGCCTAAAATACATGATCAAATCATAAAGGACTCCTCTCTCAGAACAACAGAGAAAAAGCAATTTCTCATGGGTGAGAGATATCGTCTGCAGGTTTATTGCCATGGGATTGAAAATCTTTAGTATCTGTTTGAGAATATATGTCTTATTACTCGTGAGAGATGTGAAACGCCCGTGTGTATTGTTCTGTGTGAGGAGAGTGTTAAAGATTTGATCAAGTGTTTTAGGCCATTTTTCAGTCATTTCGAAAACATGAAATTTGTGTAAAGTTGAATTTACCTATTTTGCAGTGCTCGTAAGAAGACGAAGAAAATCACAAAAATACTTTGACCGTTTGGCTTTTAATTAGAATTTGAATCGTTCAAATCCATGAAGTACTTGTGGTGTTACGAATTTTCGAATGTGAGAACTTTTTCTGGCTCACCCGGTATATGTGTAAAGCTACGTAAATGATATGAAATGAATATTAAACTGATAAAGCATACAGAGGGTAATTCCAACCCTCCTCGACCACCCTCCGTGACAACTCTGCGCATGAGCTAGGAATGTTGAAGCACGAGTGAAGCGAGCGTTTAACTTCCTAGTGTCTTTATAGGCTTACGCATGGATGCATATGTTCTTTGGCAGAAACAATAGTAATTTGGAATAAATTATAAGCTTAAGATAAGCTGAAGAAGAGCTCATGTATCTGTCATTTTTAACAAAGTGAACTCTTTATAAGTCACTGATATCATGACATATGTGATATGCGATATGGTCTCCCATATTGAGCACCTGCTCAAAATTAAATGCTGCAGGTATGATATTGCATTTTATCCTTTTCCCTGCTGTCTCCTGAACTCAACAACGTTCAGATTTTAACTCTATTAATACCGGGCTTTTTGGACCCTTGTCGTACTGGGGAGAGGGGGGGGGGGGTTTCCTCAGCCCAATTTGTGGGTGTACCATTAAAGATAACCAGCACTTTCTCCTGCACTGCCACCTGTTTAGTCCAATGCGTAGAGATCTCTTTGGTCAACTAAAGTAGTACTTATCGACAAAATGAATCGCTTTGATTGAATTGCACTGAGTGAGTCGAAACTGCCAGCCGATGATTTTGAAGTTATTTGATGTTACCTTCCAAGAGCTTCGACGTGCTGTGGCGCACTCTGTGGCGGGGGTGCTGGCCAGGATGTGAGGTTTTTGTTTCGCCGTATGCGTTGGTGTACATCTTTGGATCTTGGTGTGCAGTTTGCTTTGGGGTGATGCATGGTGGGTGGAAATGGATTGATTCCTCAGATTGTTTTATGTGCCAGACGCAGTGGTGGCACCAGGGGAGGGCTAGGGGCCTACAGCCCCCCGTCGGAAGCATCTTGCCCCCTGTCGGAGGAAATTTTGGGTTCTTGTGGGAGGAAATTTGGCAAAATAACGTACGAAAACTGCATTCTTTAGCTATTCTAGCCCCTCTGTCGGAAGCTCCAGCCCCTCTGTCGGAAGATTTCTGGCGCCACCCCTGGCAGGCGTAGGGGTGCATTTTCGACTCAGCTAGTACAGTATATCATATCATAGAAATCCAGATACGATAGCGGTGTCTCGAGCGATGGGGACCTTGGGTGGGGAGCAGTGACGGGGACAGTTGTTGTCGTTGTTGCTTCCTTGGCCGGCGTTCCGATTGTTCACTATTATATTTTGGCCTGACATCTAATGTGAAACCGGCTCAAATATTTATTTGTAAAATGTTTTTATAATTAGAATTTCTATCTGTATTAGTTGTAGCGTATGTATAGTAGTTTGTATTAGTTGTATTTTAGTTTATATTAATTCCAGGGGGTAGACATGACATTTTGCTCCTCCTGGTCCCCGTCCTTGTAGTGTGGTATAGTAGATTGTAGGTAGTGTTTAGGTAACTTTGTTGTAAATTTTTATATTGAATATAAAAAATTAAAAAAATATCATAACACCAAACAGCAACCCTTCTCCCTTTATATGTTTACTTTGTTAGTTTTGTTTTTGATAGATAGTATAGTTCAATTGTTATTGCCAACCATAGTGGGGACCAGATGGCCAAGTTTCCTTCCCCGCTGTCGCTGGTACATAGCAATGTATCTATTTTGTAGCTTCTAATTCATTTAGATCATTGAACAAATCTTGATTTTCATTTTTCAGGCAAAGACTGAGTAATATCAAGAAAGAAACATGGGAGCTAACGAATCAAACATAGTTCCAATGCCTGAGGGATTTGACTACATGTGTATTACATTCAGAGCAATGGATCGAATCAGAGTGTTTTATGCAACAAAGCAAGAGATTGACATAGTCAGGGAAACTGTGAAGACATTTTGTCCAAGAGGTAATATAATTGGTAATTGTAAGATACTGCCAAAATTCTCTAAGTAAGGGTCATCTTTCAGGAGATTTTCTGTAAAAAATGGGTCAGTGTGGCTAAAATCGGCAAAAAGATCATTAAAGTAGGTAGCTTTCCACCAAAATTTATTATAATAGTGGGAACAGATGCCTTACTCGTGATCTAAAACCACCCAAAATCAGATGATTCATAACGACCGACAGTCAGATAATAACCACCCAAAGCTATCAGAAATCCTAAAATTTAACATCAGATATCTTCTTTTTTTATATATCATGAAAATTTATAAGACAAAAACAAGACTCAAATTCAATTACTGTTGAAGTGAAGGCAAAGACATGAGGTTATCGAGTTGCTTTACTGTTACTTTTACTTGGCTGTAATTCATTTAATTCAACATGCATGGTAAGCATTAACCTATTGTCACAATAGAAACCAAGACTGACGACGTGATTCATTGTATTCGTTTAACATCTGATGTTTTTATCTTCCCTAATACAAGGAATCACGACGAAACAGATTCAAAGCAGATATTAAAATCTAACGAGAGATCTGAATAAAAATCTAAATTCTTACATCCTTTGATTGTCGAAAGAAAAGTCGAATGTCGCTTCGAGCGTCTTTTCAAACGTCAGTTCATTTCGAAAAATCGATCTTTGATCTAATCAAGCCACAAACGCAAGGAGTGGGCACGTGGTGTGACCTTATTAAGAAAGTAGCGATCTGATAGGTCGCGCCATAAATGCGGCGGAGATGGCCTAAATTATTCTGCGTTTTGAAGCTGTATTGTCATGAGTCTCAGTTTAAAGCCATAACATCATCCCATCCAATTCAATGCGGAAAATTGAGACTCGTGTAATCAGACTGATAGAAACCAATTTTAAGCAAAAAAACATCATAAAATAGTAATCATCTTTTATTCAAGGAATACAAGAAGAGACGATTAAATGTGGCAGTGCATATCAATTCAAGCTGCATGGTACTCCGTTTGCACCTAGGACGTCTGCGGAGGAGGCCGTCAATACCAGAAAATTAGCGGCACAGTTGCTATTTCGTTTATTCAACCAAGGCTGTAAGTTGTTAGTTTCAAGTGATCTATCACAAAGTATAGACTTGACAACTTGGATGTTCCACAGGGAGCAGGTTCCGGCCTCCCAATACGGATTTGCCTGCGTTGGAATAAGTAGCACTGATAAACTTCAGCTGGTTGATTTTCCATCAGGGATGTATCAAATTCTACACGAGGTCGTTGAGAGAAACTGGCCACAAACTATTCAGAGTACAAAGCAGCTTGGAGATGCGTATGAAATAAAATTGCATGGAACTCCCTGGATGTCTGCTGGAGGTTTTGAAAATATCCAGTCAAGAACACTGATTAAGGCGATAATTAATGAACTTGATATGCGACAATGGGTAATATATGGCAGCAGTAATTTAAAAGGCACTGCTTATACCTTGATTTTTAGGTATGATCCAACAGTAGCAACTGATGGCTCACGAATGGCTGGCTTTGTATTGAGTTTGAATAGGAATGACCGATTGAGGTGCATTGACACCCCTCCTGATGCCGTTGCCTGCGTCAAAAATATGCTGAAACATTTTTGGCCCCATGGTATCCAAGACGAGAAGCAGAAGTTTAATGCATATGAGTTTAAACTGGCAGGTACCCCCTGGTGGGCTGATGGTTGTATGGCTGTTGACACGAGATTCCTTCTGTGTAAGATCTTTGAGGGGTTGTGGAGCATTGGCTGGCGTGTTCAATTAGCTATTGATTTGACAAGGAAACCAAATGACAAAAGCGTAATCACTTTCCAGAAAACTGCCGCAAGCCAAGTGCCAATATTCTGCCTATCGCTCAACTGGACCGACAAGATACGTGTCATAAACGCCCCGCCAAACGTCACACAGGCAGTGGTGTCCGAAATCAGAAGGTTGTGGCTGTTTGGCATAGCAAAAGAAGGACCGTACGGTGCAAGTATGGAAGTGAAACTGAATGGGAGCCCTTGGTCATACGGATTTAGTGGCCATGATGGTACGCATGGCCACGTTTTGTTGGTTCACTTAATCAGGCTATTAGCTGGCATGGGATGGTTTCTGATCCTGTCAGCTGATGTCTCCGCAAAGTATGTGCGTCAGAAGAATGCCCCTGACTTTGCAATGGATGTCCATAGTTGGTGGTTTACACAAATGGGTCAACCAGTGCCTGCTCCTAACCAGCATTTTGCCACTACAGCACCCATGGCTCCTGGCCAGTTTGCACCAACTCAATTCAGCATGGAAGGATATTCAACCATTTGCTGTTGATTTTGTAGTATTGCGGTGTTTCTGCCTTTAAACTTATACAATTACACCCTTCGTATCTTGGTTCCAAAACAGGCACCGTATGTCAATGACTCTAAGATATGCAGGATTTAAGATGTCAAGTAACCAACAAAGTTCTTCCATACCGTCGTATCATCTTTAATCTCACTAGAAATTCTTATTATACTAGAACTTAATCGTACACCCCTGTATGAATTTATAGTGAAGTACCCCCGCCCCCCCCCCCCCAGGGATTTCTGAGGCAGCCTGAGACAGATGATTACTGACTTATATTACTACTATCAATATGTAATTTGAAGATAATTTTGAGTCAGCTCAATCATTGAAATTTGTATTCTTCAAAATCTCTTGCTCAGTCAAACTATTATATACATTAGAGGAGATATTAAAAGAAAAGATGCATTTACATTTTAACAGTGCAAGGTTCTAGGACTGATTGAACTTGAACGGTGTCGAGTAGTGTCTTAGTGTTGTTTTGTTCAGTCATATTGGGCTTTTGAATAGTGAAAAGTAAATTGCACTTTGACAGCCCAACAAACTTCCAAACATAATTTGTTGTTTAGCTGCTCCAAAAGCTTTTTATAAATTGCACATAGATAGCAACTGCATAATTCAATAACCATCTACCTTAGGCTGACTAAGAAATTTTGCGTGTTCAAGTGAATTAATCTGCAAATACAGATTTGACCATGCAAGGTCGCAAAATCTAAGTTGAGATCGCATCTATACCATAAACTGAAAATAACAAATCTTGAATGCAAGGCTCCTTCGCAGGAACTGTTCAAATGCCTATACTTTTTTTGGGCATCTGGTACGTGTTGCAGATCGAGCTTCTTCGGATAGAAAGAAGAAAGAAAATGAACGACTCTCGGAGTTTTTGGCGGGTTTCCTTTATCAGTTTCATCAAATCCTGAATTTACAAGGTTATTCCAGAAAACAGTTAAAAAACATTGTTTGATGTGCAAATCAGTTCCTTTAGTTACTTGCGTCAATTTGCAGTTGCACCCAATGCTTTTGATTGATTCTTGTCTGTGAAACATAGCTCGTCATCTCTTCCATCTAATCCTTTAGTTTCTTTAGCTGAACTACTGGCAGTATCTGGTTGTTCTGGAGAAATCGCAGGACCGATTTCAGTGTTCTGATTCTTGTTTTTCACGCACTCGAATAGTAAAGCATCGAATGATTTTCGCCAATCTGCTAATTGGCCCTCTTTGGTTTTAGCTTTTCCCGCTGTTTTAGCGGGCTTTTTAACTCCTTTCATCAAATCTTCCTTCTTACCAAAACTTTTTTTAGCTTCTACTGTCCAGCATGCCACATTCTTGGTATCTGGTTCTCCAGGCTTTTCCGTCTTTCTCGTTCCGCAGCGCCATGTTATTCGGTTTACAAACTTTGCCAAATCACGCTTGAAAGATTTCTCATCATTACATCCATGAATGTGATCACTGAATGGCACCTTTGTTTGCAGGCATTCGTACATTGCACGTTGGAACCATACGCGTGTTTTACTGACGGTACAGAAGTGCCTGGTTTTTGTATCTTTTGGATACAGGATCTTTATGTTGTCTTTTTCGATTAACTTTGCAAGACCAGATAAGAATTGATTATCATCATTTCCGTCGTATTTTTGGTCCCAAGCAACTACCAGAGAGTTTATGGAGTTTTTGTGTTTTTGTGCCCATTCTGGAATCAACGTTGAGCAGTCATCTGTCAATTTGTAAAACCTAAAACAAGGACTGTTTAAAGTATAAAGAAACACGTCTGGTTTTTGAGCCCCGTTATCTTTGCATATTCTGCTAACATAGCTTCCGCTTTTGATAAGACAATTGACTCTGAATGATGTGCATTTGTTGGTGGTCTCGTTGTTAGCTGCGTTGATACTGCTGGTGCTATTGTAGCTGTTGTGGCTGTTGTTGGTGCTGGCGGGGTTGGCATTCCAAGAGCCCTTGCTGCCACAAAATAATTGCCTGTCTTGAGGTTTTCACCCTCAAAACCTTTCTTAAACTGGCTCGAATAATCTTCATTCCCAACCCAAAAGACAGAAAACTGTTTTAGACCTAAGTCGTCGTAGAATGGCTTGCAAACAGACTTGACATTGTTAATCGCCGTGTCTGTTTCATCTCTCTTAATGGCGCTTTGGATCAAGCGAGCCTCTCCATTGTAGATCGATACAACGATCCCCACAAAAAGAATGATGAACCAAGCCTTGAAGTTTTCCATTATACCAATCCTATTTTGTAAAAAAGTTGAATGCTCAATATACCGCATGTGCCAGAAAAAAGTTATCACTGTTGAAAATTCGTCGCACTACAAGTATTTTGTGGATTTGAATGATTCAAATTCTAGTTAGGGAGTTGTCATTTTTAATGCTGGGTGCAGGGGTGGAAGAATTTTGGGCACATATACCGCATGTGCCAGAAAAAAGTTATCACTGTTGAAAATTCGTCGCACTACAAGTATTTTGTGGATTTGAATGATTCAAATTCTAGTTAGAAGCCAAAAGATCGAAGTGTTTTTGTGATTTTTCTCGTCTTCTTACGAGCACTGCAAATATAGGTAAAGTCAACTTTACAAACATTTCATGTTTTCAAAATGACTGATAAAGGGCCTAAAACACTTAATCAAATCGTTAGGACTCTCCTCTCACAGAATAATACGCACATGCGTTTCACCTATCTCAAGAGATATAAGATATAGATTTCAAACAGCTACTAAAGATTTTCAATATCATTGCAACAGATGTGCAGACGATATCTCTCACCCCTGAGAAATGGAATTTTCTCTATTGTTCTGAGTGAGGAGTCCTTTATGATTTGATAAAGCATTTTAGGGGTCCTTTTCAGTCATTTTGCAATCATCAAGTGTTTCTAAATTTGAATTTACCAATATTTCCAATGCTTGTAACAAGGCAAGAAAAATCACAAAAGTATTTTCAATCGTTTGGCTGTCCAGCAAATATTGATTCATTCAAATCCATCCAGTTCTCTTGCTGCTATGAATTTTCAAATGTGGGAACTTTTCTCTGGTTCACACGGCCAATTGCAATTAGAAAATCTTTCATCATTTTTGTTATTGTTATTATTGTAAATCTTTGATTGACAAGTGAGCCTTATGCCATCCACACTGCCACAAAACATTTACAGCTTTTGCAAAGGAGCTTTAATCTCGCTTTCTAACAAGATTAACCTTAAAAGATGGAATGTGGCAAATGACAATCTTTGTCCACTTTCCTAAAAAGCGCAAACACAGCTTCAAATCTTGTCACATTAATTTGCTCTTTGTCCATTCATTTCGAGTCTTTAGAAAATTTTATCTACATTATATTGACCGTTTTCAATGTTTTCTAAATCGACAGAGATACTTCCATTTTGTCTATGTCTAGCTTCTAAGACTCACGAGCCATATTTCTGAACTGTGGAACATGATTTAGCATCTTTACTAAAAATGCTAATCGGACACTCTTTTCACTCCAATACCATACTCCCGAGGTAAATAAATAACAAGGTTGGTTATAGTGGTGTATAATGAATGCATTTCTCTGACAGTCTTAGCAACTGATCTATAAATATCATCCAATTGTTCTTTCGTTAAAGCCTGGCTTTCACTAGAGTCATAAGGATCATAAGAATCATAAGAAGCATAATTTTCAGATCTTATGACGCTTATGATCAAGTGAAAACACCAAGAATCCTAATCGTAAAATGATTATCACTTGAGTTGATCTCTTAAAACGCGAGACATAAGGATCGTAAAGATGAAAAACTTTTTCATCTTTACGATCCTTACGACCGGATGTGCCGGATTAAGCCTTTGTTTCTTCAATTAAATGAGGCAACTTCAGCAATTTCCACTCAAAAGTAGGCCTTCCAAGTGTATTCCTAAGCAGAGAACTGTCATTATTTATATAAAATGGAAGTATTTCGGGTGGAGAAACCATGGGAACAACTAACAGATGCCCAAAATCTTAGATAACTTCAGGAAAAGTCTCATAAAGATTTTGAATAAAAATTTGTGGAATAAAGCGTGTCTCATTTCCATTTCTGTGAGACCTGTGCCTTCTTATCAGAATCTACATTACTGCGATAGCAAAGGCCACACTGCATTTTCAAAGGAATTTCTTGCCAAGCTTGCACTATCATAGCAGGATTTTAAGGAAAATTATCTTTCTTACGATCGTTATGATGCAATGAAAACAACAAAGTCATAAGGATCGTAAGCATCATAAGATTTCAAAGTTTTGTTTCTTATGACTCTTATGATTCTTATGACTCTAGTGAAAACCAGGCTTAACCCTATTGCAATTGGGCTATCTGACACGTCCTGCTTTGGTTGGGGGGGGGGGCAAACACCCCCTACCTAATTCTTGACTGGAAATGGATTGGAATATGGATGGATTACGTCTAAAAACTACCATAACATTACTTGTTTCAATTCTGATATCGAAAAAAGGAAAAAATGATGTCTCATGTTGAATTGATAGATATACACAGGAATGTGCTTCATCGCTTACATATATAGATAGAATAAAATCATTATCATCGCTGTTATTATTTATTGCTGTTGCTATTATTGCTGTTATTTCTATTATGTTTATCATTATCATTGTTAAATGCAACTCGGCAGCAATATTTCAAAGTATGGTCAAAGAATGGAAAGTGGAAAATTGCACTTGCTAGATCAACAATTAAAGGTAAAAAACAAAGGCGACAGTAAAGATCTCAAATTTTTCTGGTTTTGTAAATAAATGTGTTATGTATTGCAACAACTCTAACAATTCGATGATAATGATGATGAATAAGAAATATATCCTGCACAAAAGTTCTTACACAAGGATGATCAAGGAATGGAATGTGGAGAATCGCACTAGCAATTTCTATCACCAATGAAATTAAAAAAAAAAATGCGATAGTGAAGATCTCAAATCTTACTTTCTAATTTTTCTGGTATTGTAAATTTAATCATAAATAAGAATCATATCTTACACAAAAGTTCTTTGTTGAGGTCTGTAAATGTTCTAGCCTTGAACAGTGTCGTCTGCACTCGAATGAATTTTAGTTATAATTTTCTTCATAGAAAATATTTTTTGATGAAGATGCAAGCATTTTTTGATGATCTCATTGAGTGATCTTATTGGAAAAGTGGCTACTGGTTTAGCAAGGTTAAAAGGTTAAAATATTGTATGGCTTGAATACGGAAATGACTTAAAAGTTCTCTCAGAGAAACCAAATAGCACCTAATCAAGTACCGGGCAGGCAAACAGTGCTGGTACGTAGCTTTGAAAATTGACTACTTCTATAGGGGGATGGGTACTCAGGGATGTTAAAGAAAGTGGTGCTCAGGCCGGGGTACAAAGAATCAAACGAATAAAATTATTTATGGCATAAATATCGACTAAAAAGATTTGTTTTTTCTCACCTAAGATACCGAAACTTTATGAAATCAGTGTCTTTAATCTGTGGAAAAGTGTCCTAACTGATTAGATTTCTCATCATCTATGATGATTTTTCGGTATTTCGATTTCAGTTATGTTATTTGATTTTGAATTTGTTTGTAGATTGAGGACTTTATTGCATCGCATCTCGATTTAGTAAAGGAAATCTCGGATTCCAGTTGACCATAGTGTTGAAGAAAGGGCATTAAATAACGTGGCTTTAGCCAAAATCCTTCATCATCTTTATACTGCGCGATTACCCTATTTTGGTCGAGGGCACTCCCCTAGAAGATTTTTCTGATAACTCTGCAATGAGGAAGTTTCTGACAATGAAAGTCAATGAATTTTTGCAGGAACCTATTGTGCTACTGCTAGTAAAGTTTCATTGAAATATTTCGATAAATGATGAACAGGAAGGCAATTTTCTGGGACTGACTCTGCCAAAATCGCAAATTCTCGAATCACGATTTTCCCGAAAAAGTAGCAAAATTGCAGTATTTTGCAAATTTCTTTTTCAGACTAGCGTAATTTGATGTTTTTTATCATAATTCATATGTTTGAAAGGAATTTTTGCTCCAAATTGGCCACATTTTTTTGTACTACACAAAGAAAAATGTTGACGTAAATAATAATGATAGCCAATGTCAGGATAATGTTCGAATAATCGAATTTTTGATAACTTCATCATACAGGAACTCAAAGAATTTGCTCATGCGTACAGCTGAAATACGCATAATCATACGTTTAAATTACGAACAAACTATGTAGTTGGATAGAGGTTCAAAAGTAGCATATTTTCCTCGCATTTCATCGTTTTGCTGCATTTTCTGTCAATTTTATTAGCATTAATTTGAGATTTTGCACAGCCAGACTTCTCTCAGAAATTGATCTTTCTTACCCTCTAGAATTGTTCTAATTTTCCTAAAACGCGGATTTTGATTATAAGAAGGACAACAAATTAAAAGTAAGTGAACTTGGTAGAAATCAACAGTGGAAGAACCGCTAGGGGGTGGCTGATTCCCCCCCAGGCTTGCTACGGTTATATTCTACTGAAAACAGAGTGACCGAAAGAATAGGTTTTCGCAAAAAAGAGTCTGCGAAGTATACCGTTTTCGGTAGAATTGCACAAGAAGAGTGTGACTTTAGCTCCTGCCAACTTTACTGTTTCCAGAAACCATAGTTCATTAATGCCTACAATATGGTATCAAGCAAAAGTCTGTCACTCATCTGGTTTATGATTTAGAAATTTGATGACATCACATCCTCAAATGATTTGAATTGTAAGATTCGCTGTAATTTCCAAAAATATTCAAAATTTCTGAAAAGTCTATCGGTAGATTTATAGATAAATATCTAAAGTTTCTTTCAAGCCATTTAATCAGAAGAAATAGATCATTGAATTTTACACCCACCTTTTTATGCCGAGATAAAGATTTGGAACCTATGCTCTAAAGAATACGCTCAAAGAGATGACTTCCTAAGTGTAGATGACTTTCTAAGTGTACTGAAATGGGTATAAACTTATATCTCCCTGGTATAAACAATGTTAGACGAATTTTTCATTTGATACCAGAGCATCGTACATCAGACAAAGGATTCCTTCAAACTTCTTAGTTTTAGATCGCGCAAAAAACTTTTTCACTGAAGTGTAAGTCGCCTTAAAGGGGCTCCGTCGTCAAAATGTAAACAAAACGATGATTTTTGCAGTTTTTTGAAAGGTGATATCACACAGGATTTTCGTATTTTTTTCAAAATGAAGGGGCTCAGTCGTCAAACAGTAAACAAATCCGTAAACTCGCTCGTGTCACCAATTATTCATTGTTCATCCATTGTCTTCTGAAGCTTGTTTGGTGGCTTCACCCAAGCCACCAAAAAGTGACCGTCAGAAATCCACTTTTATCCGAGCAATCGTAGAAGATACGAATGTTTGGTTTGTTCCTAAGTGAAGTACAATGATTAATATCTAAACAGCAACTTTCATTTTGAAAAAAATACGAAAATCCTGTGTGATATCACCGTTCAAAAAACTGCCAAAATCATCATTTTGTTTACATTTTGACGACGGAGCCCCTTTAAATCGGGAACAAAGAGTTCACAAAGAGAACAAAAAACCAAATAATCAACTACCGTTCATTCATAGAATCAATCAAATCAAGTTTTTCTTTGTCATGCAGATCAATTATTCACATAATTATCATAATTATTTACAATCAGCAACATAAAACCATCAAATGGCTTCACATTGATACCATGTATATTAACCCTAGACGAAAGTCTGTCTCAAATTCGATGTCTGTTGACATTTGCGATAGCGCATATTAGCGCGTGCAAAATTGTTTAATCTTTTTTATTCGTGCATTTTTCTCCTGACATCTGAGTGAGATAGACTTTAGTCATTAAGGGTATGTTTTGTGTACTAGATGCCCCAAAAAAAATTCCCTTTCGTTTCATCAGGTCATTTGGAAAAGGAATTGTGCTTTCCTTGCCTTCTGCTTTACATGTACCCTGGGTATTTTTATAGATTTGAATTTTTGGCTCTGCCACCCAGGGTAACTTTCATGGAGACGATTTCAATCCAAAAGGCTTCATTATTACTCAGCACACAAACACGGATTAGTTAAAGAGCATATGTCATGAAGCTGATTGGTTAATGCAATACAATTCCCTCCATTGTTTATTACAAAGCACAGGATCGAGGCTGAGTTTTCATTGCAATAAAAATTCATAAAACAGAAATAAAAAGTCTCGAAAAAATGGAATTCCACTCCAAACTTGTTTGTTGTATTAACCAATTGCTAATGTGACATATGTGCTTTAACCTTTAACCTTCGACAAATTCAATTAACTCAATTTCAGATTAATTACGTTGATTTTAACAGCAGTGTTAGTTTGAATCGAGTCTGTTACCCTTCTGGATGAACTTGGTATACCGGATGTCTCAGAAAAGAAAGGAAACAACACCCCCGTCTAAGCGCCCCGGTGAGAGGTCAGATATTCACCGGGGTCCTAGTGACCGAAATATATGGTCAAATTTTCACCGGGCATTTCCAATTATGCAACGACGACGGCATAATTATTGGCGGGGTAGGGTTTCTTCGATGAAATATTTTCTCAAAATTCTCCCCGGGTTTTCCAATTTGCAGCCGAGGTTTCACTTGTGAGGCATTTTATACCGGGAGATTCACGTCTTGTCCGGGGACCTGCTTTGCTAAAAAATTTTCACTGAGGAAATCACCGGGGTAGAATGTACCGGGTCACTTAGACGGGGGTGTGAAACAGATTTGGTCGCACCTCGACATGAGAATTGAGCTTGAATCGCTCGAAAATCATTTTTCAGACGTTTCTTGACCGTTAACGCGAATTCAAATACATTTTTGCCGTTATTGGTGACTTGAGAAAATTGAAATATAAATCTTAGAGATTGACATACCGTACAAGCTCTATTAAGCCCTCCTCTCTATTAACCCCCCCCCCCCCCTCCACTTATATCAAATTCCATAGGCTGCCAAAGATTCTCCAATTATTGAGCTAAATAAGTTTGCATGCTAAGTTTGATGTGTTTTGAGATAAAGTTTTGTCGATTTCATGTATTTAACTCGTAAAATTGTATGTTTAAACCGCAAAATGGATTGGAATGAATAAATATTTGCTTGACAGCCAAAAGATTGAAGTAGTTTTTTGTGATTTTTGTCGCCTTCTTACGAGCACTGGCAAAAATGGTAAATTCAAGTTTACAAAAATTTGGTGGTTGCAAAATGACTGAAAGAGGCCTAAAATACTTGATAAAATCATAAAGGACTCCTCACTCAGAACAACAGAGAAAATGCAATTTCTCATAGGTGAGAGATATCGTCTACACATTTATTGCCATGGGATTGAAAATCTTTAGTATGTGTTTGACGATCTATGTCTCATAACTCTTGAGAGAGGTGAAACACCTGTGCGTATTTTTCTGTATGAGGAGAGTCCTAACGATTTGATCAAGTGTTTTAGGCTCTTTTCAGTCATTTTGCAATCATGCAATTTTTGTAATGTTGAATTTACCTATATTTGCAGTGCTCGCAAGAAGACGAGAAAAATCACAAAAATGCTGTTATCTTTTGACTTTTAACTAAAATTTGAATCATTCAAATCCATGAAGTACTTGTGGTGCTACGAATTTTCCAAAGTGGGAACATTTTTCTGGCTCAACCGGTATACTTGAATCATTTGCCACAAGTGATTTCATTGTCCTGTTTTCGACCATTTTATAAGTTTGGACCTATTTGAAATGTCAATGGTAAAATATAGGCTCAACATAGAACTCAAATCTTTCAAATCTTTAAAAAGGTTAGTGTAAAATTATGTCAAATTTCTTCTTTCAATTAAATGGCTCGAAAGGAACTCAGGGTAGTTTGCCTTAAATCTGCCGTTGAAATCGTTTGATATCTTAATCCTTATCAAATCTGCGGCCTTGTAATTTTTTTTAAGGTCTGAAGTATGGTAACAAGCAGAACTCTGTTGCTCTTCTGGTTTAGGATTTAGAAATTCGATTTCATTAAATTCTCAAAAAAAAATGCCACCATCTTAAAACTAATTAAGATATCAAGCAATTTCCATGGCAGATCTACAGCAAACTACTCAAATGTCTTTTCAAGCCATTATTTTAAAGACAGATGTAATAGAACTTTACGCCCACTTTTTAGAGATTTGAGCCCTATTCTCAAACGGTAACATATGGTAACATATGGTAAATGGTAACACATGGTAGCATAATGCATAGGCTTCGATTCTTTTAACACGGTGGTGTGAATGGCCTGCATCTCTCTTTTTTCCACATTCCTACCTTACATGCGAGGGTAGATAGTTTAAGGACGCTGAAAAGCTAAGCATATCGAACCAGCGTACTGGTCGAGACGCTTTACTGTAGATGTGACCACACGTAACAAAATAATCTGAGACAGATTTTAGCTCATTTGCACCACCTTTTCTAAAGATTTAGAGCCTATGCTAGCAATGGGAGCATGCAATTTCAGCCACAAAATCCAATTTGAGATTTACTTCAATTCTTGGATTTCATGATTTTACCAACGATACTGACGAACTATAGCCTGTCTGGTTATCAGGCTAGAGACAAACTATAGCAGTTCAGGATAATGCGTCTGAATTGGCCTGTATTTGAGCTGTAGTGTTTGTATGTAACTTGATCTCTTTTGATCCTTGCGAGTTTCATTTGGTCTCGGGAGTGCTCCTTTGGTTCTTTGTGTTGTTGTTCTAAAATACAGATAACAAATTTTTCTAAGGAGGGATTGACGTAAAGCCTCATACCAGGTAGGTTTCACACAGCACATATGGACATAAAACCTCCCTAGAGTACCACAAGGATTTTTCTACATTTCTATCTAGGATCCGTAGGCAATTTTCAGGGCACTGAGCTAAGTCAAAGTGTCTTGGTCCTTCCTTTCGATGTGACCACACCTCGCGATTCATTTTGCCTCGAATTACAGAGAGTTGGCGACTCTTTTCATTTTTCATTTAATTCTATTTATATACAAATTAACCCTTCAGCAATTTAAAATATATAACATCTATTTAAAATGATAAAAACCTTATGAATAGAAATGTACAGCCCTGTAAAACTTAATCATTGCTGTTCTTCCAGGGAGTTGTGTTTGGCTTGAGAGTCTAGCTCTTTAGATGCATTTTAAGTTGTTTTTTAAAACGATCAAGTGCCGGTAACTCGCGAATTTCGGCAGGTGTATCATTCCATGACTGGAGAGCTGCGTAATGAAAACCCTTTTTTGTAAATTCAGTCCTATATCTAGGGATCTGGATATCTTTACAGTGCCTCGTATTACTCGTATTACTCTCTTTACTCTACGCAGCAGGCTCGACAGGATGTGGACTAGCCTGAGATCAGGCAAAAAAGGCAAAAAAGGAATGAAAAAAAATGAAAGGTAAAAAAAGAAAGAAGAGAGCCTGAGGACACGCTATTGAAAACTGTTTACAAGTTTGAATCTAATTATTCTGTTAGTCTCGTTATCAGATTGCATAATTATTTCAAAACCTCGTTTACAAGTTGTTATTAATACGGTTACCATAGTTACTGCATTTGAGATCATCGTGGGCCTAATTTAAAGCTGTGAAAGAATTGCAAAGCACAAGTTCATGGAAAATCGCAAATTGTTACAGGATTTAAGCAACAGAAAACAAGCAAAATTATCATCCTGCTGTTGTTGTTTAAAAGTGTTAAGTCCAAAAAGCGTGAAGGTTGGTTTGTTCTCTCTGAGTCAAAACAAAGAGCTGACTTCACCATTGGGATTAAAAGCAGTTTGTCTGAGTAATATCTTCGCAACCCTTGGTATTGAGATAGACACTAACTTGCAAGAAAACAAGGATTGTTGTATGGTATGTGCACGCTCTTTGATCCATGTTCGCACAAGGCTAGCAAAGCTTGTTCAGAATTTGCAAGAAGTACCAATTAGGTCTGGACCTCCAGGTGTTGGTTATGATTCCGTCAGTTCATCAAGTACTACCACTGCTTCGGTACTAGCAAACCCCTCGTACAGTATTAGGGAGGAACAAACTGCTGCTAAGAAAGCTGAAAACCCTGCAAGTAGCAAGAGATCACTTGCTGAACCAAAATCAACAGGTTTATCACCATTTGTAAAAATTGGTAGGCCATCATGGGAGGTTGATGCTGTTGCCAAGGAAAATGCAACAAAAATTTTGTTTCAAGGTGAAGAAGAAGTCACTGAAATTGCTGAGCACAAAAAAGCAACAGAAGAAGATAGCACAGCAGGAAAAAAGAACGGTAATGACAGAGCGGAACAGTCAACTATTACACTGTCCATAAAATATCCAAATGGAAGGTTCAAGTCTCAGATTGTAAATGACAGATATCGAAGGCTGTTAAGGTCTGTATTTTACAACAATCAACAACGTATTGCCAATGCCATTGTGGATATTGCAGAGCTAAGGAATGCACTTGTAATATCATTTTGTGATATTTTAAGGAAGGAAGTGACAGCCTACATCAAGAATGAAAACTGTCTCAAAGTTAGTAAGGAAACGAAGCCCTCTGAAATTTCCAATTTCATGCTCAGTAACTTTTATGCAGAACTGCAAGTGAAAATACCAACAACTTTAAAAATCTTCCAATGCATAACTGGTATGAATACCAGAGAAAAGAATAAGAAGAAACACCAGGATGACAAGAAAGTTAATGATCAGAAAATCAAACGAGAGTTAATTACGAAAAATGCAATTTGTGCAGCAGTTTCAATCTGTCTGAAACAAAGAAGTGCAAATATGTCAAAGCTCCATTACAGAAATACCCTCATGCTAGTAAATGGGGGCTGCCGTTCCCTAGATGTTGGGAGAATGAATGGGCAAGGCTTGATGATGTCCCACAAAAGTGCAATTAGAATGCAAAAGAAAATGGCATTGGAGTTTGACAAAGACATCAGCATTTGGAAAGAAAATATTGAGGAAAAAGAATTGATGATGATGCTCTTGGTAGAGTTAGAGCAGCATGTGACATCAGAAGGTATAAATATTGATGTTCTGAAGAAATGCTCATACTTTCAAGAACAGATTTGGCGGTGTTGCTGTAGCTTCATTTGTACACGAAGAAAGATTCCCTATGATGATGTTTTAACACAGCTGAGAACCAAGGAATCAGTAAGGGCGGAAATAAATGCCATCAGAGAAACAGTAAAGGATTTTTGGTGAGTTATAACTAATTTTGGATTCAACTATAAAATGTTAACAGTGATACAGTACATATGGTGCTCAACGAGAGAACATATCTACTGTATTTCGTGTTTTTTTTATAGCCCTGTATATCGTGCTGTCTACAGTATATCATATTCTCCTTTCCCTTCAAATGAAGGTTTTGGCAATTTCAGTTTCACATCACTTTCAAATTTCCTTCACATTGTGGACATCCGATCACATCTGTCAATTTTATTGTCAAGTTTTGCCTCCCTTGCTTCTCATTACCCTTGCTTCCTTCTATGATATATTTAATGCAATCATGTTAAATTTAGACTTTTCTCTTATCTTTGTTTACAAAATTATCTTTTTGTTGCTTTTCTGTTTCTAATTTTTATTTATTTCTTCCACAGCCTTGTTGAAGACAACATTGATCTGATGGTAATTGCAAGACACCAAACACTTGCTCACCAAAACAATTCATATCATTGGGCATTTCACTTTGGTGTCAAGAGTAGAGTGAAAAGAGATTCATTATTGAACTATGAAGCTGCACAGTGTAGTATCAAAGATCTGAAACTGGCAAAATTATTACCTGGACGGCAAACAATGACAGTCCTGCAAAATGCCTTTCCACATTTGGTGGGTAGAATACTGGTAAAATATCTCCCTGCATACTCTATATTCAGGTCATCAGTGGTTTATCATATCCCACACAAATTTTCAAAGGAGATGGCAGAAAAGTCTCATCAGGTAAGATTTTTGAAGTCCTGAAGCGGATGTTACCATTCTTAAGAATTCTATGTATGCAGGGCATCTGTATTCCATCCCAGGTTATATCAAGTGTGTATACCAGTGTTCCTACTGTACGTTGATCTTTATTTTGTATTGTGATTCCAGGATAGGCATGCCAAGAAATCTATTTTTCAAGGAAAAATCAAATACAGTAAAGCTTGATTTCATAATTTTGGAAAAATTTACTGGAATATCCTGCTGCGGAAACACTGTAGTTGTAATTGTTGGATGATTTTGTTCATTAAATTTTGATTAATCTAAATATTTCAGTGTCTTCTTGGACTCCTGTTTAAGAACCCTGCTAAATCCAATGACATGGCCGAAATACTGAAAACATTTCAAGACAGATATGTTCCTAGTTCTGGTGAGAAAATCTTGAAGCAGACTTTCATGCATGGTGATGCTGCTTCTGAAGAGCGTGGACGGAACGTTCAATGGACATATCGCCTAGAAGAGACACCTAAACAGCAAATGAATGGTGTTAGCTTGACATTCGCAGAGTTTCACATGTTAATGTGTTTATATGAGGTGCAGAGCAAAATATTTCTAAAGCAAGAATCAGCAGCTGAAATTGGTACATCTTTTGCATCAATGACTAGAACTGGTAGTTCCAATGCAAAACAAGGCCCAAAACGAAACTACAATGCTTTTAAAGATTTTCAAGTATCAGAATCTGAGGCACATGTGGTTGCATCTTGGATGCGGTTCACTGGCATGAAGGCAATAAATGGTTAGTAGCAACTTTCCAGTACAGTACATTAAAAACAATCCAGACAGGAATCGGCGTATGTTACGCCATATTTATATGGCGGACAGACTCACTCTAAACAATAGAAATAGCAATAGAACAAAAGAAATTGGCGTACATATATGGCGTACAGCGTACACGGATTCCATCTAGGAAAACAATTACGTTTTGAACAACCAAACTTCAGGACAAAAGCTTTTCCAAAGCTTTGACTACCCAAACCATTCAAATATCTTTAAGTTTGTTGACAAATATATTTTGGAGTATATCTGTACTCTATAAACAAAATCATATTTTATCAAATCATTTCTGGTGAAAAATTTAAAATTCTTCATTTGATGAAGAAAGAAATGTTGTTTTCACTTTTAAAAAATGTGACCCAATGTTTTCTCCAGAACCCATAGTTTTTAGCAAAGCTCTTTGATTTTTTCCCTGATCTTGGGCCAGCAGTGATCAAATGTTTTGAAAGTTTTGAATTGTAATTCTGGTAATACTTGTTTTCAGATTTTGCTTGATAATGTTCCTACGATTTGAGAACTTTGGAAGCAGAAATGGGCGTACTGTTCGTTTTTTAGAAAATTAAGAACATTTGTGCATATCATACTGACTTTATTTGCTTTAACAGATCAACCTACATCAAGACCAATTCCTTCCAAGCTGGCACATCAATACAAACAGGAATGGTTTTACAATGAAATAAAAGAATTCTTGAGCAAATTTGTGTTTGACAACCCCTCAGCTCAATACTTTGATGCCCTTGAGGACAAAATTAATGAAATGCAAGAATTTGAACAAAATGGATACCAATGCAGATATCCAGAGTGCACTAAGCTTTATAAATTCCACTCTGGGCGTGTCAAGTAAGTTGCAATAGATTAACCTTCAACTAAAACTTTGACTCCTTTCTGAGAATTGCCCAAAAAGCCAAACCTGTTCTGTAAATAATCCATTATTTGTGATGGGGCAACCATAAAATAGTACGATGAAATTCCGTGCAGTAATAAGGTGCAAAAGGGCCCATTTTGTGAATATCAAACAATTAATTGCAGGTAGCTTTTCTTCATCTCAGATTTGAGCCTGTGTATATGAAAACTCTCTCCCAGGGCAATACCAGAAAATATAAACCCAAATCCATCAGTTCAAAACCAACTTTGCAAGGTTTTGTAAAGAGGCTGAGGGTCAATATTTTTAGTATTGCCCGTTATTACCCTCTGGCATGTCTATTTACATCCTTATTCTAAAAATATTAATAAAAGATCAAATATAACAAGATTCTTTTGAAAGATTGACAATTGAAGGTCTAGCACAAAGCCAGATGAAGCGATTTGATGCTTTTCAAATCTGACACTGGTCTTGTATACTGAGAAATAATTCCCTACTCCTTATCTCGATTGTGCAAATGATTTCAACCAGTCAGATTACCATAGGGTAATAATGATTGATACAATAGATTGTCTTATCCTTATTATTCATACATTCTTCTTATGCAGCCATGAACGAAATGCACATGCACTAATATTCACAACAAGAGAATCAGGGGCTGAAGAATCTGAAGTTGATGAATTTGGTTATTTCAAATGCAGATTTCACTGCGGGCACACATATCGTTCAAAGCAAGGTCGAAACAGGTAACAATGACATCAATTTTCTTTCATTCTGATGAATTCATCGCTGGACTATCATTTTCACTACTTGGTGTCTCTAAATAAGGGAAATGGATTTGCTTGATTTGTTGGATAGCCATTCGCAAAGATAAATGTTAAAATACATTTCACTACAAATAGACTGTATTGTTTTCTTGCAACAAATAAACTAGAATAGAGACTTAGTGATATTAACAATAAACCCAACAGAATTGTTATTTTCAAGTATATTATCCAGAGGTACCAAATCCTGTGGTTTTGAAAAATGGAAGTTTATAATTCAACCATATCTCAACCATGTTTGCTAATTTGTAAGAAAAGCAGGCACAATTACACGTGTTTCTTCTTTGTATTATTATAAAAAGGGATCTGATCAGTAAAATAATATTTCTTTGAATGTGTAATTCAAAAATAGAAATATCTGTTTTGTAACAAAGACTGTTCCTATCATCACATGGCTTTTGTGCATGTTTCATTAGCCAGAAAAGAAACTTAAAATGATTGATAAAAATTACTGTATGCTTTCAAGCAAGAAACAATATGGCATTAAATCATTGTCCACCGTTAACTTCAGCACTAATGATGAGCTGGGGTTGAATTACAGTTGTTCTTGTGCCTGCATACTAAATTGGGTTTTATTTTTTCTAGACATGAAAGAAATATGCACCCTAATGAACCACTCTTATTTTCTGAAGCAACTGCTGAAGCCCAACAACCAGAAAGTTCCTGCACAGAGGAAGATAATAAATTCAACTATCATGTTGCTCGTCTTAGATTTGGATTACTTGACCTAAACTTGCGAGATTCAATCAAAGAGGGTGATGGTGAGCGTCTGTTCCTGACTTTACCATTGTTGCTCCTGTTTTTTCATGTCTACAAACGAACAAAGTACAGTTACGTGATTCTGCTGCACCTCACAAAAGCAATGAGCACCATGTCAGCAGGGCAAGCACATGAGCTAATATGGAATCGTTTCTTTAACAAAAAGGGTGGCGCAGGACACAACATTCCTCTTGACCTACGTATGGAACATATGGTACGCTTGCTGAAATCTTCATTAAAGCAATTGGGAGCCAATATTAATGAAGGTGGTGCACAACGTATCGCACAGTCACTTGGCCATTTAGAGGATTTACTCCAAAATGCAAGCAATGACTGTCAGTGCAAGGATCCTTCCGGTCATCACAGCAAAAAGCCACTGCAACAAAGTGTCTTGCAAATTGCAAAGGATCTTGTCAGTGAGGAATGCTTTGAAGAAATACCAGGACGTCAACACAAGACTTTTCCCAAATTTAAGATGAATGTTTTGAGCCCTCTTAATTTTACAAAGTACTTTTCTTGGATAAGCAGATTATCCAAAATTTGGGGAGCAATATACGAGTAAACTAATATCATAGTGTGAGTTCAAATTCTGGTAAAATATCGTTTTCATCAAAAAAATCTGCATCAAAGTCAATGCTATCTATATCATCCAATGAAAAGGCTTCTTCGCCAGGAGCGTCATTGAACATTTCCATTAAAGCAAAGTATTCCATTTCATCACTGAGTTTAATTTCTGCTTCGCACAACATTTCGATCTGTTCTTCATAATCCTTTATGTCATTGAAAAATTCTTGGACGAGTTCCAGAATTACTCTTGCATGTTTCACTGAGCAGACTGGCAGCAATTCAAGTATATCTTGTGAAGAGAACAACGAAGCAAGATTTTTGATAACTTCCTCTATCAGGAGAACTGAGAAGCCATGAAGAGTGTCTGACCCAAATATCGTAACTCCTCCTTCAGCTAATGTGCAACGGTTTTGCTCTTCAGTTAATGCCTTTCTCATTTCATCTTCATCTTCTTCTGTCACGAGACGGGTTCTTGTGCATTTTGCAGACGAACTGGGAGTTGGAGTCGTGTTTGTGGCAGTGTCATTTTTAACCTCCTTCTCAAATGGCAGATCCAACTGAGAATTACAGCCATCTTTGTCAGCAGCACATTGACAAGTCTTAGCACACGATGAACAACAACTGTGTTTTGGACTCACTGGCTTCACACTTTCATCAAAATGTTGTATCAGTGCTACACGTAAGCAGCTATCAGAGTCTTTGAAGATCTTCTGGATGTCTTTTTCACAATTTTTCAATTGTGTCTTGCAGATCAATGATACGTCATGAGCAGGATTTCCATCACGTCCAGCTCTACCTAACTGCTGTACATGATTCTCAAGAGAACGAGCAGGCGCTTGAAAATGTATAATGTAACGCACATCGGAGAAGTTAACACCCATACTTAGAGATGTAGTAGCAATTACAATGCGTACACTGCTTCTATCTGCAATCCTGAAATCTTCATTTATGAATGACTTTGTGGCATCCCATGTCTGCGAATGATAGACAGCAAGCAACCATATCTTTTTTCCATCAAGAGTGATGAAGGCAGAGGATCCAAGCTTCATCAAAAAGTAGCTCAACACATGAGCAATATCCGTTAAAACATTGCAAAATATGATTGTTTTTGGCGCTTTTTCCTTTTTTTCTGCAATAATTTCAATCAACCAGTTAAGATTGTTTAAAGCTTCAGTGCTGTCCTTGACAAACAGAGCAGACAGCCGGACATTTGCTCTGTTGGGGCTCATGTCAACAACTGCTGCTTTATCCATAGCAAGAACTTTCTGTAATTGCTTTCGATTTCTCAATCTTATTGAAGCGGATAAGGCAATCAAAGGACATTTTGGCAACAAAGACCGCAGCTCTCCTATTCTCCCAAAAGCTTCACGAAACGGTTTTGAATCTTTGCCTTTTGCCTTGTTCTTATCCATTGTTGTTCCCCTGAAAAACAAATAACATAATATAAATGTCTTATAGAAGAAACTGTATACTTTGTAGGGTATAGTGGGGCAAAATTTGAAGCCTTGGTGTAAAATGGGTATCACAGTGAATGTGAATCAATTCTAAAAACTCTTCAGATACAGATCATTCTAGCTACATTTGTTAGAATACTCTCCTTGAAGTACTGGCCATTGATTGAACAGTCCATGGACATGATCTAAAATCTAAAATTATTTTACCCCTAGCCTACCCATTTTACCCCTGCAGACCCTATGTATTATTTATATCCTGTAATCTTATAAACAATTTAATATGTCATAAACAAACTAATAGTTTCTTGTGTTCATTGTCAGTTTTTATTAGAAATCACGTCAAAAGCTTTGAGATATACAATAATAACATTGTCATTGAAGCATAAAATTCAGAATTTTATTTTCCATATCTTGCTGACAAATGAATAAATGATTAACTGCCTCTTTCTTGGCCCGTCAGTGGCTAGTGGCCTAGCCTACCTGTTTTGTCTGTGACATATATGAAATGCCCTAAACTTGCCCAAAATATTAAACCTACCATTCGATCACAGAATGTGCTTCATCTACACAAATTTCTGATATTTTCTTTCCAAGTGCACCATCTTGAAGCTCTTGTTTCCATTCCTTCGACAGCCACTTTTCAGCAGACCCAAACACCACATCAACATTACCCCTTTTCAATTCCTCGCGAGTGAGTCCTTCTTCATCAAGAGAAGCTGCTTTAAATAAGCGACCAGGCATTTTTCTAAGGCATAGCTCTGTTACTTGTTGCTCTGTTATTGCCTGTAAAGGTGTTATTACGGCAACAATACTTGCTTCATCTTTTCTTAGCTGATGCAATGTAGGCAACAGTTGGTAAATCAGACTTTTCCCAAAGCCTGTCGGCAGCACAGCAACTAAGTCTTTTCTCCCTTGAATGATTTCAGTTATAGCAACCAACTGCTCTTTTCTCAACTCTTTTATCTCAGGAAACGAGATATTCAAGGCCTGATAAATTTCCTTGCGTATATCCTCTCGGTATGCCATGGAAAAATAGATAATTTCGCGATGTTTCCTTGGCTTGAAGTGCAGAAGTGAAGTTGATAAAATTTTCCAACTACGGCAGTCTCGTTTTGAATTTTAAGCAATGCATTAGAGGCTAATGGCAAAGACAAAATCGTGGAGTTTGATCTCTAGATAGCAGGACCACAGCTACAAAATTTTGCGGCCGCCATTAATTGGATTTGTGCGCGAGCGAAATACTGCATAATTAAAAATTTCTGCAAGCAACCAATCAAAATGCACTACCTATATGTAGGTAGTCTTGCAAACACTCTTCAATGACTTGTCCACAGGCCTTATTTTTCCTTTCCTTTCCTTCCTTTTTTTTTCCAAATTTTTCCAAAGTTTATTTTTTGAAAAAAGAAGGCCCCGTTAACAGGCTAGATGTGGACTTGAACAACCAACCCTTAGATTGGTACTCGAGCAAGCTAACACTGAGCCATACCCGCAAGGCTCTTGGTAACATATAGCTGAATGACCTTTTTATCTTCTCAGAGGAGACCAAAATCTTTAATTATGCTAGTGACATACCGGATGTCCCAAAAATAGCATTCCCGTTTGAAAAATCACCAAAATTTCATTGGATGGCCGATCTTCAATTTGCTGTTTTTGTGAAGTAGATCAAGGACCAAATTATTTTTCCAAGATATGGCTAACCTTGTCATTTTTTTGAACATTATCAAATTTAGCTCTTTTTGGGGCTACCTGGTTTTGAATCATACTGCAAAAAAGCACTGATGATTGCCAGATCAATTCCTTTGTGCGTGTTAAGCTTCTATTTTGGCCATAAATGACAGGAAAAAATGCACACTACAAATGGAGACTTCAATGATGAAAAAAAATCTGAAAATTTTGACTCTTAGGCAAGATTGAGTATGTTGCTTAAAAACTATAGCTCAAAATAAAGTTTTTCAACGTGCAATGTTTCTACCTTGCTGTATCAAAGGCAAACATTTTATCATCTATGAATATTTTTGGGTCTTTGACAAAACAAATGAAAAAGACAATTTTTCAAAGGTCTCATAATCAATTTTTGGTGATTTTGCAAACAGGAGTACTCTTTCTGGGACACCTGGTTGAACCATTCATTGTTTCTCTTCAGTGGACCCAGTTTAATGTTTAACTGAGTGTTTTGTTTGATTCCTTCTGTGGCTTGATAAGAATAAACTGCTCAGATTAATACGCACCATTTAGTCGATTTCTGGCAATGCTGACATGCCAGGTAGGAGAGATCTCCTTTTTTGCAGCGCATAATTCTGTGCATTGCCATTGCCAATCGATAACCTTCCAGTGTCATTGTTATTAGATGCGTTGGTGGCAGCCGCTGCACCAAAGAGGCTGCTATCACGCCTGCCAAACTTCTGTAGCCTCAGCCTTCTATTTGCATGGTCATCCCCAGAATCATCCTCCCCCATAGCGTCCTCCGAAATCATAACAGTGCATTGATGGTTGTTTTCTTTTCCCTCCTCCTCATCGTTCTCTGTGTGTTCCAGATCATCAGTGATTTGCGTTTGCTGTAGCTCAACGTCTGCAATGTCTTTTAAAGCATTGGCTGCATTGACCAGCACCTTTCGTTTCTTTTTCGGCAGCTTTAAACGAGCTTGAGCATGCGAGTAGTACAGGTTGAAGTTGTTGACGATTACTGGCACTGGCAGAGCGATCATCAGTACGCCGCAGATCGCACAGAAACTGCCGACAATCTAAGAAAAGATACAAATTTGTTAAAACCTGGTCAGTATATCATTTTATCTATTGTAAATTTAGTATTTGAGCAGTAGTATAAAAGCAAACTAATCCAAAAAAAACTGTTTACACACAAAAATATTGATGAACAAGTAAATAAAGTAAAATATAAGCAACTTGATGCGAATTGAAATAAGCACGACGTTTTGAGCAAAGCCCGTTACCAAGCCCATAAATATATAAAAAAATACTGATGACTACAGTAAATACCCACGTACAAAAACCTGTGAATCTAAAACTTGCAGGCTGAAATTTTGAAATTAGAGCCCCATTATATAAGAACCCATTCGGCCTGAGATTTGAAACAGGTTCTAAAAAATAGGCTCATAATAATAATGAGAAACAAGGCCAGAAGGCAAATAAAACTTGGAAATGTATAAACTGAACCAATTTGAGCAAAATCATCGTTAATCGACTCTATGAAAAATGTTGAGATCCAAAGCAACTTCTTGCCACAACTAGCAGTGTTTTTAATGAGAGCGGGCGTCATGCTTTTGTTTTCCTTCACAACATTTACCAGATTTAGACGCTCAATCCAAACCTCTTTTCTAGCAAATAAAAAGGGCTATTGCACTTTTGTTATGGATCGAAATTTGTACCGGCACTGTTTAAATAGGGTCTAGATTAACATAGGCTTCAAATCTTCAAATCAGCGTAGAAAGGTGGGTGTAAAATCCTATGACCTATTTCTTTTAACTGAATGGCTTAATGGCAATCTGTCCCCTTCGATGAATGAAAATAAAAACGATAAAGGTCTCTACTGTATATTCCAGAATTTGGTGTCAATTCGCTTTAACCAAAGAAATCAGGGTCCTATGACTAGACTCAGTGATGCATGAATTTAGCAGCAGCATAAATAAGGTAAATAAAGCAGTAACCAAGGTCAGAACAATAGGGGACAGATTGCTTTTAAAAGAAGCTTTAGCTACCTGTCTATAATTCTATCGTTAGACATTTCGGAAATTTGGAAATTGTTTTTAAATTACAGCATATTTTACATTTCAGCTCATCTGAGGATGTGACGTCATCAAAGTTCTAAATCATAAACCACAAAAAGGGACAGACTTTTGCTTGATAGTTTACTTTAGAAATTAATCAACAAAGCCTTTCTTGGAAATTATTCCCTGTGACATCAAACAGTTTAGAAATTACGATGGCTTTAAGTTTTTTTTGAAAATTTTTCTTGAATTCTCAAAAATGAATAAAAACATTCGAATTCTGAAAATGTTGAAGATTTCAGAAAAGTGTAACGGCAGAATCATAGCAAAGTAGCAAAAATTTTTTTGAAGCAATTCAGTTCAAAGAAATAGATCAGTGAATTTTACGCTAACCTTTTTAAAGATTTGGAGCCTATGATATCTAAATTGCTTTTGACTCCGTACATTCATTTTGCATTCAACGTAAAGATAAAATATTGTTGCTGTCTTTGAATTACTTGGATATGAAAATGTTGCAAATGAAGCTCTGCTGCAAATCTTACTGTACAGCGACAAGAGTATTCCAAATGAACTAGCATCTTTGAGTTAACAATACGTTTTAGGGGTCGTCGACAATTACTTTTCGTCCCACAATGCGGCCGAAGGGCCGCGATCATCGAAACCCCCTGTGATCGCGACCCCAAAAAATGTTCTTTGTTTTATTCATAGGTACCTGGCGTACCACCTTAGGCATTCATTGCCTTCATAATTAGGTCCAAATATATTAATTTATCGTTAACTTTGAGACGAAGAAATGATACAAAGCTAGATATGAAGATACGGCTAGATGAAGAAATATAGCTATCTAGCTGTATTAGCAGTTGAGAATAGAAGACTGTGCTAGTACAGCATCACATCTGATAGAGATGTTTGTTTTTCTTACGTTTGGACCAAAAATGTTGTAATACGTAAGGCTATCTAGATGCTCCGTTATTTGTATTGGGGGGGGGGGGGCACTCTAAAAATACTCGGTGTGACGCCATCATCAACAAGACGATGAATAGCCTTGTTTTCTTTTGGTTGCTTGTTTGCCGCTGTTTGTATTTCAACAAAGTTTAATCCATTGTTGTTGTTGTTGTATCCTGTTTCAAGGACGACTATTCGTCGCCAGTTCCTGCTATTCTTAAATTGTGACAGATTTATAAATTTACGTTTGTTATTTATAACATACTTTCTTCAATTTCTTAATGTGATGTTTCGTCATGCAAATATAATCCATCACGGCTTTTGGCTGAACCCCCTGACCCCCATCACGGCCAAAGACCGCATTGCGTGACGAAAAATAATTGTCGACGGCCTCTTATACATAGTACTGATCGCTTTGAATGAACTATCTCTCCCTCCATCCCCTTAGTAAGCCACCAATTATTTTGTTAACTTTAACTATCATATGAAAAATCTGTCGCAAATTATATATGAGGTGAGATTTGCGATAGCGCAAAATTACCCACTACCACAGTAAACATCTTGTCTATTGTTATTCGCGGACATTTGTTCACCTGATATCTAATTTGAGAGATATGTAGCTATCTTCATGTCTTGTTGTTTTTCTTTTTGATTATTCACATGTCGTCATAGTTTTTTGGGATGCCACGGAATGTTCATTTTACTTGCAGCCAGAACAGTTAGGCGGAGTGGGCTCGATACTCGGTAGAACCCCACCACTTGAGCGTCATGACAAGGGGTCGCGGACTCGATTAGGTCTGCTCTATTTCTGCGATCCCAGCGCTTGCCCCTGAAAAACGCAACTTCACCTTCACCCAGTGGCGTCGCCACGGGGTGGACTGGGGTGGACATGTCCACCCCAGTTTTCTCAGAGCTCGATTTTCTAATTTCTCGAAATCCGTTAAAAAACGTTGGGGGGGGGGGGGGAGCGGTAGATTTTTATTGACTTGGAGCTTTTATGATAACTGCTTTTCCTCTTGAAGTTTTGTTATTGAAAATTTCGAGACAAGTCTTAAATTTCAGTTTCAAATCATATCTTTTCCTTCCTCGTAAATTGATATATCATGTACTTTTCTGTTTTTGTTTGTGCAAAAATGCCCTCTGTTACGAAAAGTGTAGCCTGCGTGCAGCCTCATTGAGGCTGCAGCAGGCTACGAAAAATGCTGCTTGCGATGATTGCTTCTCCAAACATATCAAAATAGATCATAATAATAAAAAGGGCGTCTCCCACGTTTTCCGAGAGTTTGAAGGGTGTGGTCAGGAGAATCTTTTCTGGGGGCTTCGCCCCCAGACCCCCTCGTGTTTTTCCACCCCAGATGTTTTGGGCTGGCGACGCCCCTGCCTTCACCTTCATACCAGGTGCGCCAAAATAAACTATGCACGTTTGACAGGCCACGATATATTGTAAACTTGATCAATTTTGAAGATTTATAATTTAAGCCGCTGAAAAACGCAACTTCACCTTCACCTTCATACCAGGTGCGCCAAAATAAACTATGCACGTTTGACAGGCCACGATATATTGTAAACTTGATCAATTTTGAAGATTTATAACTTAATCTTTAGCAGAAAGCCTGAATTAAATTCTGGGAATTTTTGCACATTTTTCCATTTTCAGTTTTTAGAGCAAAAAGCAAGTTTCGAAATTTTCATCTCAACATGAATGAAAAAAGGGTAAACGTTTTAATGATGATTTGGTGGTTTAGTAATAACTCTCGTTCAGCAGATTACAATTAGTCGATTTCTAAATCCCAAATCACCACGAACAAGTTATTTCATTGTCCATTCATGTAGATTCTTTAGAAAAGTTGATCGATGTTTTTTTATCGTTTTCAGTGTTTTCGAGAACTGAGATTTTAAGAAACTTGCTTCTGGCTCTAAAAACCGAAAATAGAAAAATTTGCAAAAAATCCCAGTATCTAATTCAGGCTTTCTGCTAAAGATTAAAGCATAAATCTTCAAAATCGATCCAGTGTACGATTTATTGTGGCCTGCCAAACATGCATAATTTATTTTTGTGCACCCAGTAGTATTCTGCATCCAATGGCATCGTCCTTGTAGCGTAGTTAACTATTTTGTAAGTAGCGTAACTAGTAAATTTGTAATGTAAATTTCTATTAGAATGTAAAAAAATGTTTACCTTGCCGGCAGGTGTCGTTGGTGCCATGTCTCCATAACCAACCGTCGTCATGGTGATAACAGCCCACCAGAAAGTATTAGGTATTGACTGGAACTTGGTGCCCTTCTGATCTTTCTCACAATAATAAACGATACTCGCGAAGATGACGATCCCAATTGCGAGGAAGAATATAAGTAAAAACAGCTCGCGAATGGACGCTTTCAGAGTATGGCCCAAAATTTGCAATCCGACATTGTGCTTGGATAATTTGATGATTCGAAACACCCTGATCACACGAATAATCTGCAGATACATGATGTCACTAGTCTCTTTGAAAGCGTACACGAGAATGATTTCCACAAAGAAGGGAATAATTGCGAGAAAGTCTATCCAGTTCATGATATTTTTGATGAATTTTATGCGACTTGGGCACACGATAAATCTGATTGCCAACTCAAATGTGAACCATGCAACACAAATGCCTTCTAGGACCAATAGTACAGTCTTTCTCTTTTCGTTCAATCGGAATGATTCCATCGTTTCTATGCAGAACAGCATGACGGACAGGAGAATTAATGCCATGCTTACATAAGCCAGGATCTGCATGTAAATAGAATGATAAATCAAGGTATAAAGATAAAGATATGAAAAAAATTTAAGATTTGGTATTTAATGATTATTAGCATGGTATTTTTAGCCTGTGTTCCAGACCACTTGAGAAGGAAAGTGGTCTGTGTAACCAAGCACTAATCCGTGTTCACAAATTTTCTTCGGAATCTGAAGAAAAATTAATATATGCAACTAATAATTCGCATAATCACTATTTGTTTTGTTATCAAAAGGAAAAGCCTGTCTCATGTGAAGAACTCACATTACAATACAAAGAATAGAAAATTTCAATGTCTGCTAATCCTAATGAGTTTTTACGCCCGTGCAAAGTAATAACGATCAGCCCTGGTTTCTTTCAAACACACATATGTTCACAAAGACATCCGTTGTGTTGATCACTGACTACATTGCAGCCAATCAGATCCGTGAAAAGATGCCCTTAATTATTTCGCAATTCAATTCATCGTCTGAACACGGATTAGTGCTAGCCTCACTACATAAGGACCCTCAACTTACGCTCATCTAATTGAAGTGAATTAATGTTGTTGTTGTCGCTCCAGTCAAGGGCCTTATGGACTAACTCTTCTCAAAACGGCAAAAAAATTCTCGCCAGGAACAAATTTGTTCCTGGACCAATCAGGATGCAAGACTTGAAATAACTTGATGGGATTGGCTGATTCTTCTTCAATTTAAACTTCCCGCCAAAGGCAAACAAACGAATTCGAACAACGCATTCGACTGAACTGCTCCAACAATCAAAATCTCAAAGTAGCGAACGAATTTACGAGATCTTTTGCGTTCCCAAACAACCAAAATATCACTTATGGGTAGGATTTTTTGCTTTAATAGCTTGAAGAAACATTCATCTAAGTACTGATAGCTTGTTTTGCAGTGTAGCACTTCAGGAAAACCACTTTTTGCGGCGATTTAGGGTCGGTGGTTTCAAGAAAAAATAGCAGGTGATTTAGGCCATGTCCGTTTCTGGAAGCGTAAGTCCATGAGTCGTAGTTATAGCGTCCATCAGCCTATCAATAGCGATAACCTACGAACATATAATCAGTCTAGATTAGTGCTTGGTTACACAGACCACTTTCCTTTCCAAGTGGTCTGGAACACAGGCTAGGTATTTTACATTTTATTATAGGTTCCTTTTTCTTATAAAAATTTTTCATTTTACCTTTACATTGTTGGTGTAAATTAGCTCGCATTATTGTAATGTAGAGCTAGAACTTTTAACCAACTTGAAATAAATAGATTATCATTATTATTGCTATTATATTATCATTATTGCTCAAAATCTATTATTTCAGTAATTTCTACCTATTGTTACTTGTTGTTGATTAATCGATTATCCGGCACTAATTGATTAATCAGACCTCAATCAATCGATGGTCGGTGCTGTAAACAATTCAGACCTGGTTTTAACAAACATAAACAGTGACAGGAAGCAAAGCTTTCCTAATTCTATTGTAATCGATTGATCGATTATCCAGCACTAATTGATTAATCGGACCTCAATCGATCGATGGCCGATGCCATAAACAATGTAGTTCTGGTTTTAGCAAACATACATTGCTAGCTTTAAGAGATCAATTAAAGAGTGGAAGGGTGACAGTTGCTCATGCAAAATATGTAGATAAAGAATCCGTGGGAATTTCACCAGAAATATTTCTGTATTATAATCATGTATTTATCTATTCATTGTAATTAGTATTCCTTTTTGTGTAAATAGTTGGTCTTAATTAGTTCAATTTTGAACTATCAGTTTTTTTAACCAACTGTAAATAATGTTATAATAATAATAATAATAACATAAACAGCGACAGGAAGCAAAGCTTTCCTAATTCTACTGTGATCGATTGATCGATTATCCAGCACTAATAGATTAATCGGACCTCAATCGATCGATGGCCGATGCCGTAAACAATGTAGACTTGGTTTTAACAAACATACACAGCGACAGGAAGCAAAGCTTTCCTAATCCTTCAATCATTTTTAGAACCATACCTTGTTCCGATTCAAAAGCAACCGTATATCGGGACTGCTAGACTAAAATCATCTTTGTTGGCTTGAATTAGCTTTTGTAGTTATGAAAGTTGATAAATTGATAATAATAATAATAGTAATAATCTTCGATAATACAGTACGGAAATCACTGCGAGACTTCAAAGCATCATGGAAAGCACAGGGTCTTTAACCCTATTTGGACCGGGATGAAATTTTGATATTTTTGACCGGGGGGGCCTTTTTCGCCCCCCCTCGTTTTCTTCAAAACTACAAAGGATATAACAATGAAACTTATACCAATTGTTCTTTGGACAATTAGCTTTACAAAAACAACAATAGTGGTCTAATTGGTCACGTGGGTCGTTGCTAGGCAACCAAAAACAATGGGAAAATTGTCAAAATCGAGCTACTGACTTAAAAAGCAAGTTTCGTCCAGATTAACATGAGATAACAGGCAGAAATAAAGCTAGAAGTAGCAAATGAGGGTAGAGGAAGATATTTACGCGAAAAAAATTCAATTCAACTTTCAACTTTTGCTAATTAAGAGCAATTAGCCATTGAATAGACTAATTGAGGTTTCTATTGTGAATTGTTTTCTATTTTTAGACTTCTAACTAGTAAAAATAGTTAGTAACAAGGAACCTGACACTGTTTTTTGCACGTTTTGAGATATATTGCCCTAATTCATTCATTCCATGACGTCATAAAGATAAATGACGTCATGGATATCAAAAGTTGCTGATGTCAGCAAATATAAACAAACTATATATCAAATGAAAGTACTCTTCAAGACCAATCGAATGGTGTATATAACTTTATCATTAGCACTATTTGCAAGAATTTAGCGAGAATTTTAAGATTTTCTTTGTGACTAGTCTCCAAATAAGGGCATCTGGAGGTCACGTGGTACAACAATGGATCATGAAATTTTTAAAATTTGATGGCCAATTAAATTTTAGGAAAAGTCAAGAAGTTGCAGCACCTTATCTACAACAGCGGTGGAAATATTTGAGAATGTTTTGTAGGGGGGGGGGCGAAAAATGCCCCCCCCGGTCCAAATAGGGTTAAAGACAAGGAAGAGTAATGAGTTTAAAGTTTTAAAGTTATAGGCAATTTCCTAGCCATGGGATTGTGAAAATAGTAAACTATAATTGAGGCGAATTGAAGTATCCCGAATTTTCAAAATTCCTGTTTATCTGGTCCTGCATTAATTTCCTTTCAATGGATCGAGTAATTGTTTAATAAAGGCTTTATTATATGGCAGAACCTTTTGATTACATAGTTCATAGTATTGTTCTTTTCTATTTTGTCTTTGATCCTTTGCATCACTGTAGTTGGTCGTTTCGTCGTTAATTACATTGGCATTTTCTTCGTGTATGATCGTAAGTTCGTCTTCAAAGTTTACAGCAAAGAATTCTTCGAGGAATAAGCTAAACTTTGGCTGACAATCCTTGCGGCCTAATCCTACTCGAGAATCTCCTAACTTATCGTTGATTTTTAAGGCAATGCCCGGTCCAATACGGCTTCGAAAATACGGCTTTTGCGGACCGATCAAGAACCAATTGAATTGCTCCTTTGCCGGTCCGAGGAGCCGTATTTTCGAACGCCATATAATAAACAACCTTATTGATTCTAATTACTCAAGTATTCTCTGTATAACAAACTTTGAAAACATTTGAATTTTTCGTTGGTGAACCTGGAAGATTGGTCTTCGATATAAGTAAACCCGAACATATTTTAGAAATCAGTTGGAAAATCCAATGCTGCCAATTTTTCAAACATCAAACATTTGTCCTCACATGGCGTCAAAAGAAGAGTGTTTATGACGTCGGTAGAAAGGCCAGGTGCAATGGGAAAATGTTAACAGTTGGCACGCATTAAAACGAAAAGGAAGATTTTTAATTCATGAGAATAGAGCAGTTTTTTAAAACATAAGTGATTTTAAATTCAGAAGAATAATCATCCAGCGCCCTTCGAAAGTCGATTATTTCAATAGCATATGTTTTTTATGAAAATTTTCACATTGTCGATGTGGTTTCATTTCTTTCTGTGTAGAATAACTTGATTTTTAATACTTTACATTGTCAAAAGCTCTGCAGTTTAAGATGTCCGTGAATCTGTTAAAGCATTTATAGATAATCCTGCCACGGGCTGGGGGCTGGGCATCTTGATAACGTCAGGGGATTTCCGTCAGATCATTGGAGACCATTTCTAACTGTGTTCATTGGAAAGCTACTTAATTCCTTTTAAAAAAACCATTCAGATATACGCTGCCTATGAGTTTTTAACTGCAAAATACCAAATATAAAACGGTGTCTTGGCCTGCATACCTGCATAGGTCTTTTTTATGGGCTGGGTCAAAGAATTTCTGTCGAAACTTTGACCTTACGCATAGATTTTATCGACGCAAAACTTGAAAAGATGGGCGTAAAATCATATGACCTACTTCTTCTAGTTGAATAGCTTGAAAGAAACTTTAGCAACTTACCTATAATTCTGCGGTCGGACTGTTCAGAAATGTTGAACATTTTTCGAAATTATAGCGTATTTTATATTCTAACAAATTTGAGGATGTGACGTCATCAAATTTCTAAATCATTGAAAAGAATTTGTTGCCTCTTGACGTTCTTTTCTGTTATCACTTTATGTGACAAAAATTTCGGCATAGGTTAATTCTACATTCTACAAAGCAGCTGTTCATAGTTGCGCAAGGGAGCATTTAACAAAATGAGTGTTTAACATTTACAACAAAGAAAAAGACATACCTTATTTCTTGCTGGCCCACAGAGGCCCCAGGCCCCCTGGTAACTACCCTGGCTACTCCCCTCTCTGTTCTGAATATCCCCCTACTATACAGATGATGCCTCACCACACACATCATGGTATCCTCCCACTGTACTCCAGATGCCTCCCCACTGTACTGAACACCCTCGTTTCTCAATTGACTCTGTATGTTACGATTATTGTGGTAAATGTTTCCCGGTTTATGGGGTCATATTTTAAAATTTTGCCCTGGTTACGGGTCCTAATAAGACACTGCTTTTAGATTTTTGTTAGAATCTCAGTGGGCCTGCAGGCCTGAAAACGTTCCTGAAAGAAAACTACAACAAAGAAAAATACATACCTTATTTCTTGCTGGCCCACAGAGGCCCCGGGCCCCCTGGTAACTACCCTGGCTACCCCCTCTCTGTTCTGAATATCCCCCTACTATACTGATGATGCCTCACCACACACCACACACATCATGATATCCCCCAACTGTACTCCAGATGCCTCCCCACTGTACTGAACACCCCCGTCCCCCACTGCACTCAAGGTATCCCCCACTGAACTCCGGATGCCTCCCCACTATACTGAATTGCCCCGCTGTACTCAAACATACCTCCCCACTGTACTGAACATCCCCAACTGTACTGCACACTCCCGGTGGGTGCAATTCAACAGTAAAAGGTACATCACGCTCGTCCGTACCATTCCATAGGATACCCTTTTCTCTGACATTCTAGTTGATGAAAAAACCCCTTATTACGGAAAATTTTGAAGGTAAGCCCCCTTTAAAGGAGTATCACTGAGCCCTAAAGTAATCTGTACAGTACCAGCACTGTTTCTAAGAGAAAGGTTTGGGATTTTGGCACTTTATTACAATTCACTTATACTGATATCTCTTCTCTTTGTTGGAAAACAGTAGAATTCCATAAAACTTGGGGTATGAAACTTGGGCCAGGTGAATTTTGACTTTTATTTTAGAAATATATAGTATGTTACGTATTTTATATTCTAACAAATTTGAGGATGTGACGTCATCAAATTTCTAAATCATAAACCAGAAGATTGAAATTTTTGCTTGATACTATGTTGTAGACATTCATAAACTATGGTTTTCTAGAAAATTATTTCATGTTGCGTCAAACAGTTTAGAAATTACGATGGTTTTAAGATTTTAGGAAAATCTTTCTTCAATTCTTGAAAAAAAAAGAAAAACACTCCAAATATGAAAATATTGAAGATTTCACAAAAGTCCAACGTTTCTTTCATAGCGAAATAGGTAAAGTTTCCTTGAAGTCATTCAGTTGAAATTAATTGGTCATTAAATTTTGCACTAGCCTTTTTAGAGTTTTGGAACCCATGCTGGAAGACTTTGGTCAACTACGTATTTTTTTTATATTCATATCAAAATATTACAATAAATCTTACATTCTACTATACGTTCCTGATTACTATACTACACAACAGGGACGGTACCATGGGGAGCGAAAGACTATGACTACCCCATGTCCAATATGAAAAGACACGCAAAGTTAAACTAAATACAACTACACTACGAACGATTTAAAAACTACTGGATACTATACTAGATTCCGTCCCACATCAGATGTCAGGTCAGGGTTGCGATCAATGCGAGCGGAACTCGTTCTAGTTATTTAAGGTAAATCAAATGTCTGTCATCTGATGTGAAACAGAATTTACAAAGAAAAGGAAACATTTACGTAAAGAGACTTGGTGGCTGCTTTGTGCATGACTGAGGTTTGGAAGATCTTAGTCAAACTACGTACTTAGTGGGCATGATACCCGAAGAAGAAGAAGAATCAAAAGAAGAATATTTTCTTTACAAAATATACCTTTGCTGGCTTCGATGAAGGATCCTCAAACAAGCTCCATATTTTTGGTCGACATTTGAGCCATCTCTCATATCTTGTCAGCTGTTCTCGTTCGTCGAAATCAACTTGGAATCCATATCTTGCAAGGTCCGGCTCGCTATCGTTGTCAGGGTCGTAATCAAATTCAATCCCTGAAAAAGAAGTAATCAGACTACGGGGTAAGAAAAATATTTTAAAGATTTCTCACATAATTTCGATTTCCCGTTCAAAGCAAAAATTAACTTGTGCATTTTCAATTTTCAAAAAATCAAACTCATATCTCTTTATTTATCTAAATTCCCTGAATTTCTCACTCGATATCCGTTTCAGCGTCGATTTAAGAAATAAACAACGTAATTGGCCTTATAATTTGTTGTCAATGCACTGTGGACAAGAAAGAAAATAATGAATTAAATTATTTCATGCTACATTTTCTCACACTTGAGATACAAGATGACCTTTGGAATAGTTGCTAGGGTAAAACCATGAATGAAGGAGAGTGTCCTGAGCAAAATTCCCGAAATGCTTCACATGGTAGTCCTCAGCTGAGGATCGTTTCTCCAAAAGATTACTAATATCTGTAGCTACATTTCTGCACCTTATATAAATGCTACACGGAATGGCAAGTAACCAAAGAGAAAACTGAAATAGCTACACTCAGGTATTTAGTCTGTCTTATTATAGAAATATTTTCTTCACCTACAGTAAAAGAATGCTTTACAGCATCAACCTGTTCTATGTCCTTTAAAAACTACATACCACATATCACAGGACTTTTTTTTCTATCAAGATTAAAAAACTACAATATTTATACTTACATTACACTGTACTATCCATAGTGAAGAAAGACATAAAGTCACCGGGTCTTCACTATGGATGGTACTTAGAATTCAAATTAATTTTCAATACACAAAACAAAGAACAAAAGCGGCAAAATTAAAGATACATTACACAAAACAGACAACAAAACAACAAAGCTAAGGCAGATTACTGGTTAAAAAGGAAGATTTGAACTTTTAAAGTCACAGGACTCCGTGTCTTGGTCACATAGAGGGACAATTTGTTTGCATTAAGCTAAGATTTAAGGTATCCAAGGTCCTCGTTGACACAGTCATTTTTGAAAGGAATAAGAGAATGAAAGGCTTATGTTAACAGAGTACATGTTAACTTCCGAGTGTCTCCGAGACAACCGGAAATGACTTACGTGCATCATGAGGAGTAGAGGGGCTAGGCAAGAGCCTTGCAGACCTCCAATTGTTATTGACTCAAGACACTTATGCTTTGAGGCTTTTCTATCACTATAACTTACATTCCTAGCCTCACTTTATTGGTCGTATCTTAACGCCATGAGAGACGGTTGTCAGATCCTTTTGTTTTCCTTGTTGTGCGAAATTACACTTTGTTGACTTCAAAGGGAAACTGCACTAATCCCCATGACCGAACGATGCATGCGATGCTGAAAACTGAATTTTTGGCCGCCAATTAATTATATGACTATTTATATATTTCGCTCCTGTTTACATATATTTATGTTTATACATGTTTCGGTATATTTCGTTGCTGTTATGATTTGGATACGTAAGAATTATCTCAAACTGCGATATTTTCTTTAGAATGAGTGGTGCTAACTGAAAACGTCTTGCTCGAGATCATGCAAATTAATCAAGGGCCTAACGCAAATATAGGGCCTTGCAAATGCATAATTCTGATATGCCAGAGCAGACTTCTAGACAATCTTTGCGCAGAACAAAGAAAGTTGTCAGTTGTAATCGATTTTGATTGAAAACAAAAGCTAAATACTGAATTATACATTAATTAAATGAGCACGAGACAGCGACCCCCCGACTAGTGATGCGCCCTCTTTGCTTGTTATGTCGCATAGCAACAAATGTTATGATTACTTTCTATCAATGCAGCACCTGCTGAATGTAATTACCCAGTGGCTGGTGACCGTCAACTTAATTCTTTGGAAAGAGCCAATGCCTTTTACCAAACCATGGCGTTATGTAAACAGCCATCTCCGCCGCAGTGATTAGATTACCAGACATAGCAAGGGTTAAGAATACTGCATGCATACATTGTCAATATGAACGGCCATCTCCTACGCAGCGCACAGAAAGGCCTGCCACAGCAAGGGTCACGAAAGAGCCATCTTTGACTAGATTAATGGTAAATATAAGTGATTTCACCAACCCAGCGCTCAGACTGCTGCATCAAGTAGCAACCATTCCATTCGTCAATATGAGCATCCATGTCCACCACAGTGAACAGATTACCTGGCACCGCAAGGGCTAAGAATAATCATTTTGATAAATGTGAACAGCTATCTCCTGCGCAGCTTACAGAATATCTGCCGCCGCAAAAGTCATCTTTCCCAAGTGAGAATATTCAAATTTCAATCATCCGTTAAAAGTAACCGAGGACGCAAAAGATGCGTATAGATAACTTGCGATCGCCATGGCCACATTTCAGATAGCTTAAAGACCCATCGCTAACCATCATCTTTCGCGGCGACAATGTCGACTATCATATTATTTCAAGGTCATTTTTGGCCTAGGTTCTCTTTGTCTTGCTTTAATTCGGCACACAAAAGCTCATGGTTGGCAAATGGTCTTTTTCAACCTTTAGCCATCCTTCAAGCTTCATTCTCACTGGGCAGAAGCTGGCAAAAATAAGTTTACGTTTGAGAACCTGTGCAGTTGTAGGAGCAGATATCAAGTATCTTATATAACGTGACTCACCTTCGAAGTCTTTCAGCGTATCTTGTGCATCTCTATGTTGTCTGTAACTAATCCAGCAACAGGATTCTACCTGAGAGTCATCTATTCCCCAATATGAAAGTTCCTCTTCGTACAATGGACCGCAAACATCGTACGGAACGTGCAATTTCCCCGTGCGGTAATAATTCAATATATGTGAAAATACGACTGGATGCCTATCAAAAAAGAATTCCCCAGTTTCTTTATCATAGTCCGCCGAATGAACGGCCGATCCGTCCGCTAGCCAAGAAAGCCTCGTGTCCGGAACATTTCGAAGAGTTGATCGATACGTAACATGCCGTTGTCCACCTACGTTTACAACGACTTTGTCCTTGCGCTTCGCTAAGAGACTTGAACTTGAAGACTTTACTTTTTCTTCGTTAATCGAAGTACTTAGAGAATCTTGGTTGCTCGAATTCTTAGAAGTCAAGGAATCCTGTCTATTATTGCTATCATTTTCTTTTTCTACTTCCGGGTCCGATATGTGATATGTATGCTTGATCTGATCTTCTGTAGTCCTTTCGTCTAAAGTATTTCGCGTTATTTCGTCATTTTGCGTCACTGGTATCTCTTTTAAAATACTTGTCTCGAATTCCAATAAATTTGTTTCGTTGTACACATATCCCGTTCTACCGTTCTCAGAAGCTGGGCGACTCGTGTTCCGTGCATTAGAGAAGTCCCCATTTGAGTCACTACTCTGTAAAAGAGGGTGGCCACCATTTTCTAAGACAGAGTAACCACCGGTGTCGATGACGGGCTGACCCCCGTTCTCTGTAATAGGGTTTTTGTTCTCTAATGTAGGAGGTGTTCTCGGGCTCTCGTTTTTGATGTCGATTTTTACTGACGGCTGAAGCATTATCTGCTACTATAACGCCGTATTCTTTTCTCCTGGTTTGCAATGTTACATTTCTCTGTGGAAGACTCTCAAGATACTTCAGTTATTAGACATCTCATGCACTTCTTGCGTCTCTGTTCGCTCTCTAAAATGTAAGATGATTGATTGATTACTGGATGATAATTGTCAGTTTAGATCCTGGGGAACTCTAAACACATACGCATACAAGGGGTCAGTCCATTAGCGATAGGAAACGAAGTGTGTGAAAGTATTATCAGTAGAGAGCCACATTAACCAATCGTTTTTGTGTATGTTTAACTTATTCTTACTTTGTAGTGAGCCACCTTATCACTGTTTAGTGATTATGGATTTTTCAGTAGTGAGCCACCAAAATTGCAGATTTACGCTTAAGGTGGATCTGCACTTAAGGTGGCTCACGACTGAAAGTTTCAAAATCACAAAAACGCAATAAGGTGGCTCACTGCCAAGTGAATATATGTTAAAAACAGACAAAAAACAATTGGTTAAGGTGGCTTCTACTGATAAAACTTTCACACATTTCGTGTCCTATCGCTCATACTCAGTCTGAGAAGTTTTCTGGCAACCTAAACACATCCCAAACTACAGGGTGTCCCAAACAAATTGTGCCCCGTTTGTCTGAAGATTGTGACAAGACAGCAAAAGATTCTCGCAAAACTTATGCATGATGCTGCTCTTCAGATATTCAATTAAAGTTTCCAACCATCCCCGTAAAAATCTGTTGAGAAATGATGGAGTTATGACCTTCAGAAGACCAAATTTGCCCAATCACTGAAATCAGCAGTCGGCCATTTTGTCTTACTATTTTGCAGCGATAAATAGCTTCATGGATTGAAAATGAAGCAGCAGCCTGCAATTTCATAGCTTTCGTGAAAATTCCGATAATCCTTGGAGAGTTCCACTATTTCTGACCTCATAGAAATTATTTCTTACTTCACGTGAAGATACTTATCACTGCAAAATAGTAAGACAAAATGGCCGACCGCTGGTTTCAATCATCAGGCATATTTGATCTTCTGAAGGTCATAGCTCCATCATTTCTCAACGGATTTTTACGGAGATGGTTGCAAACTTTAATTGAATATCTGAAGAGCTGCAACATGCAAAATTTTGGCGAGAATCTTTTGCGGTTTTGTCGCAATCTTTAGGCAAACAGAGAACAAGGGCAGATTTTGTAATACAATAGCATGAGTTGCTTTTGTTCACACCTTAATTCAAAGCGATTAGCGATTGTAGACAAAGGAAATTCTCTCAACCAGCAATTCAAAAAAAACAAAGCCGCAAAAGTTTCTTTGAAACCCAGGTAGCTAGCTCGCTTGTTGTGCATTCCAGAAACTGTTTTTAAGGGCAAACACGAGCGTAGATCGAAAGAAGAAGGATGCATCTACACATCTGCCACGGGCATTTTATTTGTTTGGTTCAAAAACCGTTTAGGAGGCGATTCAATTCTCTTATCTTTTTGGGTGTTATCAAAACATTTACTGCTCAGCTTCTGGACGAAAGAAATAAAATGCCCGCGGCAGATGTGTAGATATATCATTCTTCTTTCGATATATGCTCATGTTTGCCCTTAAAAATAAGTTCTGGAATGCACAGCGAGCTACCTAGGTTTCAGAGAACGTTTGCGGCCTTGTTTGTTTTGAATTACTGGTTGAGATAATTTCTTTTGTCTGTGATCGCTAATCGCTTTGAATTGAGGTGTCAACAAAAGCTACTCGTGCTATTGTATTACGAAATCTGCCCTTGTTCAAACAGAGCACACATTTCTTGGGACGCACTGTATTTATAAAATTTAAATCATCAAATAAATGTTCAGCTTAATTGCACCATATCATTGATATCAGCTCTTGCTATGGGATAATCTCATCTTCATACTGGATGCGCCAAAATAAACTATGCACGTTTGGCAGGCCACAATCAACCGTACACTGGACCGATTTTGAAGATTCATGACTTAATCTTTAGCAAAAAGCCTGAAATAGATTCTAGAAATATTTGCAAATTTGTTTTCAGTTTCTAGAGCTAGAAGCGAGATTCATAATATTGTCATTGTCGAAAACACTGAAAACGATAAAAAAACTTCCATCAAGTTTTCTACAGAATAGACATGAATGGAAAAAGAGGAAACTTATTCGTGGTCATTTGGGATTTAGAAATCGATTAATTGTATTGATTAATTTTACCGATTAATTACGAAATCGATTTCTAAATCCCAAATCATAACGAAAAAGTTTTCTCATTGTCCATTCATGTCGAATCTTTAGAAAATCAACTTTTTTTTATCGTTTTCAGTGTTTTCGAAAACGAAGATTTTACGAAACTCGCTTCTGGCTGTAAAAAATGTAAACAAAAAGATTTGTGAAAATCCCTAGAATCTAATTCAGGCTTTTTGCTAAAGAATAAGTCATGAATCTTCAAAATCGGTCCAGTGTACAATTTGTTGTGGCCTGCCAAACGTACATAGTTTATTTTGGTGCACTCGGTATGAAAACGGAGAAGTGTGAACGGGGCCTTAATCATACACACCCTTGATAATAACAGAAGTAGCAAGCCTTCCAAATTAAATGTACATAGTAAACCAAAACAACAAATCATACACAACCAGCAGGAATCATTTTCAAAAGTGCTAGCCACACACAGTAGTTTTGTAGGCAGATCTCTGGAATCTTAACGTCCTCTGATATGAAACGAGAAGATGCTTGAATGCCTTCGAAATCAAGGCTGTTACCGAAATCAAAGTACTGTAATAGTTGAGCAAATTTACTTTGTCAGTTTTTGTACAGTAAACATCTCACAGTATACTGTTTAACCTAGGTTGGTCTAATTTGCATTTTAATGTATCTTTGATGTTCGGGGCGTCATTTTCAAAACAGCTTCCGTACGGTAACAACAGTGTTGCGCACTGTCGTTCACCTGCCTTGACGATTTCGCAAACTGCACGCATCCTTCAGACGTGAAGTCGGTAGTTCCCATACAATTCCAAACATTACTAATGCATAATAAGAGATGATGTGTAGGTTGTTTCAAATCTTACATAACTTATACATCTGATGGATTTTTTGTACGCAATTTCCGTTTCTTTGATCATTGTAGAATTTTAGTTGATTCATATCTAACTTTTCTGAAGGAATTCAAACTTCTGCTTTTTACCTCAGTAAGGTACAATAGTTGTCCAAATTTTATTACATTGGCATAGAAATGGACTTTAAGTAGTCTAAAATTTAGCAGAAAATTGGAAAATCGAAAATATTCGTTTCCTTTTGATAGAATAGAGGAGTCATCTTAACGAGCACAAACATTGCTCAGGAGGGTTTCTCGCAAAACGCTAACGCGCATTTAACTATGCAATTATCATTGATGTAAGGCAGAAAACGGATGCAGCTGGATTATCACTTTTATCCTTTTTTGAAAGCCTTTTTACGGGTTTTCAATATCAAATCTGCCATAACATCATGGGGCTCACTTAAGCTACAAACTTGGCCAAAATACTTGGGACAAGTCACAAAATTGGACTACTTCGGTATTTGATTGCGTGTCCCCCGCTCCCCCGTCTCAATGTTGCTTGAATCAAACGCTATTCGAGCTTCTCAACATTGAATAAGGGGGAAGGGGGGACTAGGAGGCTCTAAGCGTATGTTTTCTCCTCGATATTTTAGCATCATGAAGACACTGAAATTTGCCTATGTCCCAGCTTCTTTTGGCCAGGATTTTAGGCAAATCCGTATATCTAATTGAGCACATTTGCTACCAAACAAGGCAATGGAAAGGCAATCTTAGTCATCTAGGTACAAAAAGGAACATGGTCAGTAATATGTCTTTAACTACCGGGTGTCCCAAAATGATGTATTATCGTTTGATTGCTTATATGTCCATAACCGATGAACCGATTTTCAAAAACTGTATTTCATCCGATTGCCGAAAGACTAAATTGTATTTCAGGTTGTTTGTTGTGGTTTAGGCCGATGTCTTCATGTTGAAAAGAAGATCGATAAACCTTCAAATTCAAGCCTTTCGATGGCATGAAAAGGAAACGGTCTACCTTTCCAGTCAACATTTTAGATGTGATACAAAATGCTGGACTTATATGTCGTTCAGAGAATACGAATTCAGTAATACTGAATTCAGAGAATAGTCAGAATACAAATACGAGTCCATCCTTTTGTTTCACATCTAAAATGTTGACTGGAAAAATAGGCCGTTTCTTTCTCATGCCATCTAAGGCTGGAATGTGAGCAGGTTTATCGATCTTCTTTTCGACATGAAAAAATCGTCGTAAAACCACGACCAACATCTTTGAATACAATTTAGCCTGTAGGAAATCAAATAAAGCAAAGTTTTTGAAAATAGGTTCACTGGTTATGGATATGTAAGCAATCAAACGATAATACATCATTCTGGGACACCCGGTACTGATTGCAAATGAATCCCTAAAGAATATCCAGTCATTGAATATCGTTAGCTTTGTTAAATCCGAAAGTAGCATAGAGCTTGGGCAAAAGTGTCACAGATAAAGTACGTATAACTGCATGAAAACCTCTTGACAAGCATTTCTAAAAACATTAAAACCATCACACACCATCACAGCGTGACAAAGCTGTTCAAACTATGCTATTGAAATGTTTGCCGTGACAACATAAGATGTACGGTTATTGCATGTTTTAAATGATTCATGCTATGACGTAAGCCAATACCAGCCTTGCGACAAACATCAATGAATGTGAAAAACGTTGTTGTTGTTGTTTTTGTTGCTGTTGTATCCACTTCACAGGGAGACTCCTCAACGAAGTGTCTGCTTTAAATGAATGTCAGTTTCTAAACAAATAAAGGTTAATTCGGTTTTGTCTTACAGGATTTAACAGTTTTTCCCTTGTTACAGGCTTATTTTGGTGATTGTTTCTTTTACAGGAGTTAATAGTCTTCTTTCTACTGATTTCGGTGTTTTTGTTGCGTTTATGGGTTCAACATGATGAGTCCGTCATTTGAAGCTATTTTCAAATGTCAGTTTTATGCATGATTCCCAAAGAAATTTTCCCAATTTGTGTGGCTGCTATGCAGCAGCTATATCTCAATTTTTATTGTTTTTGCACGGTTTCATAGGGTAGGCTTCAATGCAGCGCTTGAGACCTTGTTTGAGTCAATCTGCCAACTGCATTGGTGATTCATGGCAGAGGAAGGTCAAACGAAATGCTTGCTTGAAAAAGAGCACTTTCTGAATGTATTGTGGCGCAGTGGTGTAATCCTGTGACTTTGCAGCCAGGACAGTCAGGCGGACAGGGTTCGATCCCAAGCAGAGCCCCATCACTTAAGTGTCATGACAAGGGGTCGCTGATTTGATTAAGCCTACTCTACTTCTGCGATCCCAGCACGTGGCAGTAAAAACTACAACTTCACCTTCTAGTAATGCAAGATCAATTAAACTTTGAAAGAAGGTTTTCAAGTGTTTTAAAAGAGTTAATGGTCTTGTTATCTATAAGAATAGTAGATTTGAAATTAAGAAATTAAGAATTAAGAAATTAAGAAAGTCATATTTGATCAAATAGGAATGCTGCATTTTCCAATCAAAATGTCAATATTATCTTTCATATCAAGTGAAATAATATTTTGTAATTATTTTAATGAAACCATTGTTGATTGCATCGTATAGCATAATTCAAATTATGTCAAAATAGATTTTATTATTAATCGGGTTTTAAGACCAGTTGTGAAATATTTATCTTACACATCAAACAAAGTAACATTTTGTAACCCTTTTAATAAAGCATTGTATATTTGCTTCATTCAAATTTATGTCCAAATACTAGCTTTATTATCAATCAAATTGTGGCACCTGTTGAAAAATTCATTTCGAGTAAAATAATCAAATCATTGTTGAACTAGGCTTCAATCATAGGCCATTCATAATGATAAGGTTTGTACAATGTCTATTTGCTTCTTACCTATGCTAGTTTTCTTCAGTGTCAACAGTAACTCGTCATTACTTGCAGAAAGCAGCCCCTATATATATTACTGAAATTCTAAAGGCTGCAAAGATAGCTGTCTGTTAGCATTCTTAAGAATACAGCATTATTTTCACTTTTTCAAGTTTTTTTTGACACAAAAATATGTTGTTTCTTTTCTTTCATGAAGACCTTTTTCAATGACACTTCTGGAGGGACCATTAGGGAAATAAGGTCACACTGACCTTTTAATGCCATCGCTGCCATTTTAAACTAGGGATGTTTCAGGGTTAAATTTTAACGTTTATACCAGGTGAAGCAAAAAAAGAATCCCTGTTTGAAAGATCACAGATACCTCAATATCAAGAACCTCAAAATCGAGCTGCAAGAATTGTCACCAATAGCAGCTATGATGTATCCGCCTCAAAGTTGATCAAGGAACTAAATTGGCCAACGGTTACGGAAATGATAAAATGCGAGACAGCTACTATTACATACAAAGCATTGTCAGGTCTTGCACCCGGCTATCTTTCAAACCTTTTCAAGAAAAACTCTGCGCGTGATATCAGTATGAATTTGCGGAATGCCATTGCCGATGTCCTTGTTCCAAGGATGAAAACTTGCAATGGGCAGAAAGCGATATCTTTCCAGGGTGCAAAGACTTGGAATGAATTGCCTTTGGATGTCAAACAAGCGCCCTCTCTTAGCATTTTTAAAAGTAGGCTGAAGAGTAATTTGCCTCTCTCAGGCTAACTCCATTATTTTTCATTAATTTTTTTTTGTTTTAGATTGTAAATATAGGTAATTTGTTAGTAATTTTTGGTAATATTTTAAAGTTTGGCACGGCCCCCTGTAAAGCAATCCTCTCGATTGACGGGGCTACCGTGTAAAAATAATGAAAAATGAAAAAATGAAAAATGAAAGACAATATGCTGGAAAAATTTTTAGCATTATTAAAATCGCCAGAAGCACCATTATCAAGTCAAAGAGCACAGGGAAACAAGAGACTTCAGGTCTAACTCTCAACGGGGTTGTCTTGCTGTCTTCGTCGTAAATGTTAAAGTTGATCTCGTAACACATGAAACCAGCTGACCATGCGACAAACGACGTCACTAGGCTTTGCCTAGATTTAAAAGAGATTATATGCATGCAGATTGAGGTCTTTTAATTCTTTAAACATTACCTTAAACTATTTTTATCTTGTCAAATTTATCATACAAATGTACAAACTCACCCACTGATATAGTCAAGCTTTCATAAACAATTTGTCAAGGCTCATAGCAAACTTGCAAATTGAAAATCAGCAGGGTGGTATTCTTAAGGAAATATACCTTTTTTAATCCTATTGATTAGCAGCAAGACGTTGCTGGTAAATTATCTTTATTTGTGGAATGTTTATTTTCATGAAATCAACAATGTTCTTCGGGGTGAGTAAATGCACTCCTTGTTTGAATAAAACTGTGTCGAATTTATGTATTTCACTGGTAAAATTGTATGTTGAATTCGCACAATATGGGGTAAAAGAACTGAAAAGCTATCACATATGTCCTGGTCATTTGAATGAAACCCCCTCGCTAATAAGCCCCCTCTCTTTTCAGCCCCCTGTCTGCAATGTCCTAAATTAAATAAGTCCCCGGGGGATAAAAGAGCTTTGGTATATTCAATACCAACAACAACAGAAGAAAACACAGAAAAATATTTCAGCCTTTCGCTTATCAACAAAACTGTGGTTGATTCATCAAATTCTTCAAGTATTCTGCACATAACAAAATTCCAGTTCTATTCCCTGGATATCAAAGGAATAATATTGGCAGATACAGCATAGGGCTCAAATCTTTCAAATCTTTAAAAAAGTGGCTGTAAAATTCTGTTTCATTTCTCTTTGAATTGAATGGCTGGAGAGGAATTTATAGCACTTTGATGTAAATCTGCCGTAGAAATTTTTTGATATCTTGATTTCTTCCAAAATGGTTGCAATTTAATGATTTTTGAAAAAATTTATGGAAAATTTTGAGAATATTTAAATAATCATAAATCCTAAACCAAAGGATGAAAAATCATATAACTTCGAAGAAAGCCATGGTTTATGAAGGCCTACAATATGGCGAAAAGCGAAAATCAGTATCTTTTCTGGTTTAGGATTTATAAATTTGATGACTTCATAGCCTCAAATTTAATAAATGCCGCCATTTTGAAGCTAATGAAGATATCAATAAATTGCCACGACAGATTTACAGCAAAAAGCGCTAAGTTCCTTTTTTTCTTTTTTTATACATATAAAATATTACAATAAATCTTACATTCTACTATACCTTCCTAATACTGTACAACACCACAGGGACGATGCCAAGGGGAGCGAAGGACAATGACTACCCCATGGCCAATAGAAAAGACACTCAACATTAAACTACATACAATTAGGTACACTACGATTACGAACGATTAAAGCCTAATGGATACTAATATTAGATTCTGCCTAACATTAGATGTCGGGTCAGGTTTGTAATGAACTTGAAATGTCACGAGCGCAACTCTTCATTGGTTTGAGGTCGCAAACTATACTCGGCATCTAATGTCAAACAGAACTTTCAAAGAAACGGATCATTTAAGTTAAAGGATTTGATGGTTGCTTGGTACTGAAGTTACAAAGGATCTTAGTCAAACCGACCAGCTTCGTGAACGAAACGTAACGTCAATTCGAGTATACTTCTGTTCAAGTCATTAGACAGGTCTTGATCACCATATATTAAAAGTTGCATCAGAGCATCATTTCGAAGATTGGTGATTTGCACATATGGTCCTAAGTTCCTTGCAAGCCATTTGATTTAAAGGAAACTGTAATAGAAATTTACACCGACCTTTTTAAAGATTTGAGCCCTATGTTGGAAGATACATTGTTGAAAGATGGACATGTATAAATATATTTCAAAATTTGGCTGACTAAAATTAGCCTTCAAAATAGGCCTAAAATCACGTCCAAATCTACTGCCTTCAACAATTGCTTTTACGCACTTTACCACATATTATCACATTGGAAGAATGAAATTGTCATCCATTGAAGTGTAATAACATTATTCCGGGCGATTTTATCCTTCCAAGAGGCATGCTAAATATGACTGTTGAATGATAGAAAATTTCGTTAAAAATTTTGTGATACCTTTAAAGGTGACCTGGAGCGAAATGTTCTATTTATACAAATTAATGGCATTGTCAAATGCTAAAGAATCCTGTTTAAATTTCTTTGATATCTTATTTTGTAATCAAGTTAGGAAAACAAATGGAAATATTGCTGTATCTTATTGTGAAAGGTTACAATTGTAGGGAACATTTCAGCTGAGCTAAATAAATGTAATATGAATTGTCTCACGACTTAATATGATGTTTAGAAAAGCATATAAATTGTGCAAAGTTGTTTTTATTTGATTTATCATTGGAAACATTGTCAACCTTGTATACTTTATTTACTTTTTGCAAACAAAATTACGTCTTACAAAACAATGGATAACTCGAAAATGAAACATAGTATCAACAAATTTTGAACGACATCGTTCATCATTCAACTGCAATATTTATTTGCTTCGATGAAAATTTCGCTTCAGGTCACCTTTAAGCATGAACAGGCTTTCAGTGGAGTTCTGCGGGTATCTTCTTAATCGCGCACATATTAGAAGATAAAGCCTATGTTTTGCTGATCTTATTTCTTATAATTCAACAGGCAGCTTGCGATGAAATCACATTGACGTCACTCTGTCTCTTTTTTGATGAGCTTATAACAAGATAGCCAGCTTTGATAAGTGTCTAAGCTACATGTAGATACTTGCTCAATGCTTAATACCACGTGAGTAAGAAAGTCCGTACATCTTTATAATCTTGTAAAGTTCTTCTTTATTTTGCTCAGTCGTGAGGTTAATTGACTGAGATAAATAACGAGCTCAAGGACTTCACATGCATATCGGAAATTAGCCTAAGGTACGGATAGATACTTGCTAAATACCAGATGAGTGAGAAAGTCCGTACATCTCTTTCAATCTTTTTAAGTCCTTCCTTCCTTCCTCAAGATTTTGCTCAATCTAAAGGTTAGTTGGCGGAGATGAAAAGCTAGCTTAAGGGCTTCGTATTTAAGTCTGAAATCAGCTTATTGTATTTGATGATTTCGACACGTGTGAGTACATTTTTTAGCTAGAGAAGCAAGATCAATGGCGTGCTTAGGTGTTTTGTTTATCCTATTTATAGATTATCTTTACTTAGGTCTGTCCAATGGTTTTAAACTACAACAATTAGATATAACAATTCGATTGAGCAAATTCGATATCATCCTTCTCAAGCTACAACAATTTATGGAAATCCTTCACCTGAGAGTCCGTAGCAGGCATAAAATCCATCAGCCTAATAATATCAAAACAATAGTTGATGGGAGGATAGGCTCCAAATCTTTAAATATGCTGGGGTAAAATCCAGTGTCCTATTTCTTGGAACTGAATGACTTCAAAGAAACTTTAGCTATTTCTCTATAATTCTACCGTTGGATTTTTCTGAAATCTTCAATATTTTCAGAATTAGAGTGTTTTCTTCTTTTTTATGGATTCAAGAAAATTTTTTACAAGACTTAAAACCATCGGAATTTCTAAACTGTTTGACGCAACATTAAATAATTTTGTAGGAAACCATTGTTTTTGGATGTCTACAATATGGTATCAAGGAGAAGTCTGTCACTCTTCTGGTTTATGATTTAGAAATTTGATGACGTCACACCCTCAAATGAGTTGAAATGTAAGATGCGACGTAATTTCGAAAAATATTCAAAATTTCTGAAAAATGCAACGGTAGAATTATAGATACGTATCTAAAATTTCTTTCCAGCCATTCAACCAGAAGAAATAGGTTACAGATTTTTACACTCATCTTTTTACACCGATTTAATTATTTGGAACTTATGCTGTTGAAAGGGGCTGAAAGAAACTCCGACATTTACAGCATTATAAACCCAGGCCTTCATCTACAAAGCAAGGTGTTCAAGCAATATGATATTCTCAGAGAGAGAGTTAAGTTTGATGGATACAAGGCTAAATGTTCTTATCAATTTCGATCAAGGATTTTAGACGTGCTTTGAAGAATTCTGCAATAGATTTGATGCCATGCTACTTATTTTGACCAACAAAAACTTTGTGTCTTATTCGACATGTTAGCCCCGGAGAAATAATCAGTTATTGTTCTTTTTTGTAAATTGTAGTTATAAAATTCTTTTTCTTTGTAAATTCCGTTTTACATTAGATGTCAGGCATGTTGAGCAAGGTTTGCTACAGGGATACAAGGGATTCGTCGTCATAAGTCTAGATTGCCCGACAGATTTCAATTATCGCAATGGTCCATAACAGGCCATTTGGATGTGGATTCATTCATTCATCATCGATACGTAAAACAACGTTTCTTTCCCTTGATACCTTCATAGAATTAGAGCATATTTATTTAGTTTAGTATGTTTTCGAATTTGATTAGTTTCATTTTATTATGTAATTAGAAGCTACATTTATTCATTCGAATTGAGATAAAATGACAACAACAGCAACAGAGAAACTTCATGAACTGACGACATCAGCAATTGAGATTTAAAGAAGTGCTACATGACCAAGCACCATGTAGCCATGTAGTTCAAAATAATCAATTATACGTTCAAGGCCTAACAGAGAAAATACTCGTTGTTGCCCTATTTAGGGATCTCTGCTTGCGCTCGATGAACACCAGCAGATTCAGTTGGAATACTGAGGTGCGACGAAGTCGCGCCGAGCAAAGGCTAGTCTAGATACAGGGTGTCCCAAAAAATTGTGCCCAGCTTGCCTGAAGGCTGCGACAAAGCAAAAGCAGATTCTCGCCACATTTTTGCATGATGTTGTCCTTCGGATATTCAATTAGAGTTTGCAACCATTCCCGTAAAATTCCATTAAGAAATGATGGAGCTATGACCTCCAGAAGACCAAATTTGCCTGATGACTGAAACCAGCGGTCGGCCATTTGTCTTACTATTTTGCAGTGATACGTTTCTTCACGTGAGGTAAGAAATAATTTCTGTAAGGTCAGAAATAGTGGAACTCTCTGAAGATTATCGGCATTTTCACGAGAGCCATGATATTGAAGGCTGCTGTTTCATTTTCAATCCATGAAGCTATTTACCGATGCAAAATTGTAAGACAAAATGGCCGATCGCTGGTTTCAGTGATCGGGAAAATTTGGTGTTTTGAAGGTCATAGCTCCATCATTTTTCACAGATTTTCATGGCGATGGTAGCAAACTTTAACTGGACATCCGAAGAGCACCATCGTGCAAACGTTTGGCGAGAATCTTTTGCCGTTTTGTTGCAATCATCAGACAAACGGGGCACACATTTTTGGGGACACCATGTATAACCTATGTTTTTGATGTTCTCGATCGATGAGAACAATAAGACCATAAGTGGCACATTTAGCTCTTTTGTGCTATGTTTGAACTAGGTAGCAACATATCTCATCAGATTGTAACTCTTGCCAACATTTTGGGCTTTTCGTTATTCTTCAAGTTTTCAATGATAGTGTGTATTTCTTTCTGACATTAATGAACAAAATTGAGCTGTAATTAATCTTGTAATCATCAGTGCCCTTTCTTGCATGCTTCTGAACAAGGCAGCCATTAAATTAGCTCTCATTTTAAAATCCATTGAAAGATCGTCTTCATCCTGAAAATATTTGATCTTTGATCTTCTTGTCAAAAAGAGACATTGAAAGATCAGCTTTTTAGCCAAATTTTTGCGAGTTTTCAACCAGGGGTACCTTTTAGCATAGGTTCCAAATCTTAAACTCAGCGTAAAAAGGTGGGTGTAAAATTCAATGATCTTTTTCTTCTGATTGAATGGCTTGAAAGAAACTTTAGATACTTATCTATAATTCTACCGTTGGACTTTCCAGAATTTTGAATATTTTTCAAAATTATAGCGTATTTTTTATTTCAGCTCATTTTAGGATGTGACGTCATCAATTTTCCAAATCATAAACTAGATGAGTGACAGACTTTTGCTTGATACCATATTGTAGGCATCCATAAACTATTGTTCTCTTCGAAATTACTTCATGTTGCATCAAACAGTTTAGAAATTACGATGGTTTTAAGTTTTTTTGAATATTTTTCTTGAATTCTTGAAAAGGAAGAAAAACACTCAAAGTCTGAAACTATTAAAGATTTCAGAAAAGTCCAACGGTAGAATTATAGAAAAATAGCTAAAGTTTCTTTGAAGTTATTCAGTTCAAAGAAATAGGTCACTCAATTTTACACCAGCCTTTTTAAAGATTTGGAACCTATGCTGTACCTTTAGAACACCTGGTAGAGTCAGGTCCTAGGTCTATTTCAATAAGTAAACGAATTTTTGTATTTACTTGGCAAATCGTAGCCTAGGAATCAAATCGCTTTATAACAGCCTTTGAGCATTCTCGAGGCTTACACAGTTGTTCAGCCGTCGATAGAGTGTCAATGAATCATTTAGATTTAGCAAAATTGAATAAAAATTCTCGAGAAATGTAGGGCATATCATAGCAACTCTTACTTTTGAGTGCTTCTTATCCAATATATAGTATTTCTTCCCAGCTTGCCATGGGAGTACACCTGCTAGAAATTCCTCATGAAATCTGTCACAACAGCAGTGTGTAACTGTTTTGACATCTTTTGGTCTGAGGTTGTGACGTCATCAAACTTCGAGCAACCACATTCATGTCAATTGTCTGAATAGCAAATACAGAACGAAGAAGAGTAACACCAACATGAATTTTCGTTTCCTTGCAAAATTATTAATTATTTTTTGTTGTCTTTTGTCTTTTGTCTTTTGTCTTTTGTTTGTTTGTTTGCTTGTTTTTGCTTTTGTTTAGTTTTGTTTTGTTTTTTCTTTTTTCTTTTCTTTTTTGCTTTGTTCCTAGTTAAGTCTAATTTATACAAATGTACTTTTTCAATCCTTTTTAAGGCCTCGGGGTTGACATTTTATTTGCTCCTCTTGGTATCGTACTCGTAGTATTGTAAAGTAGGTTAAGTAATGTAGGTAGTAATTTGGTATGTTAATTTTTAGATGGTATATATATAAAAAAAATTTACCGAAAGAAGATCATAAAGCGTTTGTTGAACATCTTAGGAAAAAATATATGTTTATTTCCTTTAAATGTTGAAAATTCCGATTCGATTCAACAAATCTGCATTGAATCAAATCCAGTGATGTCTAAGTGGCTTCATTTTCAGTGGGGATGGCTCAGTGGTAGCACGCTTGACTATCAACCTGCCGAGCAAGCTACAAAGCGTGAGGAGAGCCCAGGAGAGTCGCAAACTCTCTGAAATTCCAGGCTAAGGGAATCACGGGGTGTGGTTTCATCGAGAGAAAGGACCAGAGCTCTGCTTGAATAAGCTTAGCTCTCAGAGTTCTAAAACTACCTTCGGATGCTGGTAGAAATATAGAAAAAGATATAAATCAGATTGGATTGGATCAGATGCGAACTATGATTCGGATATGATTTGCACACCTTTTTCGGGAGCAAAGAAATTGCTGTTTTCGAAACAAATATGTATTTTCACCTGACATCAATTTTGAAACCTGATTTGCACTGTACCGGTGCAAATTTATGAGCATACTAACCGGTTTTGTGTTGCACAGGAAAATATAAAGCCCGAGGTCTTAAAAGTACAGACCGAGCTTGCGAGGTCTGTTCAATAAGACCGAGGGGTTTATTTTTTCTGTACAACAACAACACCGGTTAGTATGAGTTTTATTACCTGATAGCTTCTCATTTTGACTGATATCACTTAGTCAAACCCATTTTGTAACTGTTATGTCGCTTGAGTTTATTGTAAATATCACAGGCCTAAATCAGTTGCTGTGATGCAAAAACGCGTCCTTGCATCGTATTATAAAAGGTTACGGGAAAACCGCGGGAAATGTGGGATTAACCAATGGGATTGGCGGGTTCTTGTATTGCCTCGTTTTTGAAACCTCAGTCAGGTAATACTGGATCCGTAACGAACGTGTAACAGATAAGCTTCCCGGTTACACTGTTCCTTTCGTTTTTCTGTTTTGGTCACCGTGTCAAATCAGCTGAACCACTGCCTGAAAAACTTTTATTGCAACCTATCAGAGAATAGTTAATCTGCATACACAATCGTATGCATTCACATTTTTTTGCATTATGTTCAACGATTGTCTAAATATTTTGCTAAATTCGCTGTTCTATTATGAACACATAGTATAACATTTTTCTTTAATCATAGAATTTCTATGCTTTGGAGGAAAGTTTTTCCAACGAACGATTAAGAAACAAGGCAAATGCTTTTTTAAACGTAGGAGTTGTTCCTCCTTTCAGATTTTAAGGTGTTAAGATATTTTGATTTATTGCGTATAGCTTGATTTCCCACTGGGTGCGAATGTCAGGCGTTTGAATATTCAACTGTGGCTTGCACGTACGGGTGAAAGGTCAGATATTCACCGGGGTCCTGGTGACCCAAATATATGGTCAAATTTTCACCGGGGGGCTCCAATTATGCAACGAGGACGGCATAATTATTGGCGGGGTACTGTTTCGAAGATGAAATATTTTCTAAAAATTCTCCCCGGGGCTCGCCAATTTTCAATTGTTTCAAAAGCCGAGGTTTCAATTGTGAAGCCTTTTACACCGGGGAGATTCACGTCTTGTCCGGGGACCTATTTTGCTAAAATTTTTTCACCGAGGAAATCACCGGGGTAGAATGTACCGGGGCACTTAGACGGGGGTGTGGCAAAGTAAGCCAAAAGCTTAACCTGCAAACCTTTGCAAAACTTTTACATGTGTGACTTTATATGACTGTTGCCTAGGAATAACAGGTTTGGCTCTTGGTTGACGTATAGTCCTTGACAACTAGACAATCAAAACATGTCAATATGGATGAATATTAAAGACGTAGCATAGGTTGCAAATCTTTGCAAAGCTTGTGTCATGTGGGCTTTACATTACTGTTGCATTACTATTGCTGAGGAACAATTGATTTAGCTCATCGATTGGTGCAGCCAATGAAAACAAGCCAATCACACATATGAATACCTGTGAACGATTAACACGCAGCATAGGTTGCAAATCCTTGCAAAACTTGTGTCAGATGGACTTTACATTGCTATTGTGTCATTAGGAACAATCGATTTAGTTTCTGATTGACGTAGCCAATGAAAACAAGCCAATCACACATTTGAATACAGGTGAATGAATAGCATGCAGCATAGGTTGCAAATCCTTGCAAAACTTGTGTTAGATCGACTTTACATTGCTATTGTGTCATTATTGCTTAGGAACAATTTATTTAGCTTTTGATTGACGTAGCCAATGAAAACAAGCCAATCACACATTTGAATACAGGTGAATGAATAACATGCATCATAGGTTGCAAATATTTGCAACGCTTTTGTCAGATGGACTTACATAGCTATTGTATTATCATTGCTTAGAGGCCCTTTACATGAGAAATTTCAACCCGTGTTGAGTTTCAACACGGGTTGAGTTTTAACATCATTGCTTATTTTGCCTTGCGTTTACATGAAATCTCAACACGGGTTGAGATTAGGTCACATGGTTGCAAACAATAGAAGAAGGAATGTGAGCCCACTCAAATATTTGAATGATTGCGGAAATAGATTCGATTTCCTTTGTTCGCATTCTAATCTCGCCCCGAGTTGAAAAAATTTTGCGTTTACATGAGAATTTCAACCCGTGTTGAAATTTCAACACGGGTTGAGTTGCCGAGTTGAGTTGAACCCGTGTTGAGTTTCAACTCGGCCTTCTTCATGTAAACGCGATGAAGGCTTTAAGGCTAATTTCCAGTCAGCAGAATTTTCCGAGCGGGCGGAATTTTAGACAATAAAATGTCGCTCAGCCGTAACTTTCTATTTAATTCCAGGGCGACATTTTCTCACGCAGACAAAGGAAATTCCGCCCGCTCGGAAAATTCCACTGACTGGAAATCAGCCTTTACACCGTCAACCGAGTTGAAACTCAACCCGTGTTCAACTCAACCTGGGTTGAAATTTCTCATGTAAAGGGCCTCTTAGGAACAATTTATTTAGCTTTTGATTGACGTAGCCAATGAAAACAAGCCAGTCACAGATATGAATACAGATGAACAATTAACACGCAGCATAGGTTGCAAATCTTTGCAAAACTTGTGTCAGATGGACTTTACATTGGCATTGTATCATTATTGCTTAGGAACAATTTATTTAGCTTTTGATTGATGTAACCAATGAAAACAAGCCAGTCACACATATGAATACAGGTGAAAAATTAACACGCAGCATAGGTTACAAATTTTTGAAAAGCTTGTGTCAGATGGACGTTAAATTGTTATTGTATCAGATTGCTTACGAACAATCGATTTATCTTTTGACTGACGTAGCCAAGGAAAACAAGCCAATCAAACCACAAGAATATGGGTTAATATCTTGCACTCAGCACTACTCAGCACATAAGCTGCAAATTGCAAATCTTTGCAAAGCTTGTGTTAGATTAGATAGACATTGCAAAATTATTGCATGCATAGGAGGCAAATCTTGTCAAAAACTTTGAAATTAGTCTTGTAAACTGTTATTGCCTTTTTCATTCAATATATAGCCCGAAGGGAAAGTTAGATAGTTGGCCATGATTTCAGAGAAGGACTTTTTGATATCATTATTGTCACAACTACTGGGAAGTAGGAAAGAGACAATGGAAAAGTTGGATTGAAAAACATTTCGTAATACTGTGCTAGAATCTTCATTTATGCAGGTTTCAAAGTTGGCTCGGGTCAGGTTAAAAATGTTAGGCTATTGCATTTGATAAATTTAGCAGGTGCTGTTTTCTCATCTAGCCAAAGAAATAATGGGGTGTTGGCGCTTTCGTTGGCCTATTTATAGCAGCTGCTTAATATACCTATAAAATCTCCAAAAATGCATTGTTTTTTCTTTTTGTGGAAATTATTCATGAACAATTTGCAAGCTTAAATTCATTGTGAATCTAAAGCCAAAAAGGAAATGACAAAATTTTGAAGAAGACCTCATTTTGTGAAGCAATGGTCTACAATACAATATGATGGAAAACAGAAAATGTTTCTCTTAAAATCAAAGAGTTAGTATTTTGATGACGTCACAACTTCAAAACTAGTAAGGTCCTTTAACTCTGAAATTAGTCAAGATACAAAAAATGCTGAAAGTAGAAGCATAGCGAAGTATCTAAAGTTTCTCACAAATCATCCATTCCACAGAATGATGGAATGACCATTTCAACAAATTGTTTAACAGTTTTTGAGGCATTATTGGAAATAGCCTGCGTGCACAGTTAGAATAGCCCTTTCTCCGTAGCGTCTGTCTATTGTCTGCCGTAAGGTAGTTAGAATTCCAGAGTATTGTGTTTCACTGACGTTTGCTCAGAGAACAAAGAGAAACCTGAGATTTAATCACGTGATAGCCGTTCTCAAATCTGATTGCTTCCTCTTTTCCCAGGAATACGATGTGATTGGCTATTACAAAAATAAGCTTTCTTTGTTATCAAATAAATGCTTAAAGGCATTGAGTCATTGTAAATAGCGATTCTCCACTGGGGGTCTGTCTGCTTTCATGTGATCATCTGTTTTCATGTCATCAGACAGCAACTTTAGAAATACAAGGCTACATCGAATCCCATCTGGCGTGTGCAGTTTGAAAAACAGCAAATCAGATTGGCGTAAGCTATCATCCTGACTCAGCAACTTTTGCAAATTGGGTATACACGGTCTATTTACCATGACTCAATCCATTTAAAGGAAATGTGTCCATGTAAGTACATCTGCGTATACACTCTTGTCAAAAGTTGCTGACGCGCTGACGAAGAGCCTCGAAAAGCGCACTGTGATTGGTAGAATTTAACTGATCATATGCAAAACTAGAATTAAAATTTCACAACGAGGCTGCAAGCTGTGTGACTTCGGGTTCAGCTCTGGAGTCGCAACCGCAAGCAAGTCATCAGTCTGCTCATATTAGATCTGGTTATCTTTTTAGACTAAGGTCATGATATGATCACACATAATATCACGTGAATAAAGCAAAGTCACTGTACTTACATGGACACATTACCTTTAAGCACGCACTACACAAAAGTGAGTGGCGCTGCGCAGACTATACCTATTACTTGGGTATGGTCTGAACACAGGCGACAATGCAAATAGAAGCAGCTGTTGTCGTCAAGTGCAACTATAAGAATTTGTGTATCGAATATCGTGAAAGTCAAACGCATCTGGTGTATTGAACATCGAAATCTGCCTCACATAATGTCACATAATTTCTTCGAATAAAGATAATACAGAGTTTTGGATGGCATATGTTGCGTGAACGCAAATCCCACCTGATATCTAATGTGAGATATTCGTTAAATAAGACCATAAATTTACATTAGATCTGTACTGTTTTGATCCATTACAAAGTTATTGTTACTGTTCAAAACCTAGGGGCGGGGGCAGCTTGTTTTGTTTTCGAGTTATCTTTTGTTTTGGTCCATTTCTTACTCTTCATCAATAAAAGAACGGGAGGAAAAAGGGAGGGCAAGGGAAAGCAGAAGAAGAAAAAGAAAAGTGAAAAGGGAAGGAGAGCGAGACTTGTAAATCATGCATTCTGAAACAAGGCTCATTTTCTGATCTGCGCACCAGTCAAGATCTTGACGGGCGATTTTCTTTCACGTTAGCGGGGAGAGCCAATCAAAATTAAGTACATAAATGCTGGGCCTCGTTTTCGGAACGCATATCTCACAAGTCTTGCTCTCCTTCCCCCTTTCCTCTCCTCCCCTTTTTCTTGTTCTCCTCCTCCCCTCCTGGGACTTTTGGAACAAATAGCAATAGATCGCTTGGACTAAAAATTTGGAATGGATTATCTAATGCTTTCAAAACAGCCGAAAATTTGACCATTTTTAAACGTCTGGTAAAAAGTTTGGATGGACCTGAGTGTCAGCGTAATGCTTGCCGATTTGAAAATGGCTAAACAATGCCCTGTATCTTTCTTTAAAATATTTAGCCACTGAATCAAATGTATCATATATGTGTATATTTATATGTACAGTTAAGCCCGAAATTATTCATTCCTATGCCAAATTCTGAGTATTTTGCATCGTTCTATTTGAGGACCAATTTTACTGTGGCTGAAGTTTCGTAAGAATGTGATGAAAAGCTGAAACAAGTACTACAAGAGACATTTCAAGGAATGGAAATATCTTGTGAATTGGTTAGCAAATATGACGATTGAAAATACTCAAAATTTTGGCATTGGTATGAATAATTCGGTCTTAACTGTTAGATATGTACAAAATAGAATGATAATGTGCAAAAAGATTTCCTAAATTATTCAATGTTTACTTTTATTATGTTGTTTAGTTTAATTATGTATATATTCGATTTAGATTAGTCACTTCATTATATGTAGTAGCTAGAGAAAAGATACAGACCCTCCAAAAAGGATAGGGTCTGTGCAACGGCGGCAGATTCCTTGTCCAGCAGTTGAGTTGGATTGTTTGCATAATATTCAATCAGTTTGGAATAATCAATAACCAATACAGATCTTCAGAAAAGTTCCCATTATCTACAATCTGATCATTATCACGTTTTCTTTGAATTCTATTTGCTGAAGCGTTATATTTATTAGCACTCTGTTGCACCATTTGAATGCAATTGGTCACAGCTAAAGATTTGACATCATACTACAGAAAGGCTTTACTGCTGCTTTTGTTTGTTTTCGTCTGATTTTGGTAAATTGCGTCGAAAGCTTTGTGCTGCACAAGTCCATTTCATTGATGGGTTTGAAAGATATTGTTGTCGACTTGTCACCATTCTATATGGGCCTAAAGGGGGCCCACTTTATAAGAGTAATGGTATGAGTCCCTATTACCAAGTGATATCAGTAAATAAAAGAACGCAGGGAAATAAGGGACGAAGAGTCATAAGTCTAATTGACATGAACAATGGAGATTTTGTATCTGAGTTGATATATTAGTTGATGTATTAGTTGATATTAGCTGCACACGCATTTTCAGTTTATAGGAATATGAAGGATTGTTTGAGAGCTACGTGCTTTTTTTTGTCTATCATATCTTAAAAAGCTAAAAAACTACAACTACAATTCAACTGTGCCAATCATAGTGGAAAAAGACACAAGGTCATCGAGTTTCCACTATGAGTGACACTTACAATATTTCTTAGAAGTAAATACAATAACAAAAAATGAAAATGAAAATGAAAACGGTTAAGGAGAAACAAAATACAAGACATAACGGACACAAGACATAAGCTGCTGCCTTCCAACAAATGATTATTAACCTACATTCGGTTTGTGTTTTCGATAAAGCAAATCGTTTCCTCCATAATCATTTTATTCGCATTCACGCATAAAGCAGAACTTCCAAAAAGGAGTAGATTACAAAGCGATTTGGAGTTCATACCCGAAACGTTCAAATCAGGAATGTTTTCGAGATGACCAAAAAGACCTTGCCGTAATGTGTCATACATAGGGCAGTGCAGGAGAAAATGTTCATTATCTTCATTTGCCTCGCCACAATCACAAATAGGGCTTAAACAGTCATAATTGTGCCGGAATTTATGCTCGTTACATACTTTCCCAAGTCAAACGTTTATGCATTATTCTTACTAACCCGGTAGTTGCAGATACTAAAATTATGGTAGCGAATAAGGACAGATTTCGTGGCACAATAGCATAGGTTATTACTGTTGATTGACAATTCAATTCAAAGCGATTAGTGATTGCAGACAAAAAAAATCTCTTAACCAGTAATCCAAACAAGCGAGAAGGGCAAACCGTCTCCTTGATTACGCAAAAGGTTATTTTTAAAAGACATGATGAATTTATAACGAAAGAATAGGGCTACATGTAAAGATCTGCCTGGCAGATTTGGTTTATTTTGTCTATTTAGGCGCCAAGCAGAAGATGTTGCAATTCTCATATGCTCAGGGCTTAAAGGAAACAATTACTACGCAGTTCCCGAGTCAAGTAAGCAAATTACGCTAGACAGATCTTTAGATTTAACCTCCTTCCTTCGTTATAAAAGTCATGATGTCTCTTAAATACCACTTTCACGATCACAAGGCGACCACTCAATGCCCCCAGGAAAAGTTTTGAAGATGTTCCCTTCACTTTGACTTAGAAGAACTATCCATTTCCCAAGTTTTTGCTGGTGCTAAAAGAGAATTGTTGACAATTTTGTAATGAATTAGTATCCTGAATAATATTTTCGAGCAGACATCTTTTCATTGGCTTAAATGCCTCTTTTGATCCATGTTTGCCATATGACAATTTGGGAGCCTTTATATTTTTGTGTGACAATTTTCATAAACCTTTGTGGGAAGTTTTCATGCAAAACCTGTTATTTTGCCTTGAAAGGCTTATCGCATAATCTAATCTTTCTCTGCCCTCAAAATGCAAGCCTTGAAAATTTTGTCGTGTAAAATTTTAAGGATGCCAACAGTCTAACTTGGCTGAGAACAACTCTCCCAGTCAAATTTCATACTTTTGTGAGACCATTTATTTATCTCTTTAAAAAACAAGCTATTTGAAAAGACTTAGGCAAAGGACGCATTGGGAAATTTCTCGGTGTCCTGGTGGGCCAGTCCGCTTCTGGAAATAGCACACTTCAGGACGAATGCTTTAGTCCTGAATGCAAGATATGAACCTTACATGATCTGAAATAAAAGCATGGTAGATTCCAAACAAGGTTTTGTGAAGGTGTTTTTGCACAGTAGTGTAATCCACTGACTTTGCAGCCAGAAAAGTCAGGCGGACGGCGACCAGGATTCGATACCCGGTAGAGCCCCACCACTTGAGCGTCATGACAAGGATCGCAAACTCGATTAGGCCTATTCTACTTCTGCAATCCCAGCGCTAGGCGCTAATAACGGCAACTTCACAACTTCACCAACAAATGCCCGTTCGTGAATTTTATATAGTTCTTATGCAATGCCATACATCAATGAAGTTTCAACACATTTAATCATGAGTTTGATGCCAAGTGACATTGAGCACATGAAGGAAGCTTCTGCGCATGGCAATCTATGATTTCATTGAATTAAACAAAGATACTGGTAGGCGCAAACACTATGATTGCTATTTAAAATTCTGTGTTGCTAAAATTTCGGAGGCCTTTACGAATATCTACCAAATGAACATTGTTTGTCAATCATGAATATGAAATTTCTCGTTTTTAATCAATTTCTTGATGCTTGAACTATTGAACAGGCCGATAGGCGAGGTTTTAATAGATTTACTCATCGTCCTTAGCAATACATGTGTCAATAAACAAGCATGCCGAGCCAGATATGGCGCAATGTAACCAAGCGCTCGATCTTGTGAAGTCTAATAAGCGAAAACTAGCAATGCCTTGCTTTTGGCTATTAGGATAATCAGCTGTTATCGAGTACTGTTATTGCATTAAGTTAATTCAGGGTTTCATCCCAAACCGCAAATCCCTGCAATGCATGCATTTATGAACACTTGTGAGATAACTGCAAACCCAGGCTTATGTTCTTGAAAAGTTGCTCATTTTTGTCTGCCAGCAAACTAAGTTAAATTTACATCAAAGCTGCTTTGAAACCAGTGCAAAGCTGCGAATAAAGATTTAGCATCAGCCAATACATCATCTATGCTTATAGTTCATTTAACAAACATGTTAAACTTTCAAAGCCTATAAGAAGGATATAAAAACACAACTCTCACCTTTACGTCTTGATTTCTTATCCGTCGTGGTAGACAAACCAAATAAAAGTTATTAATGCCACACGATAAAAGCGAAAACTGTGATTTTGAAATGTTTAAACAGTCTATTCGATCATGTCATACATATGAAACTATCTTACACCATTGAAAGTTCCTTCGAGTCTTCGCAATCTAAGACGGGGGGTGCGGCTCAGTACCTGCTCTTCTGTATTGGCAGGTGTTTCCGTTCGCAGTATATAACAAACTATACAGAACATTTTTCTTTTCAATATTGATGAGATCAGTAATGCATTAAAATTTTGACGCAAATTCTTTCTTATATCTGGACGTCAAGAGAAAATCATACAACAAAATGAAATTCAAAAGAATTTCAAGTATTATATGCTAAGCGAATAATGGTGTGGTAAAATAGGTAAAAAATCAATAGATTTCGGCAAAATATTTCTTAGAATAAGAACACTTTAACGAGTTTTAAAATAGGTATTAGCTTTCTTGTTTTTACGGCTCATTCTTTAAAGGAGTCTGTGCAACCAGGATACCTTGCACATGCTATCGCTTTGTTGGCAGGCCAATTTCGTAGACCATTTCTTTTGTAGTAAACTATTTCTTTTCATATTTTGAAATGTGGGCTGTAAGCATTTGTAGATACTTAGAGAGCTAATTTAAGCCCAGTATTCATTTTTCATACAGGCATGAGACCCCTGGTATAAAGTCCCTTTCGCGAGGTCAGGCCGGTGAGAGGTCACCCATCCGGAGTTTGACCTCACTCGACCGAGCCTAAATTCATTCACCTGACTGAAACTGTATAAGCCGCTTAGATTTATGACGATAAGTCTCTTGTTTCCCTGTGTTCTTGGGAATCATCGTCATAAGTCGATAAACCGCTCGGCCACTTCAACCCACAATGATGAAAATGGCAAAAACAAAGATTCAACAAAGGATGTATTTGCAAAGCATGCCGGTTGCAAAAGCCTCCTTAATAGTTCACGATCTACTGTTTTCAGTCAATCATTACTGTTCATTTTACTCAAAATCCACAAAATGCACTCTAAGAAACTTTACAACACATTAGTCTTTACAATGTTGATGAGATCGTTATTGCATTAGGACTTTGACGCATACACTTTCATACATCTGAAAGTCCAATGAAACTCAGATTCACAAAGAACTGAACATTACAAGTAATCTACATGCAAATGGAGTCAAAGAAATTTTATTCAAAAATTTTAACCAGTTACGACAGTTAAGCCTGGCTTTCATTTGCTCACTAGGATCTCTGGAGACGCAAGGATCGGACAGATTTGTGATCAGCGATCGTTTCGTCGAAGTGGAAACTGTCTTGTTCAGTTTGCCAGCGATCGTTGCGTTCTCAGTGATCCTTGCGTTTCAGATGGAGAATGTTCTATAGCCTGGTTTCCATATGATTGCAAGGATCTCTGGGGATGCAAGGATCGGACAGATCTGTGATCAGCGATCGTTGCGTCGAAGTGGAAACTGTCTTGCTCAGTTTGCCAGCGATCGTTGCGTTGTCAGCGATCCTTGCGCTTGAGATAGAGAATGTTCTATAGTTTGGCTTCCATATGATTGCAAGGATCTCTGGGGACGCAAGGATCTGACAGATTTGTGATCAGCCATTGTTGCGTCGAAGTGAAAACTGTCTTGTTCAGTTTGCCAGCGATCGTTGCGTTGCCAGCGATCGTTGCGTTCGAAAAAGAGAATGTTTTATAGCCTGGTTTCCATATGATTGCAAGGATCACTGGTGACGCAAGGATTGCTGGTGACGCAAGGATCACATGAATTTGTGACCAGCAATTCTCTACAATCCTTGCGTCATTTGGTTTCCATTTATCGCAACGATCGCACATTTTTTACAACTTTGGCAGCAAAATCAAATTTTCAACAAGCGGGAAAAGATGTCTCAATGGCTCAATGTAAATGGGCCAAATGGTTCAATGTAAATTGCTCAATGTAAAGTCTTTGCTCTCCTTTGACAAAGGATTCATGACATATGAAAATTCTGCATGGCCTCTGTCCCGAAAATCTTCGCCATAAGTTCACTGAAAGATCCCGGGGGGGGTACTTAGTATATTTTGCTGACGCCATGTGCACTCCTTTCCGGGTATCGTTTTCGCCTCTTTTTTCTAACGCCGGGTATCAAAAGAAGGCAATTTTTCTAAAGCCGGTTGTTCAAACGTGTTATTTCATTGTTTTCCAACGAATTTTTACGTTTTGGGATATGCTTTTCGCCGATTTTTTCTAAAGCCGGCTATCATTTCGAGGGAAAATTTCTAAAGCCGGTTGAAAATTTTTTCTCTTGGAGCGCACCCCCCCGTACAATTGAAAGTCAAGTACCCCCCCCCCCCCCGGGTGAAAGATCCATGATTTCCGAGCATAGAACCAGAAATCATGAAGATCTGCAAATTCCCAAAGTTAGGTTAGAATATTCAAAGCGAAGTTTCTACTTCTCTGGTGTCAAAAAGTGGAATGATATCCCGGACCACATCCGAGAACAAGAATTAATCGCTCGTTTTAAAACAGGTTTTAGAAAGTATCTTTTGAACCTACGATACCCAAACACGACCCCTTGGTAGAGCAGCATATTTAAGTTATTTACAAATTTTTCTTTTAATTTTTTCTTTGAAATAATTTGTAAATACGCTGAAAGGTTTTTTCGTGCATAAATATTGATAAACTGAAAATAAAAATTGAAAATGATATTAAAGGCATAGTTTGTGGAAGAGAGGCTTCGATCGCTATGTTTTCATTAAAAAATATCTCGACGCAAGGATCGCAAGAATCGCTGAGATAACATGTTTCTATCTCAATCGCAACGATCGCCAGTGTCACAACGACCGCAACGGATTTTTTAAAGTAGTTTCCATTAACATGCAAGGATCTTAAGGATCGCAAGTACCAATTTTCAGCAATCCTTTTAATCATACCGAAACCAGGCTTATCTCTGAGAATCGCAGCGATCCTTGCGTCAAGAAATTTTTCAATGGAAACAGAGTGAACATAAAATTCAGCGACCGAGACCTCTCTTTCAGGAGTCATGCCTTTGTTATCTTTTTTCACTGTTGTGAGAATTTGATTTTGCCATCAAAGTTCTAAGAAATTTGTGATCTTTGTGATAAATGGAAACTGCATGACGCAAGGATCGTTGAGATTTGCTGGTCACAAATTTGTGCGATCCACGGGGGGGGGGGGGGAAGAGGGGGGTTCTTCAATAGTAAAGGTACCTGGGGATGTGCCGCGAACAAGGGTATACTTTTCGGACTTCTAGTCTAGCCAAGGGTATACTTTTTTGCAATTTTGGCCAGCAACGGTCTAGCCAAGGGTATCATTTTTGACAATATTGGTCTAGCGAACGGTCATGACATCATATTTGGCACAAATTTGACAATATTGGTCAAGAAAATGGTCAAAAGTGGTCTAGCCAAGGGTACCATTTTTGTAATAATTAGTCTAGCCAACGGTACCCTTTTGAAGATGCTCGCGGCAGACTCCTACCCAAAATTTAGCAAAGAAACCCCCCCCCCCTCCCCCCCGTGGTGCGATCCTTGCTTCACCAGTGATCTTTGCAATCAAATGGAGAATCGCATTGTTTCTCTGGCTAGTAACGAATTAGCGGCCCCTCTTTCAAACGCCATAAATTGCAGTATTCGTAATTTCACATTTCCCCAAAACGCAAAAACTGCCGCAGTTTGCCCCCTAGATAAAGGTGAACCCATTCGCACTGTGGAGAGAAATTATCGTCCAGTGAGCGTACTTAACACTTTTTCTAAGATTTTTGAACAAATTTTAAAGGGACAATTAATGCCCTTTCTAGATAACACCCTATCAAACTTTGTCGCAGCGTATAGGAAAGCATATAGTACTCAACATGTTTTAATCAGACTCGTGGAAGATTGGAAATCTAAACTTGATAATAATTTCATTGTAGGTGCTGTCTTGATGGATCTTTCAAAAGCTTTCGATTGCATCCCTCATGATTTGATAATAGCCAAACTCCATGCATATGGTTTTGATGAAAATGCATTAGTTCTAGTTTATTCCTATTTGAAAAAACGGAGCCAAAGTGTGCGGATAAATAATGTCTACAGTCCTTTTCAAGATATTGTATCAGGAGTACCCCAAGGATCTGTATTAGGCCCTATTCTTTTCAATTTTTACATAAATGATCTTTTCTTCTTCATTAAGCAAGCTACCATGTACAACTATGCTGATGATAATACGTTAGCTTACTTTTCCAGGTCCTTGCCGGATCTCGTCAAGGTTTTGGAAAAGGAAGCAGGTAATGCCTTAATTTGGCTCGAACAAAATGAAATGATTGCGAACCCTGACAAATTCCATGCACTTTTTGTGAAAAAAGATTAGACAAATACTTTAGGCATAAACCTCGATTTCCAGGGACACACCATCAAATCGGAAGAAAATGTCAAACTTTTAGGCGTAACACTAGATTACAAATTGAATTTTGACCCACATATATCCAATCTTTGCAAGAAAGCGGCGGCGCAACTAAACGTTCTGAAACGACTCAGGTCGTTTATTGGTTTTGCTGAAAGAGAAGTTTTGGTTCAAAGTTTTGTATACTCAAATTTTAACTATTGTCCCTTAGTTTGGTATTTTTCATCATCAAAATCATTGCAGAAAATTGAAAGAATACAGGAACGTGCATTGAGATTTCTGTATAACGATCACAAAAGTACCTATTGTGATCTACTTCTCAAATCGAAAAAATGTACAATGCAAGTTGCTCGTCAAAGGGCACTTTGCATCGAAATCTTTAAAACAATGAAAAACTTGAATCCACCATTTATGAATAACATCTTTAGTTTTAGGACTTCAAATTATTCATCACGGTATCCGAATAACTTGAATCATTTTCGGCCAAATCAAGTAACTTTCGGTTCTAAGAGCCTTAAAGCAATGGGACCTCAAATCTGGAATTGTTTACCGAATGAATTAAAATCAGCTGAAAACCTAAACAGTTTCAAAAAAATGATAAAACAATGGGACGGACCAAGCTGTAAATGTAATGCTTGTAAATATTACAGTCTGTAAATTTTGTTCATAGTATTTCCTCAATTCACATTTGAATTTAATTTGTTAATTTATTCGTTTATTTAATTTAACATCATTCGATTTAGATTAGCTAACTTATGTATATATGTAGATAATGTGTATGTATTTTGGCTAGAGTTCATTATCGAATTGAAATAAGATGAACAAACAAACAAACAAACAAACAAAATGGAAACCAGTCTTTAATTATACTATCTTTGATATTGGGATTATTTCTTACCCTCTCTCCACAATATTTCTTGCAATCTCATAACCAAACACTTTGCAAACACGAAACACAAGGGTGGCAATTGACGTGTTTAAATCATTGTAGAATCTACTACCAGAAGACTTGAATGGTTAATGCAAAAGATCTCAACGTGAAGTAAACATTAAAGGCAGTGGCTCTTGTGTTGTTTATCGAGAGTGCGTACCGAAACTGGAAAAGTGTCGTTTGCCTACCAGGAAGCCTGCATTTTCAACCGACTCGAAAAAACAACCCGAGACGAAATAGCCATCTTGCTATTAATAGAGAAACTGAAACTATCGAAGTCTTTGTAAATGTCCAAGAAAAACGTATTTGACTCTAATAAATTCTTATCTTTTAATTGTACATTAAACTATTTTCATTTTATTCTACTCTTTACCTTAATCTTAACTACAACGATGGTCAATAGGTAGGATTACATGTCTTTGAGCGATAACAGACAGTTTTACGTCTGAGCAGTTAACGTGTCAAAATATTGGTTATTATTATCATTATTACTATCATTATTATTATCATTATTATCATTCATCTATGCTGTAAGAAAATTATTTTGCACATTCCTGAAAAAATTAGTATTAGGAAAGCTGTGTTCCTGTTAGCTATTTTGTCCCCAGCAAGTTGTGCTCGAAGTGCATTGGTAAGGCTAAGATGATCTTCGTTGGTTTGCAATCGTGCAAAGGAAGGATCAATAACAGGAAAGGCTTTTTAATGAACTTAGGAAAACACTGCTTTTTCATTATTGATTGTATCAGGGAAAAGCAAGATATTTTGTGCAATATTCAAATGGAATTAGGAAAAAACGTAACTGCTTTAGAAAGATGTCAAAGAATTTGCACAACGATTTCATAGCAACCTGATAGATTGATTACATCTTCGTTGCTATCGCCATGCTAGCATAGGGCTCAAATCTTTCAAATCTTTAGAAATGTTGGTGTAAAATTCTGTTGCTGATTTCTTTGAATTGGATGGCTTGAAAGGAACTTATGGTACTTTGCTGTAAATCTGCCGTGGAAAATTTTTGATATGTTGATTTTTTTCAAAATGGCGGCAATTTTAATTACTTTTGAAAAAATTCAGGTACAATTTTGAAAAAAATTAAATCGTCGTAAATCCTAAACCAAAGAAAGAAAAATCATATAACTTTCAAGAAAACTATTATTTATGAAGGCCTACAATATGGTGTAAAGCAGAAATCAGTATCTTTTCTGGTTTTGGATTTAGACATTTGATGACGTAATAGCCTCAAATTTAATAAATGCCGCCATATTGAAACTAATCAAGATATCAATAAATTGCCACGGCAGATTTACCGACCTTTTTAATGATTTGAGCCCTATGTTCGCCATGCTCTGATTACATCTTCGCAGTTATCGCTATTGATATACTACTATGACAGACTGAGATGGACGCTCAAACCAGTTTAAGCAAACCATATTCAGTTCAATCAAAAAAGGTAAAAAATGTTGTATATATATGTAATTAATTTACAACGATATCCCTTCAGTAATAAATAACAGATATAAATTTACAGCTCTGAAACTAAAAATATAAACATAATGGATAATAAAACCTGATCTTCCAGGGAGTCGTTCTTGAGGGGGCTTGTATTAATTATCAAGGCTCATCAAATGCCTTTTCAAATGTGTTTTAAACAGGCGAAGCGATGGCAGTTCTCTGATATTAATTGGAATATCATTCCAAGCCTTAATGCCAGAGTAATGAAATCCCTTCTTCGTAAATTCAAGGTTTAGCCTGGGAATATGGAGATCTCTATCATTCCTCGTATTATAATTTGATATAGAGCATCTCTGTTGGAACATATTCCAAAGGCTCTCAGGGCATAGCTTGTTTACAATCTTATATACCATAACAGAGCGATCAAAACGAATAAGATTTATGACGCTTAGCCATTTTTTAGGCCATGGGTCCTTAAATCTTGCGCTCTCTATAATTGACAGGGCTATGTTTTGGAAACGTTGAAGTGCTTGAAGTTAGGATGAAGAGATGCTTTCCCATTGTTGTTGCTGTTGTCATTGTTGTTCTTGTGATAAATAGAACAATGTTGTGGTCTAGCAACCTGGTAAACATGTCATGAATTTTTAATTTTTTCCTCTCGGCGTTCTTTTACATAGCAACCCATTAATTTTCATCGTATCTAGGCATAGCTCAATCTCCTCTTTTCATTGAGTTTACAACATTGTTCTCTTCATTATTGATGAGAATGCTGAGGCATAATCGTTAGGGATCGTCAGAATTGGAAAAGGGTATCCTAGCAAATTAAGCTTATTCATCGACTTTTCATTTTCATGTTTTATGACAGTAGTGTAACGTCATCATCACTCACCTTCATAATCCATTTTTTTCAATACCAACTTTCCTTGATCCATGCCAAACCGACTATACTAATACCGGATGAGTCAGAAAAAAGGATCCCCGCTTGGAAGGCCACTGCTCCGTGAATATCAAAGCAATAATATTGAAAAATGTCTTGTTTTATTGCCAATATGTTCAATTAGGTTCAGTAATTTATCCGGCTTTAATCGGCCATTCCTTCTCATGGATATGGGTGATTTTCCGCAAAAAGCCCCTTCAAAAAACCTGCAAAAACGAATGAAAACAATGAGCACATTTTCCTTCCTAAAATTGATGACACTCACATAAATTCATGTATTTTGTCCTTTTGGGAGAACGGAATCCCCCTGAATAGGTCATCGATACCAGGGGGAGGAATTTTTCATCCTCCCAAGAGGATAGCACGTGCTAAAGCGTTCACAAGTCATTGTTGTAAGGCATGGTAAGGCAGAAATGTTAGGGAAATCTGTTCATGATTTTGGGCATGTTTTGAAGGTTTTTTGAAGAGGCTTTCTGGAGAAAATGCCTCATAATTTCAAAATGGAGTAGCCGATTTCAGTCAGGTAAATTTTATAGTAGATTTGAACATTTCTACCATAAAACTATATATTTGCCAATATCATTATCCTGATATCCAGGGAGCCGTGACCTTTCAAACGGGGATTCATTTTTCTGACTCATCCGGTAGATTGCTGCATCAATTATTCTATAGGGTGTGTATGGGTGGAGACGACGTGCCTTGGTAGTTGCACCTGTATACAGGCTGTTCTCCATTGCAGTAGTTTTGGTCGGCGACCAGCATGTTTATCTAGTGCACATGCTCTCTAACAACAAAGCTTGCGCTCCTGACAAACGTGCTGGTCACCGACCAAAATTACTACAAGTGGAGGTCGGTCTTAAGCTATCCTCTTGCAATTGCTCATTTGGGCTTATCCTTCACATTCTGCCATTTCCCAACCATCAACGCCCCTACCAACTGAACCCTGGCTTGCCAGTTTCACTCCTGCATACACATGTTACACCGTTAATTCTTTATAAATTTTGCCACTACGAACGTATTAACGAACGTTAGACGCAATATCAATAACTTGGTACTGCACATCACAGATAAATTGATCAGACAGTTAATCTTAACTGAATTCTACCGAAAGTTTAATGCACTTTTACCGTTTAATGGGCCTTTGTAGCCAACACACATACCAGGCGCGCCAAAATAAACTATACTTTGGCAGGCCGCAATAAATCGTACACTGAACCGATTTTGACGATTTATGACTTAATCGTTAGCAGAAGGACTGAATTAGATACTGGGATTTCTGCAAATTATTTCTTATTCAGTTTTTAGAGCTAGAAGCGAATTTCCTAAAATTTTAGTTTTCGAAAACATTAAAAATGGGAAAAAAACATCGATCAATTTTCTAAAGAATACATGAATGGGCGGAGAGAGAACTTTTTCGTGGTGATTTGGGATTTAGAAATCGACTAATTGTAATATGCTGAACGAGAGTTTTTACTAAACCATCAAATCATCATTAAAACGTTTACTCTTTTTTCATTCATGTTGAGATGAAAATTTTGAAACTTGCTTTTTGCTCTAAAAACGGAAAACGGAAAAATTTGTGAAAATCCCTAGAATCTAATTCTAGCTTTTTGCTAAAGATTAGGTCATAAATCTTCAAAATCGCTCCAGTTTACGATCTATTGTGGCCTGTCAAACGTGCATAGTTTATTTTGGCGCACCCAGTATTGTCTTCCGTCCCTTTCCTAATGACTAGCATAGACATCTATAGTATTGCCCAATTCGTACTTGAAGCTCTTTCTTTCCTGAATGAAATAACAACGAGTAGCTCGACACTGCTGGTGTGCTTCTATGGAGGAGCGCTGCAACTAATGTGTAGATACGGAGGAATAATTTGTATAGTTCTGCAGAGGGGGTAAAGATCTCTTACACCAGCTCCTCCATAGAAGTAAATCATGTTTTCCTCCGCAAAATAACAAAGCTATGGGAATCATGCACAACTGCGACATCTAACTGCCTATGAGTCATAAGTCTAATGCATGGCTTTGTTTTCTTGCAGAATTTTAGCACAGCGAACAGCCAATAGCAGAAAGTTACGCCTCTGCGTAGCAGCTTAACAAAATAAACGTTTTTGAAAGCAATTGTTAAATATTGATCCCCAGCTGTTTTGTGTGATGTAGTCAATAAAAAAGAAACCTTATCACCTATTTTCTTCTCTGTGATGAGATGATATTGACTAAAAAGAAGGAGATAAGCAGGAGCCTTGTGGAGCAACGACTTTGAAATAGTCACTGCTGTCGTTAAAATCGAACCCACAATCTGTTTATCTCGAAATAGATTAGAATCTCTGAGAAAGTTGAAAAAATGAAGGTGGTAACCAGTTTCCATCGTTGTGGATAACGATAAAGCTGATCCATCATGGATAAATGTCATTTCAAAGCCATTTTTCCTAAGATTGGACTTTCCGCTAGACATGAGAAATGCCTCACTTAGTTTGCAAATGAGGATATCTTGAGCTATGATTAGAAAACAGTGTTGAGTAGGAAGACCATAACTATGAGTCCAAAACAATGGTCTTCAAGTCACTCAATGATTTGGTTCCACTATACCTGTGTAGCCTCTTCCCCAAAAACTCGAAGCATGCTCTTCCCGCAGCCTCTGGAACACCGAGACTGATTTAGATTTGATTGCCAAAGAAAAGGTCAGCAAATGGGCAAAAATGCTTTTCTTTCCGGGCAGCTAGGGAGCTAAACTATGGAATAGTTTTCCTACTGAGTCCAAGACGGCACTCTCCCAAAATGGTTTTAAAAAGTCAATATAGGTTCGAATATTTTCTTTTATGTTGTAAATTTAATAGAATGATAAATAGGTTTTAATCTTATGGTTTCTTATATTCTGGTATTTTAATTGTACAGTGTAATTAAGTTTTTATTGGAGGGCCTCTTGAAAGATATCTTCTGCTGAAGGGCAACCCTCCTTAAAATAATGAAATAGGAAAGATGAAATATATGAAATGCTATTTTTTTGTCTCCTTACCCTTTTAGCACAGGGCTCAAATCTGGCGGGTGTATAATTCTAGTGCAATTTTCTTTAAACTGAATGGCTGGAAAGGAACTGCACTTTGCTGTGAATCTGCCGTGGAATTTTTGATATCTTCATTCAAGGGCGCCTACCTTTAGGAACTGTGTTTATTTAGAGAGCTCCTCTTTGATTAATCTATCCTATAAACAATCATGTGATGTCCATTTCTTTTTTAAGTTGTAGTTTAGTAATTTTTAGAAAATTTGAAGTAGTGCAGTGTATTTAATTGTATTGTGATTGTATAGAATTGTATATAGGATAGACTAATAAATTCAATGAAACTGAAACTTAGTAATTGTCAGTACTCGCTCATTTGACACTTTATTGCTCCGTGGAATCTTTAGCATTCTCCTTATGAACCACATATATGTTGCCTCCAAGCATTTTTGCATACCAAACGAGATAATCCATGTCTCACATCCACAGACCAGATGTAACAACTAATCTAAATTGAACAAAAATTATGCCAAAAGTTTCATAATTGGTTTTTGTGCTTCGGCGCATGAATTGATGTAATTTCTACCACTGATACGCATGTGATTCTTGGCATAATTTTGATACTAAAATTTTCGACGAATGGAAAATACGATTCTTGGCATATATACGTCACATTGTTAACAAAATATGAATTCTATTGGACTAAAAACTAACATCACAGTGAACATTTCTCAAGAATGAATGATTTAAATGTTATTAGCAGTTCTCAAACAAAGCTCTAGTCTGGTACCCAGGGTAACGAAGCTCTAGATTTGTTAATTTTTTTGGCCATCCTAGAACTAGTTTCAATAAATTATTTTCTTTTAACTAGTGGGCCAGAAGAAGTTTTGAAAAACTTCTTCAATGTAAGATTTTGATGAAATTTGCATATATATATTTCATATTTCATATTTTAAACATAAATATTTCATATTTTATTCTTTCGAGGAGGGTTGCCTTTGAGCAGAAGCTGGATTTCAAGGAGCCCTACAATAAAAACAATAATTAAAATCTACTGAAACAAACACTAATTTCTGCATAAACTACACTTACCAAGTCAAAATCAGTTTGCCATCACTTATAGCTACAGGGAAATGGGATTTTGAAAAGAGATTGTTGCTATAATTGGATCTCCATATTTCTCCATTCCTCCATTCCAATTTTCCGAAAAGACGTCATATCATCGACACGAATTGCCTCGTTTTGGAAATGGCGCGAAAATTCAGAAATTTTTTGTTTTGCTGACGCCATCTTTGATTGTAGTCATGAAGATGAGGTTGGAGGAAATTGACGCAGAAGGAAAGGAAGAAGCTTCACCATGGATAAATTGGGCCCTTTGTTGAGGGAAAAAAGAAAGAGTAACTTGACGCAAGGTAAGTGAATATTTCAGTTTCTAATCAAGGAACTGCAATGATACATACATTATGTCAGCAAAGATACATAATGTTTGAGATTGATGGATTTTTGCTCCTACCACACCAGGCAGGAACAAGGTCTCTCAACGAAGGTCTCTTTCTTACATACATACATACATACATACATACATACATACATTATTTATTTAACAATGCAGGTCATCTAAATGGCAGCTTTCGCTGATGTGGACCTGCTAATTAAGTAAAGGTTAAAAGTTTTAAATAGCTTAGATTAATAAATATTTCTAATTTACATGAATGGTTTCTTAAGTTTAAAAGTAGATAAAATTTGAGTCAGTATACGATATGGTGGATGCTTGTCCAAAGGAGATGCTATCTAATATTTTGCTATTTTCTGATAGTTTTCTTTTAAATGTTTCATAATTTTCCTGAATCGTTATTGATGGGGGCAGTCTGTTCCAAATTAACGCTGCCCTATGCTTGAAACAATTTCTGCCAACATTTGTTTTTGATCGGGTGAGATCCACTTTGCAACTGTTCCTAGATGATCTCTGAGATTTTAAATTGATGAGATTGAGATTCTTAGTAAAGCTGCTTTCATAGATAGATGTTAGATTTTTGAATCAATTTTCAGGCCTGATTGAAAAGTGTGATAATAATCATTGATGATGGTTGATGATGATGATGGACTATCTTCGAGCCCATCCATGCCAGTTAGGGTTAGGGTTAGGCCCACACTTCCTTTCACTTTATTTTCTTACCTCAAGAAACGTTTATCTAAACAAGCACATGCATATCTGCTTCTGAAATGAAAAACTGAAATATGTCTTCATTAATATTGTGTCCATAAAGATGCATACCTGCCTGAAACTTTTGGCCCTACCTATTAAACGGTAACTAGCCTACATACTTCTACTTTCCTTCCTTGTAAGGTTTCCAGCCAAAATGATTAACACATCATGGAGCTTGGAACCACAATGTTGAGAGAGACTTAGATTCCCTAGGCTACTGAGAAACGAGAAGAAAAACAAATATGATTTTGGTAGAGGTTCATCTTATTCGCTGGAAACATAGCTCTAAATGGGGCTTGACTGGCATGAGCTGGCCAAAGCAAGTGAGACTCTTGATACGCAAAGGGCTAGGGCTGATACTCTGAAACTCTTGATACTGTGCAAAGGGCTCAGGGGAAGGACACAGGGAGCACATCGGGCAGTTAGAGGTGAAATTTTCAAACCTTCAAGAAATACATTTTTGTATGGTTTAAGGTCAATAAAGTATCTTGGTGTTAAACTCTGGAATGACATTCCAACTTTTATCAAAATGTCAACTTCTTTCAATATTTTCAAAACAAAACTGAAGGAATTCCTCATAAATGGTTAATGCTCTTTGATTCCTTATTGATTGTCAAAATTGAAGGAACTCCTAAAAATTGTCGTATCTATTTCCTCACTTAACGGGAAGTAAATTGTTCTTTGGAGGCTCTCTGGTTTCTTTTTTGTTTTTAAAAAAATCTTTGGTTTTTCTTTTTAGTTTTGGATGGGGGGGGGGGGGGGCTCTCTCTCAATTAGTCTATCTATTAGAGGGCTCCTCCTTAGACAAATATTCAAATACATAATGTTTTGTAATGTTTTTGTAATCAAATTAATTTATTAGTGTATATGTAAAAGTATCTTATTTTCCTGTAGCATGTATTATTGTATTATTTATTTCAAGTTAGGTAATGTATTACTGTTGAAATGTATTTAGGTATATTTGTCAATGAAACTGAACTGAAAGCTTGGCACCCTCTTATGAAAATATGTCATCTTATTCACAGGGCATCAAGATAGTCTCATGGATCAAAGCTGCATCATGGATTCCCTTGAAAGTGATATGAAGTTACTTCTTGATGCATTAAATTTCATACAAGATGATACAGACCAACAGATTCAAGCACTGAAAACATTAGCAACAATGTGCAGTGACGGTAAGCTGCCCCAGTATTTATTTTTGATCCTCTTTCGAGCTGAGCAAATAGACTGTGAGAATCATTAACATTGATAATAAAACACCACTTGAAGCAAAATTAACTGATTCAAGGTCAGTGAGATTGGTTTTAAAATCGCCGAAGAGTATCCAATCATCTATTAGATGCGGAAAATTGATATCTAATTAATCAAATAGAATTTTAAAATCCTGCAACAAATGATTTGTTTTCTATCAGACAACAATGGATTCCTTCCTTGTTTGTGTTCAGTTTGTTAAGATTCTACTGTGATCCTTTCATTGAAAATTTAGACTCTCAAATTGAAAGGATTTTGTGTAAGGTTATCTCTAATGGAAACATAAAGTGAGAAATAGGTTTTTATTATTGGATATCAAACTGTGTGGTACATACCTTTTACACATCAAGATGGTCCTCTTGCTTGGAGTTCTTAAGAATTCATTAGATAATTGGTAATCTCTCAAAAATTTTGCTTGAAAATTCTTACAGTCTTATATGACTCAGGGATTCTTGATATCAGAATAATTCTTGAAATGTTTTAAGAATTCTCAAGAAGTATTGGCAATTCTTGTGATGTTAATGCACACATGCCATGAACTGTGTATTTGATTTTCAGGAAAAGGCAGTCAATACTTGCATCAAAATGGTGGTTTAAAGACTATAACCGACTTATTTTGTAACAGTGCATCTCCCCTTATCAAGCAGTGGTCACTTTATGCCCTTTCAAATGCTGTTCAGGAATATGGTATGTTCTCAACAGTGTTCTCTCTAGTTGCAGGTTTATTTTGGTTGTTATTCTTTTACAGGAGTTGACAGTCTTCTTTCTACAGATTATGCTATTTTGTTGCATTTATGGGTTTAGTACAATGAGTCCGTTATTTAAGGCTATTTTCAAATTTTGTACTACAAATCATTTGTTTGAATATGGTATGTCTTTTTAAACTGCGTAGTGATGGCTGGAAGGGCTTTTATTAGTAATGATTGAAGGTGAAGGTGAAGTTGCAGCTTTTAGCGCCAAGTGCTGGGATGGCAGAAGTAGAGAAGTCCTAATCGAGTCTGCTACCCCTTCTCTTGATGGCCAAGTGGTGGAGGCTCTACCTGGTATTGAGCCCTGTCCACCTGATTGTTTTGGCTGCAAAGTTAGAGGATTACACCACTGCGCCATAAAACCTTCATTACATGTAGACAGGAGTTAGTGACTGATATGGGAATGCAGTTATTGTTGTCAAATTAAGTATACCCCAACCATTATTTGATGTTCACATGTCAGGCCACAAGCAATTGGACACCAAGTGTGCATCAGTGTGAAATGTTTATCAGTAGCAGGCCACCTTAGCCTTTTGTTTTTTGTGTTTTGAATTCATTTTTATTTTGTAGTGAGCCACCTTACTGCTGTTTCATTATTTAAAGTCTTTCAATATTGAACAACATTAAGTGCAGATCCATCTTAAATGTAAACATCAAGTTTAAGGTGGATCTCAACCTTACGCTTTAGGTGTAGCTGCACTTGAGGTGGCTCGCTACTGAAAATTTCAAAGTAAGAAAACTGTGATACTGTGAGGTGGCTCAACACCAATAAAAATAAGTTCAAAAACGCGTTACAAAAACAATAGGCTATGGTCGCTTGCTAATGATAAGAATTTTGCACCGATACACATTTGGTGTCCTATCGCTCATGGTCACACTTGATGAAAAGCAGACAGCCTGGATAAAGCAAACTGCCGAAATGCACAAAATGCAAGATACGAAAAGCTAATTGTGTTGCCTGATCTTCTTGTTGTGAAATTTTGTGTGAGATATTTACAGTCTTTTAAATACTTTTACTTATTTTGTGTCTTCAAGGTGTTTGCAATGCCTTTATCTTTCCATTTATAGTTCCAAACAAGAAACTTCTGTGCATACCAGAAATGATGAAGCAAATCAATTTAGTCCTTAGCACAGGGAAATCAAGTGTGTTGACTGTTGTTGGGTCAAATTTCTTACTTGCTCTGTCATCCAATTTTGGTAAGCAATGCAAAACACCTCTGGTCACTGGTGGATTTCGTTTTCATGTGGGCTTTAATAACTGTATTAAAAGCAGTCTGTCCCCTATTGTTCTGACCTTGGTTACTGCTTTATTTACCTTATTTACGCTGTAGCTAAATTCATGCATCACTGAGTCTCTATGACCCTGATTTCTTTGGATAAAGCGAATTAACACCAACTTCTGGAATATACAATAGAGATCTTTATCGATTTTATTTTCATTAATCGAAGGGGACAGATTGCCTTTAAGTCGTAAAAGTCACACTCTGATGAGAACGTAGGTTCGAAAGGCCTCAGTGTGCCAACAATTTGTCTGTTTCTTTGCGTCCGCCTCCTCCATAGTATATAATTTTTAGTAACCAACTTAGTATCAAGTTTTTTGATAAACTTATGTCGTTTTATTACGACAAGGCTTCATGTTTTGAGATACTGCTCGTGTGATAGGGTTTGAAATGTCATAGATCTTTAGAGAATGTCATACATCTTTAGATACTTGTTTCTAACTAGGTCCTGCTCAAGATCTTGTCAGAACTGAAGGATGTTTGAAGAAATTGGTTGATATGTACCGGTAACGAACAATATTCTTTCTGATACTACCCGTAACTCGTTTAGCCCCTTGTGAGAATATATTTGCTTCTGCATTCTGTTCGCCAAACTCATAAAAAATGCTCAGTTTCATTAACTAGCTAGTAGTGTGTGAAAAGAGTGCTGCTGCATGCTCTTTTTCTTCCTCCTTTAACAAATTCCCTATTCCTACAAGGTGTGTGTGTTGTTTGTTTTGTTCTCAAAGCGGCTAAGACTATAGATTAGCTTTGCTTTTCAAGTACGGGTTCCGTACCAGACTCCCCGAGAATACTCATATTCATTTCAACATACGCTGTATCCCTACCCTATAGAATATACTTCTGTCACAAAATAAACCTTTTTTGCCATTTAACACAAGTGTTTAGCTAGAACGATGACTTTTGATTTTGATTTTATACAGTTTCATTCGAGCCCGAGAGGGGGGGGGGGGGTACTCCCATACTTGACCTGACGGGATGTGCCGCTCAACAGGGTGTCCTTTTGTGGTAAAATTATGCGACAGGGTGTCCTTTTCTAACGAAAATTATGCGACAGGGTATTTAATAGGTAGAAAAATTATGCGACAGGGTATAACAAGCAAAAATTGCGTTCTACACTGTATTTGAGAGGCACAATTTTTATGCGACAGGGTATACTTGTGGCCTATTTTTTATGCGACAGGGTGCAGGGTGTGGAGAGGTTTTCCGCACACCCTCGCTACTTCCCTAGTCAAGTACCCCCTCCCCCCGGGCATTCGAGGCTTAATTGAGCAACGTGACGGCTGGTTTCTAGCAGGTGGAATTTTGCGAGCTGGCGGAATTTTATACAGTAAAAGGTACTGTACTGTTCAACCACTGTTGTGCACGTATTTTTCATAATAAACTAAGAGTTCGGATTTTCTCTCGTAAACAACAAGGTTGCCGTATATGCTTGAAAAATTCCATGACTTGAAATCAGCTAAATTTGAGCTTCCATCACTGTTGTACGCATTAGACTTGAGCAAAAAATGAGATGGAAACAGTAAGATTAAAAATATTATACGACGCAGATTGAAGATACCACCGAAAATTCATCAGATTTCTGCAAAAAGAGTGAAAATTTTGCTCAATCCATATTCTTTTGCAGAAAAGCTAAAGGTCTGTTTGTTCAGGCGAGCGTACTAGAATTTTTCAAATTAACTTTTAGGCTATCGCTGCCAAGAACTGACATATGGTTTGATACTTCGGGCGATGCTTGCAAGGATTTGTGGACTACAGTATCAAGTACCTTATGTAGTTTGATGTCAGATCCTCAGAATGGTAAGTAATCTAAACAACAGTACAGGCTTTCTGTAAATTGATTTCCGAGGATACTTAAAGGGTGTTGGCATCATTAATGGTTTCCTTGAAGGTAAAAGAACAGAACGCCCCGCGCAACTTATTGTCCTATTTTTTGATCATCCATGGAGGGCGTCGAATGCAGCTATGTCTTATTTTGGCCCTGACCACCGGGCCACCGGACCAGGATTTCATTTCGTTTCATTTTATCTTTTCTACTCATGGTAGCCCCTCAATAATAATAATTGATTTACAGGGGGCCATGCCAAAAACTTACAAATAACTACTAATTTACAATAAAAACGAAATTTGCTATCAAACCTAAACCTAAACTAATTACAATTTGTCATAAATAAACGAAAGAAAACAGAAAAGAATTGGTGAGTGAAATTCATGGTTGCACCTTCTTCTTAAACGATCTTAGGGTTGAAGTATTTCTTATCTCAGGGCCAAGACCGTTCCAAAGCTTGGCGCCTCGGTACGCGAAACATCTCTGCCCCCCTGCCGATTTTAATAATGGCAACCTGAGATTGACTTCAGCGTTTCCAAGAGAACGACTGGTAGAGTTGTTGACTCTCGTGAACATGTCTTTTATATAAGAAGGCACGTCCCATTAAGGGATTTAAAGACCATTTTCTGAGCTTCAAAATCAATAAGCTCCCTGAAAGTGGGCCATTTAAGCGCCTGAATAACTGGTAAAGCAGTAGCATCAAATGGACTGTTGGTGACGAGTTTTGCAGCCCGATTTTGAAGTTTCTGCAATTTTTCAATGGCAGTCACCCCAGCATTTCCCCAGACAGGACAGCAAATCGTGTCTACTCCCTTCGATGATCCTAAACGATCTGATATGAATTCTTGAGTGTTCTGGAATGGTTTAACAAGGATTTTGATGGTCATCTAGTTGGCTAAGTGTTGAAAAGCTCATTCGGTTTGATCTTGATGTGATAGCATATAAGATTTTGAACAAGTTGAGCCCAGAAATCCTTTGGATAAGTACCAATACAGATCCGCATACTCAAATTATGAAACAAGGAAGTCTAAGGATTTCCAGATCAAAACAAAATAAAACAAAACATGCCAAAAAAGGATCTTACTACTCTGCCTTAAAGGCTTGGAATTCTATCCTAGCTAATATTAGAGAAATTCAAACACTCGGGCGCTTGAAAAGAGAGGTAATAGCGCACTTGACGAGCTGAAAACGCTGAAAATAACTACCCTGAAACAAATACCCAAGAACAGTGCATTTTTTATCATAAATGTTATTTTCATTTGGTGGAATGCTTTGTATTAGGCTTGATGGGAATTTTTATGTTATCTGAAGGGGTATTCGTGTGTAGATAATAGCGATTAATGAATTAAATTCTTGAGAAATTTTATACAAGAAGTCTTAAAAATTCTCAGTCATGAAACATTGTTAATTTTCCATATAAACGGGTGCAGGTCATTTCACTTTTTGGGGCATGCCCTTATATCGTGCGAGTAAAGAAAAAGTATACGCGTTTGAAGGGCTGTGGAACAAAATGTATGTGGCCAATATTCAAAAATAGAATGTTAATCTATTATTCAAAGGCTAACTTATATGACAAACTTTTGTTTGGTAAAATCACTCATCGTTAAGACCCATCAATAGAAAAATGCCCGCAAGGGGTTCGTATGGGAACGAGAATTCCAAGTTCCATTCTGGTCCATGATTTACTTGCCATTGAAATTTAAATTCAGTATTATTGTCAGTTGGAAAAACATGTTGAAGTCACATTGAGACAGAAATTTTATTGTATGACTTGGTCGCATAGTTTTTGCAGCACCGGGTGAGTCAAAAAAGGCCCAGCGTTTGAAAGGCTTCTGCTCCCTGAATATATAAACAACGATATTTTGCAATATCTAGTTGATTAGCTAAAATTTTCAATAAATTTTAGAATGTTTTTTAGCTGAAATCGGTCGCTACGTTAAGATTTTACAAGGGATCTCTTAAGAAATGTCGAGAAACCTTGAAAAACGTGCTATAATCGTGAGCGAGCTTCTTTAACGTGTTTCCTTACAGCAATGGCGTAAGAACGCTTTAGCAGGTGCTATGTTCTTGGGGGAATGAAAAGTCCTTCCCCTTAGTATGAATAACTTATTCAGGGGGATTCCATTCTCCCAAGAGGATAACATGCATGAATGTATGTTATTGTTACTATTGCTAGGAAGGAAAACAAAGAGAAATTTTGTTTGTCGTTTTCCTTCGTTTTTTGTAGGTTTTCGAAAGGGGCTTTCATATCGATGGAAAGGAATCGCCCATTAAAGTTGGGGAAATTACTGAACCTAATTGAACATATCGGAAATAAAACAAGACAGTTTTCAACATTATTGCTTTGATATTGATGGATCAACATTTTTTCAAACGCCGGGCCTTTTTATTTTCTCACCAAGTATGACTTTCAAACAATGTACGCCTTTCTTCTCACTCACCTAGTAGAAGTGGGAAGATAACAAAACTGAGAGCTGAAAAAAAGAAACTTCCTTTCCGTCTTCTTTGTTGATCACATTTCCTCTTCAATTTGCGATAGTGTAATTAGTTGTAAGAATAATAAGAAAACTTATTTAAGTGCCAAGGGGGGTGCCAAGAAATTAGACAGCGAAGATTCGACTGAGGCAGCTCAACTATGCAGCTGGCTTACTGACAAGAATATAACAGAGATGGAAAAAATGCGTGAGGCCGCGAAGCAGCTTCACAGGAAGCTTGTTTGTCTGAAAGCTTGTTTATCTGATGGTCTGAAAGGAAGAAATGAGGAGGAAAGAGATAAAGTATGATAGGAGGAAAGAAATGAAAGGAAACGATGAAGGGAGATTAGATTAAGTGACAGGGAAGAGGAAAGACAGAAAAGAGAAGGGGTAAAACGAAGAATGGAAAGCGGATAGGATGAAAGATAAAACAAAGATTGAAAATGAAAATGGTATAGGAAGGAATAAGGGCAAGAAAGCATAAAAGAGAGAAGTAAACAATGTTGGATTATGCTCTGTCCATTCACAGTTGTGTGGTCCAAGGAAGCTATCAATAGTAGTTGTAGACTATTCTAAGTTACTCTAAACATGCCTATAAAACTGAAGTGTGTGTTGTGGAATGGTTGAACAAGGATTTTATTGGTCATCTGGTTGGCAATAGTTCAACTGAAGTCTGGCACGAAGGAAATTAATAGAATAATGAAAGGAAGAATTTTAATTTGACGTTGCTTCGCAGGAAGGCAAATGTTTTTTGCACCGCTGGAATATGGCTGGCGACCAAAACAAGTTCTGAATTCGAATTTTCCGGAAGAGTAAATAAAAAGGTAATTCGTGTTTGAAAGGCCATTCTTCTTTGAATATTAAAACGAAGTTATTGACAAATATGTTATTTCATGGCGGCAATGTTCAAAGAAGTTTCGAAATTTGCATAACTGAAATCAGCCACTTCTTTCTGAGCTTATTTTGAATTTTCTCCAGAAAACCCTTGTTATAAACCGTTGAGATTGGCCAAAAGTCACGATCAAATTTCCCAATGTTCCTGCCTTTCAGCAAATAATTTAGCTCGTCATAGCACGTGTCGTCCAGTTGGGAGGATATGATCTCTTGAAACGATTTTTGTGCTCCTATGGGATTACAATTCTCACCAATACATTAGTGATATAATTCTCATTAATGAACTGGTGCTAAAGCTTTTTCTTTAGCAAAGGGCATAAAAGCGGTCGTCACGAAAGCGCTAAAGGGAGAGACGTGTTTGTCAATACAATAGTAGCTTTCGTATCTTCTACCCAACAGAAGTCCTTTGTTCGGCCCATGAGCCCTTGGCCCTCACAGTGACCTGCCAAAATATGCCTTGCATTTTACACAAGCCGTGAAGATAACGACATATCTGTTGTTTTGAAAATAGAATGATCAATCTGAAACAAAGCAGAACAAAATGAATTTTAAGATTTGGTACCTGTTTAGGACACATATGATGCATATCCTGAGGCATCGGCTTTTATATTTTCCAGATAAAAACAAAATAGCATGCTCAAGTTTGCTGCCTCAAGCAATAAGTGTATTGAAGAATACAAGCAGTGAAATCATTGCCACATGTTTGAACTTCATTGGCCATTGTATCAGTAATAATGGTGAGTGAAAGCTTATTCAAACTATAAATAGATTTTTTCTAAGATAATATGGTTCAAATGTCCTTTGTATGAGATAAAAGATGCTCTAAATGGAGAACTCAACACTGAGGTTGGGCTCGGACCGGTTTGAGTTTCATTTCTGTCTCTTGTGCGAGTCCTTAAAGTTTCTACACGAGGAAGGCCGAGTGAAACTCATTCTGGCTCGAAACTCACTCCTCTTTTTAGTTTTGGCTTGAAATTTCATTCCGGAGAGGAATATTTTCATATGAATGTAATCATACTTTTTGATGTATGCCTCAAAAACAGGGAGCGCGGGAAAAGGTCTAAATTCACTGATTTGAAAACTAATCAAAAGGTCAACTATGCCTGGAAAAATAATTTGGCCTTTGATCTACTTGCCAAAAAAAGAAATTTGAAGATCGGCTTTATAATGAAATTTTGGTGATTTTTCAAACAGGAGTACTTTGTTTGGGACACCCGGTAGTTTCTTACAAGCAATTTTCTTATTTAAAAACGTTTATTTTCGCAATTTTTCTTGCCACGTAAACCTTCGGCGAGTAGTGCGTTACACCTGTTTCCAAAAGCAGAGAACTGTCAATCCGAGCGAGCCAAGTTAGATTTTAATTATTGATGCCTGCTTAGCCATTTTCATCTTATAATCCCATGATTTTCTATGTCTTATCAGACGCAATGTTCGTATTAATTGAGTCACGGGTAACCTGGTAAAGTTTGTGGCAGGGTGATACCACTTACAACTGCTCTGCCTCTTTTGTCATTTTTATTGTTTCAGGCCTATTTTTTATGTAGATTCCGAATTTGGATGTGACTTTTTGAAATTCTGCGTCATTTTGTTGTTGTTCTTGCTGTTGTTTTTGTTGTTGTTTATATCTCAGATAAAAACAACTAAACTACAACGAAATATAAATATTATGTGGCTGCTATAGCTGGAAAGAAAATTATGTCATAGAGTTCCAATTATGGCAGCCACTTACATCAATGAAAAAATATACATTAAATTTAAGGTAGGACTCCGTCCACCTTACAGCAGATGATTGACTCATGTCATTTTGTTATGACCTCACTAAAAAGTTCACGAGAATCCTTTGAAAAATAGTAGTTTATCAACAGTGAGTGAATTATCGCAGAAGAAGATGGTACGCAGCTGCAAGAGAATTTTGGATACGTTGTAGAGGATGAAATTTTCTGTCGATTGATGTAAATCAGCTTCGTACCAATTTTTCCGGCATAATTTACTTGATGAAGAGACTTTTGCTGCCTCAAATGGTTCGCAATCTTCATGATAAGTGGATCTAAAATAACCAAATTTCACAAAATCGGCAGGACCGGGGGGGGGGGGAGGGGTACTTCACTATCCAATCACACGGGACGTGCACCAGTTTTGGATGGTTTTTGGTAGGAAATTTCCGGGAATGGGATGTACTTTCAAAGGAATATTCTGGGCTTGGGGTCTAATTTTTGCTACAAATTCTGGGATTCTTGGAATGCCAAGTTTTGGTTAAGCAACGATTTTCCTATTGCTTTGTTGCGAAAACACTTGTCGGAAACCACTTATATATTCTGGGATTGGGTCTCAAAATCCCGCCTATATTCTGGGATTGGGTCAAACAAACTTCTTGGAGCGCACACATAATGAAGTGCTCCCCTGCCGGGTGGCAGAGCAGCTATACGTGTGCCAAAAACATTATCAAAATCATATAATCGTGCCTTTGATTCAATATAGACAGGGTTTTTTCTCAAAAAAACTGGCAAAGTGGCTAACCTCAAATTTTATTTCATATTTTCACTAAATTGACTATGGAGATTTCAAATCCAAGATGGGCCAAAAAAAATTTTGACCGGAAGTCAACTTTTTTGGTGACATCATCAACTTCGAGAAAATACACTTATAACCGCTGTAAATTTTTTCTCGTAACTACTACTGCCAAACAAATTGCATATTTGAATAGCACACAGTCAGCGCTTTCGAATTATGTATAGATTTACTATTTTTGCTCACTTTTGATTTATAGGTATGACGTCATCATTAATTTATGACGTCATCCATGTTTATGAATAAGTAGCAATAGTACAGCAGATTGTTGTGATAAAAGCATGATACTTGGTGAACATAAGCAGTTTGACAAGCTGAAAAATATTGGATATAGAGCCATTTCAAAATATGCCACCAAATGCTATTTTTAGACAGGGGTACTAGAGCCCAGTCCCCCAAAATGAAAAACTGCTGTTACTAATAAACAAAGTGACGAATAGATACAATACTTGGTATTCTTGGCAAATTTGACACGCTGAAAAACATGGAATACACGGCCATTCCAAAATCCCATCCCCCCAAAGCTATTTTTAGACAGGGGCTCGAGTCTAATTCCCAAAAATGAAAAACTGTTGTAACTAATAAAAGACACGACAGATAGATACATTACTTCGAAGTCCTGGCAAGTTTTACACGCTGAGAAATATGGAACGTACGGCCATTCCTAAATGTTCCTCAATGCTTTATTTAGACTTCGGCACTTGGGAATAATCCCCCAAACCGAAAAATTGACGTAACTATTGAACTTTGCAATCTAAAGTTACACAAGATTTGTTATACGAAGGCAGTCTGCACTAGCTGGTTGAGTTGGGAGGAGTTGGTTCATTTGAAAACTGAATACGAAAGGCTATCCATTGAAGGAAAAAGGTTACTAAACTACGATGAGAGGCCTAAGAAAGGCTCAGCAGTCTCCATTACATTTTCACATAGCGGTACAGGGAACTCTGGTATTGGCACATTTGCATCGTCTACGTGTAGTGGAAGCCTACAAGAAGACAATGGACAGCGGGGTCGTAGCAGGGGCTGTCTTGACGGACCTTTGGACGGCCTTAGATTTTATAAATCATGAATTATTGTTTGCAAAACTGAATACATATGGCTTCAGTAGATCTTCCTTTTATCCATAGCTATCTCACTGACAGGAAGCAGAGGGTAAATGTCATTGGTTCATTCAGCACATAGACAGAAACCATCCTTGGGACCCCTATTTTAACATATACCTGAATCACCTTTTTATGTTCCTGGAGGAGACCGAAATCTGTAATTATGCGGACGACACAACTATTTATGCGTGTGGTCCTAAAATCGAAAATGTCACCATGCATTTAGAGGATGATGCTCTTAAAATAACTGGATGGTTTCCAAACAATCTTATGAAACAAAATGAGGACAAATGCCACTTAATGATTTTTGGTGCAAAAGGAAATAATGAAATATCAATCAAAGTAGGCGAGGCCTGTGTGAAAGAAAGTACTGAGGAGATTATTCTCTGTATAAATTTCGATCAATTACTTTCTTTCAAACAACATGTCAAGTCTCTCTGTAAAAAAGCTGGCTAAAAACTCCATGCTCTTGCTCCAATATCACGTTACATGGGCTCTGAAAAACTGCAGCAGTTAATGAAGGCGTTTGTTTTTTTCAGCTACTGTCCCCTTGTTTGGATGTTCTACGATAGAGCTTTGAATCATAGAATAAATCATATTCAGGAAAGGGCATTACGCATTGCATACAAATATTGCGAGAATGATTTTGGTTTTTCTCCTGGAGCTGTTTAACTACAATTAATCATGACTGAAATCTATACAAGAAAGTGCAATATCTATCCGTTGTGTCTTTATTAGTTACAGCAGTTTTTCATTTTTGGGAATTAGACTCCTGCCCCTGTCTAAAAATAGCTTCGCGGCGGGGGGGATTTTGGAATAGCTGTGTATTCCATGTTTTTCAGCGTGTCAAATTTGCCAATAATACCAAGTATTGTATTTATTCGTCACTTTGTTTATTAGTAACAGCAGTTTTTCATTTTGAGGGACTGGGCTCTAGTACCCCTGTCTAAAAATAGCATTTGGTGACATATTTTGAAGTGGCTCTATATCCAATATTTTTCAGCTTGTCAAACTGCTTATGTTCACCAAGTATCATGCTTTTATCACAACAATCTGCTGTACTATTGCTACATATTCATAAACATGGATGACGTCATAAATAAATGATGACGTCATACCTATAAATCAAAAGTGAGCAAAAATAGTAAATTTATATATCATTCGAAAGCGCTGACTGTGTGCTATTCAAATATGCAATTTGTTTGGCAGTAGTAGTTACGAGAAAAAATTTACGGCGGTTATAAGTGTATTTTCTCGAAGTTGATGACGTCACCAAAAAAGTTGACTTCCGGTCAAAATTTTTTTTGGCCCATCTTGGATTTGAAATCTCCATAGTCAATTTAGTGAAAATACGAAATAAAATTTGAGGTTAGCCACTTTGCCAGTTTTTTTGAGAAAAAACCCTGTCTAATAAATTTGAACAAGGGTGTACATGACGGCTTAGCACTAGTAGCATGCAGAAGCCAGCATAGTGTGCTGTAGTTGAAGGTTGTTTGTTTTATCTTTCAGCGAAAACACAAAGAACCTTGAATCTTGTAGGCGGTTTTAATGCCTTGTTGAATCTTCTTAAGAAATGGATTGGCTCTAACGACGAGACTGGGACAGCAGTTGCAGCACATGCGCTACAAACAATCAGTTGTGGTCTTACGGAATTCGGTAAGATTAGCATAGGTTTCAAATCTTTAAAAAGATGGACGTGTAAAATTATATGCCCTATTTCTTTTAACTGAACGGCTCCAAAGAAACTTTATCTACTTTGCTTTAATTCTACCGTTAAACTTTTCACAAAATTTCAATATTTTCAGAATTAGAATGCTTTTCTTTTTTTCTAAGAATTCGAGAAAAATTTCGAAAAATCTTATAACTATCGGAAGCTCTAACTTTGTTGATCAAATATGAAACAATTTTTAAGAAAACCATAGTTTATGAATGTCTACAATGCGGTAGCAAGAAAAAGTCTGTCACTCTTCTTGGTTTACGATTTAGAAATTTGATGACGTCACATCCTCAAATGAGTTGAAATATAAAATACGCTGTAATTGGAAGATTTCTGAAAAGTCCAACGGTAGAACTATAGATAAGTAGCCAAAGTTCCTTTCAAGCCTTTCAATTAAACGAAATAGATCCTACAATTTTACACCAACCTTTTTACACCGATTGAAAGATTTGGAACCTATGCTGGTAAGATTGATTGAATTATTGATCGAATGACTGATTGCCTGATCGTCTGATTGATTCAGTGAATTAATTATCGAATTAAAGAATTGATTTAGTTGATGATCGATTGGCCCATTTGCTTGTCTGCCTATATTCTTCTTCCACTGATATTTCAATGTACCGGATCCGTGCTGTGGTTTATATGTCTTAGCCATCTTCCAAATTGATTACCAGACCTTCTTACTTGCTAGAAAAGAGGTTTGGATCCAGCGTCGAAATCTAGTAAATTTTGGAAAGGAAAACAAAAGTACAACCCCCGTTCTCAGTAGAATCACTGTCAGCTGTGGCATAAAGTTCCTTTGTATCTCGAAACACTTTTCAGAGCTATTCACTCAGAACTTAGTGAGTTAGGAATGGTTCACTTTATATAAAGGCACGTTTTGTTTGTCTTTTGGCCTTGTTTCTCGTTATTTTTATTCCTTGTTTAAAAAGGTCCAATTATTTAGACTATTCCATGTCTGACGAATCCCATAGATAAATACGTTAATTAGGTTAAGCCATGATAAGGTATATTTCGAGACCAGGTTGTAGCAAAGTAAAAATTAGATGAATGAGCTTTTATATTTCCATTTTTTAAAGCAACCCATGATTAAATTAACGATTATATGATTTCTACAAAAGGAAAGACCTGTGAAATGAAACCAAATAAGGCAGTGGACAATCCAGTGACATTTAAAAAGATGCAACGTTATAAATGAGTTTTGTCGCTTGAGTGTCGGGCGGTCCCTCAATGTTCCTGCAGAATTTTCAAAACAGTTCCAAAGACTGTTGAAATCTCTGAAATAATGTGTGGATTTCTGTTTGATAGCAGCATGATTTATCTTCTTTTGAGAATGCAACAGATCCACTTTACCCTATGAAGGTGAAGGTGAAGGTGAAGTTGCGTTTTTCAACGCCAAGCGCTGGGATCGCAGAAATAGAGCAGACCTAATCGAGTCCGTGACCCCTTGTCATGGCGCTCAAGTGGTTGGGTTCTACCGGGTATCGAACCCACTCCGTCTGACTGTTCTGGCTGCAAAGTCAGAGGATTACACCACTGCGCCACAACAACTGTGGTTTTTTGGTTATCTGCTATTTCTGTTTTTGGCTCGGGAGTTGTCAAAAAGACCCCTTACCTAACTTTTGACTTGTGATACATATCTAGATCATCCAAGTTTAGTCTGTCTCAAGGCAACAATTTTAAGAGATATGAAAAGCTAAAACAGCCATCAGCATTCTTTACATCAACATCTTCCTTTTCTGCTCAAGAAAAGTGGAAAAATCAGCTAAAACGTGAAGAAAAGAGACAAAAGTCATATTTGGAGCGCAGTTTTCTAACCAGACATGGTTAATATAGTAGAGCATTTGAAATAGTACTCTTTTATATCAGAAATTTATGAAATATTGCAATTGAGCTATGTTTCTTTCAAAGTTTTTTTTTTATTTTCTATTCATATAGAATATTACAATACATTCTACCATGCATTCTAATTACTATACAGCAATACGGGGACGATACCATGAGGAGCAAAAGACAATGACTACCCCATGGCCAATACATAAAGATGCACAACATTAAACAAAAATATAAGGGAAATTAACTAAACTAAAATAACTAATTGGCTACGAATACACAATGAAACTGAAAAAAGTAGGTGCTTATGTATAGGAATTTGCAGCAATGAAACATTTAAAAGCGTTCTGTAGCATGAATAAATTTTAGGGTTGCCTCGAGTAGCTTTTTTTTACACCCATCCAAATTGGGGTTAAAGCTAAAGGCATATCTATTACCTGCATTTTTAGATGAAGAGTTCACGCGACTTTGAGTGTTATTCTCTATTTGTAGCTGAAAACAGAAGAACAGTAGCGTCACTGAACATTGTTCCGGTGATCATTGACATCATGAGAAGTAATGAAACAAGGGAAGCCGTCATCTCCAGTGCTCTTGTTTGCTTATCACGTTGCGTCGATGACTGTGGTATGCACGAAGCCTGTTTTTTCTGTCCTTTTCAATCAATCTGTTCAAAGTTGGAAATTTACTTTGCTACGAAAAAATGTTAGTTCAAGCCAAAAACTAATTACAATGTTCATGGAAAAATATCTACAATATGCAAGCAGAACAACTCAATAAAATTGCAAATTTCATATCAAATATTATAAAACTATGAAAAGCCGAGTCGAGAAATGTACTACCTACGAAGACTGTAGTCGCAGCCTTCATTATTCCAATATTTGATTTTATTCTGAAATCGTTTCACAGAAATTTGATCCTTAATTTCCTGTGGAAGAAAGTACCAAATACGCTGTCCTCTATACCTGATTGTTTCAGTACCATGATTAATTGTACTTGCAAAAGGAACTAAGAATATATTGGTATTTCTCATATCATAGTTGAAACTTCTTCGCAGGAAATTCTCGTCCATAGATCTAGGGTTTGAATTATTAGTAGTTTGAAGATTTCAGTCATTAGCAACTGCACACTTTCTGATGTATTGCTACATATCTATTGTTTTCTGATAAAGCTACGAAGTTGGAATTTTAGTCTTCGTAAGGCTCTCTCGTGCAGCATAAGTAACTTCAAAAAATGATAAATATTTAATCGTCTCATTTCAGAGCAAAACAGACAAATGCTTTTCGAATGCAATGGTTTACAAACTCTGATATCAGTACTGATATCAACTAAGGTAACATTGTTCGTTTGATACAAGAAGGAAATTTGAATTAGCAATTAAGTTGTATGAAATTAGTTCTGGAAGCAATTGCAAGTACTCGCAATATATTTGTTGTGCAGGGTGTCCCAAAAGCATGCTCGACGTTTTCTTAGTTATTAAGAAATGATGATATAATCAGCAGACCCCCTGGTGTGATACTCCTTTCCTGAGATTCTGAATTAATTTTTGACACAAAAAACTTTCAAATCTGCCAAATTTTCACGGAGTTGCAGGCTTTCGAAATTCATGTTTATGCTGAAGGTGGGACAAGAGGCCCTTCTGTAGCAGTTACAGTGAATGCTCTAGTGAGGCAATCGTGTTTGTTTCTTTTTAACTTCAGACCATACTGAATGCGATTTGAAAAGAGTTTTCAATAATCTATCTTTATCAAACACTAATAGACCTTTTAACTATTCTGAAAAGAATCGGCATCGAACGATATTTTCTACATTTTGTAGAATGTTTTGAATGCGCTCAATAGTGATGAAAGCTCTGTCGCCACTCAATCGAACGTCGCGTATGAAAATGTATAAAAATAACGCTCGATCCAGGCTATTTTGTAGAAAGCTAAAAGGTCTATTCAAGCGCATGGATGCTTTGAGGAATTTAGTCGACTTTCCAATTTCTGAACCAAATTTTACCTCGCCTGACTCCTTCTTAGCTCTGTGATGCGTATCATATGTTGTATGTTGCTCTAAGAGTTATCAATATGATTAGTTAGATGTTGAATATTTTGCATGTTTTCTGCAGGACGAAGAGACGCGAAAGATCACATTATTCATACTGCAAAACTGCCTGCCAATACCCCAAGGTAATTTATTAGTCAATGAATCAACACATGAATAAATAAAAGAATAAATAAATGCTGTGAGTCAACTAGCCTACTCGTGGACCTATTATTGTAAAAGAAGAAAGGGTTTACGAAACAAATAGCAAAACCTTGCTACTGCAATTTCCAGGTGTCTGGAAACTTAATTGATGTTGCCTTTGTTTGGATGCGTTGCACGCATCATTTGAATTGAGGCTTAGAATAATTGATTGGACGGCCGTAGCAAGCCGTTAGTCTTTGATTGTAGGTCATTTCTTCTTTTGGAATGATGGGTCTACGCTTAGGCTATGTCTATGAGTAGACATGCTCTTCAACAATTCGTTAAAATAAAGCAAAGAGCCAGCTTACATCTTTTGAGAGAAGCCAATTCATGTAAAAAAGGCGAGCAATGAACGGCATATTTGCCTATTAGAGTCTTGATGCGAGCGAGATTTATTGCTTTTCTTAAAGGCTACCTTTGATTTCATAACTTGTCTGGCACGTTTTTTCTTGTATACAGTAGATCCCCGCATATAAGAACCTACTTTTTTGAGAGCTAGGCTGAAATAGGTTCTTATTTTAAAGGTACTAAGCCAAATTTCAAGGTATAATGGTTCTTATTTGAAGAGTACCTTGCGTAGGCCATTTTAGAACCTTCGTCGATGATTTTCAGCCCTATTATTTGTTTTGGCAAGATTGTAATATACCTAATAACCAATGCTAAGCTTTCAAACAGCAGGGGAGGAGATTCAAACATTAAAAGCCCACTGGGACAAAAATGAACTTAACACTGAAATTCAAAATCAACTTTGCTACACCCGCTATAAGAACATATTTTTCATCAACCTGAAACAGGTTCTTAATTACAAGGTGCATAAGTTAGGAAAAACAGCCAGTAGGTTCTTATTTTTTTAGGTTCTTATATGCGGGGATTTACTGTAAATAGACCTTTTAGCTATTCTACAAAAGAGCCTGGATCGAGTGTTATTTTTATACACGAGGTTCGGTAAAGTGGCGTTAGAGATTCTATCAATATTGTGCATATTCGAAAATTCTACAAAGTGCACTTTGTAGAATTCTCGAATTTGCACAATAGTGATAGAAGCTCTTAACACCATTTTATCGAGCCTCGCGTATAAAAATAACGCTCGATCCAGGCTCTTTTGTAGAATAGCTAAAAGGTCTATTGCCTTAGTTTCTTTCTCCGATACGATTTTCTGCATTAGGAAACAATCTTTGGTATAAGACTCATTGTTTTCTGACGCTTTTCATGTAACCCTAAGTGTGAAATTCTGTCAAATGTTTTTGTTGGATAAGGAGATTTTTTAAGTGAGAGTTGCATGACTAATATCGAGCTTGTTTACTTTACCTTTGCAGACAAACTTTCATCGCTGGATTGCAGCAACCTATCTTCTCTTCTGATAAACAATAATAAAAGATTGAATGTTAAAGATGACATGCTGATTGGCAAATTGATGGAGAAATTTTGCGGAATAGAAAATCAGCCAGCTGGCAACGATTTTATGGAACAGTTGCTGGCTGGAACAACTCCGAAATTATCCAGTGGAATTTCTTCCAAGAAGAGAAGCATACCTGCAAATGATTCTCGTAGTTTGAATAACCTGTTTGTTAACGATCTTGACCGTGGAGTGGTAGCTTGTCAGTATAGTAATGCTAGTACTTCTAAGAAAACTGGGAATGGATACACTAATGTAGACAGCAGATACAGGCCTTCAAGCAACAATAGTGATAGACAGATAGGATCAACGGGCGAGAAAAGAAACCAGGAGTTCAAAATGCCTCAAAGTACTGCTGTCAAATCAATTCAACGCATGGCAAGAAACAGCAATGGGGGATCTGCTACAAGAGTCACAAAGCCAACATCTGTTGATTGTAGGCAGGTTTTACGAGAGGTTGGACCCAAAGAAAATAGCATGATTATGGATATTTTGGCAGACCATACCAAGATGCTGGCAGCTGTAAATAACCGTGTTAATGAGATGGAAAATGATCTAGATTGTAACAGCCATGCAAGTACAAGGAATGATCTTCAGTTTAGAGAATATGCAAGCTCAAAGTATGAAATAGAATCTCGAGGCTACAAAAGTCCAAGAAATGATCTTGAGCCTAGAGAATATGCAAGTTCACAGTATGAACCAGGATCTAGAGGCTGTGCTAGCTCAAGGTATGGACGAGGTCCTAAAAGCTATGCTGATCTAACCTCGAATATTGAATCTAGAAGATATGCTAAGCAAAATGATATTGTAGATTCTAGAGGAAACAAAAGCTCAAAGTGCGACTATAAATCCAGAGAACATTCTGGATCAAGATGTGGACTAGAAAATAGAGGCTATGCTGGTTCAAGCAGTGACGTAAGGAATAGAGGCAGCATCACTTTGAAGAATAATGTTGAACCGAGAAGATATGCAAGCTCCATAATACAGAACGACTCACCTTCTACTGTTATATCAACCCATCATAAGATGAAAAGAGCGGCATCTATAATATCTTCACGAGCTGGTACATTGAGCAACTGCAGACGTGCTTCCAATATAAGAATAAGGAATTCTACTAATACTGCAGTGGCCGAGAAAAGAAGTACCTTGATGTCCAAGGTATTCACAGCAAAGAATAATACAACAGAGACTAATCTAAGGCAATTGGAAAATGTCAAGCTTTGCGAAACGGCCGTTAGTAATATCCTACACGGATCTAAGAATGGGAAAGCCCATTGGCTGGGACAGAGTGACCCTTCCTTAGTGCATCAAGCCTCCAGTGTGAGGGAGACGCCAAGAGGTCATGGCTCGAGGCATGTAAAGTCTATGGAGATAACCATCACGCCAAACAGCAGGAGGCAAATAATTAATCTGCCAATCCAACCATGTGAACCCGAGATGCCGTTTACTTCTGGATATCAAAAGGAAGACATTGAAGCAATTGGTAAAAGTGGTCAGGAAAAGTCATTTGATGTCATCGAAAGCATGACTGATTGCCGGGAGACAGCTAAGGATAACCAGCCTGCTAGTTCTTCAAGATTTAAAAGAAATGGTCCACTTAGAAGATCATTTACAAAGAGAAATTACCGCCATATGAAACTAAGAGATAAAAGTGAGTCAAACATCGTCTCGGAAATTCCCACTATCGAACAGTCAAGTCATGATAAAGTCAAAGGCTGGATTGAGAAGAACCACATCGAGAGCCATGACTCTGAAGAAAAAGAGCTGGATGGTAGATCTACAACCTCAGCTTTAAATAGGCAGCAAGACATGTCATGGAGAGGCAATGAGAAGCATGGAACGGTGTTTGCAGAGACTGCTGCTAAGCCTTGTGATGCGATGTTGATGGGTTCCTCTGCTGAGAAGTCGATGACGCCAACTGATAAACTCCCAACGAGAATGGCACAAGCTGGATATAAAGTGAAACGATCATTGGGATTTGTTAATGACAATGTTGGCCAAGAGAATTCAGAAGGAGACTACGAGACACAAAGTTAATATCTTCTTATTTCTCGTCTAAGACTGCGTTCACACGATGCCGCCACATTTTGAAAACGGTGGCAAATGTGACGGATAGGCCTCCCGTTCAGACGAAAACGGCACATTTTTGCCGGCAGATTTTGAAAACGGTAGATTTTGAAAAATGGTTCCCTAACCGACACATTTGAAAACGGTATCGTGTGAACGCCAGCTCAAATTTTGCTACCATCGCACTTTTCACCGTTTTCAAAATGTGCCGGCATCGTGTGAACGCAATCTATGCTCAAGTGAGGAAGAATTTGATCTCTTCAATGGCGCCTACCTTGTAGGAACTGTTTTTATTCCCAGTACTGTATTCGTGATATAGTACACAGAGTAATTGCTGTCCTGTCAAGAGGACGTACGAATAAATTTTGTTGTTTCCAATTCCGGTGTTGATGTAATACGAGATCGACTATTATACGAGACGACCACAGGGATCCAGAGAGCGTGATTTTTGATTGGTCAACATTAACAGACGTTAGAACTTGAAACTCACTGTAATTAAAGAAACGTTCTTATGTTTCTTATGTTTCTAGTTTTTTATGTTATACACGGATTAACAGCAATTACTCTGTTTACTATATCACAAAAACAGTACTGGGAATAAACACTCCTTTCCTAGACTTATGACGATGAGTCCCTTGTATCCCTGCGGTACCTTGCTCACAGGGACTCATAATGAAACAGTTAAAACCCTGACCCTATCTTCTGATCGAATCTGGATCGAACGACTGCTTCGGCTCTATTCAACGGTCACTCCTCAGGAAGGAAGTGCGATAGAAACCACGGTAAACAGACACTTAATCAACAAAACTTGGTATTCATCTGAAGAAGAAAGTTCACTTTACCTGGTGAGTGCAAAATAAGTCTTTTAATGCTGCAATTTCCATGTTTTTAAGACCAAGACATACCAGAGAAATCTTCAAGTACCTGCTGCAGCAACGTCCTTCAAATTTAGTCGACTGCGTCAATCGAATTGAAGGTTCGAAAATGATTGTTCTTTGCTAAATCTCGCATTCTGATTGGTATGCTAGGAATCCCAGCATATTAGGCCTAAATAGGGTCAGGTTTTTCAGAGTAATAATATGAGTCTCTGTTGACTGAAGCGCCATCTTGAAGTCAAAGAGCACAGGGAAACAAGAGACTCATCGTCATAAGTCTACTCCTTTCCTACAACGTTCCTACTAGATAGGCGCCCTTGATCTCTTTCTAGAAATTTAAATTGATTTTACTGTGAGGTATCAAAATATAGTTGACTCCGGCTATAATGAACACTGGTAGAAAATCTCCATCTGCAGTTTTTGAATAAGAATTTCGAATTTTGATTCTCGATTTTCGATTTTCGAATTTCGAATTTCTTCATCAGCCAGATAAGCTTAGCTTACGAAGAAATTCGTTTTAAAAAGACCAGGCAGTTATCCTCCTGGCTCTCCTGGCAGGTTTATTATTTCTGGATGCGGTTAAAGAAAATTTACTAAAGCAATGAGCTTAATTTATGCCGAATTGAAGATTTGGAACCTATGCTGCCACAAATCATTTGTTTATATCTCATTATTCCAACAGATAAAGATTCTCTATGTGACTATAGGATGTCTGACGTATCAAGTGAAGCTGATTCTCCATCACTCCTTGCAAAGGAAACTTCTAAGCAGAGACATAATGAGTCCCTGAACCCATCGGATGATAGAAAATGCCTTGGATGCTATCCCTTTGCACGCTTTCCGTTCTTCGTGCTTAACAACCGCAACTGTAAAGGAGTATTACAGAAAGACGAGCATACGTGTAAATTTCATCGTAATTTGCTTAACAGCGACCGCCTTGCTGATGATTTTAGCAAGCATATGGAGATACGAACAGATGCTACAGAGAGATGTATTGATGCAACTACTCCAGTGACTGCAACTGATGCAAGATACCCCAAGCGAAAGCGTACTCAAACATATGGCTCTGTAACACGTGTTGCAGGAATTGCAAACAATGAGCTGGAAACAAGGAGCGCTATGCAAGAGTCGCGTAAAGAGGTATAGTTTGTGGGTATTTATTTAATTTTGTTTGTTCTGATTTATTTATTCAAAAAGTTTTATTTATACAAGGAAACAATTTTGTTAACAAACTGCTTGCAATTGGCCCTTGCCAATATATAGTGCAAATATATTTCCAAATTTAAATATAGTCCAAAGCTGGGAAATGCACGATGAGAATCAGCCGTTTCAGAACTTTTTGTATTGAAATCTATAAAACTGTCTCAAAACTAAATCTTCCTTTTATGCAGGATATTTTCAAGCTAAATCAACCAACAAGGTCAGCAAGGAACCCAAGCGAATTAATCCATCATAGACCAACCAACTTACTTTTGGTTCAAACAGTCTCTTATCGTAAGGACCACAAATTTGGAATGCTTTGCCCAAAAATATTAATTTAGCCGAAAACATTCAAACATTTAAGAGACTAATAAAACAATGGGATGGGCCAACTTGCAGCCGTACTGTTTGTAGCTAACGACCTAAATATGTATATCAAGTATTGCCAGTAGTTTATTTAGATATTCGATTTAGATTAGTTTCTATTTAGAAGCTAAAATGAGATTGAATCAAAAAAGATGACAAACAAACAAACAAACAAACAAACAAATATCTCACTCGCAGGAAAAATTCACACGAAGGAAAAGACGCAAGATAGAATTCTCCATCTTCTCACTAAAATAGTGTTCTGGTACCTGTGGCAATACGTTTATAGATGATAGTTTTAAATAATCTGTTTCTTGGCGAATGAATATATTAGATTGGTTTAAAGGAAATCTAAGCACACATAAGCCTCTGATGATTTAACAATGGAAAGATGATAGGCAGTTACACGTAGCACCATATTTGGATAACTGACCTGCGTCAACCGGAAATATTGATATCTGATTGGCTAGAATTTGACTGTAAGTGGCTTGACCAACTTATATATGCGTGGATCCCCTTTAATTGGTCAATTTACCATTTCTTACATGAGCATATCGTTTCCCTGGTAAAGCATGAATGAGAGCATTTTTCTGGCTCTTGTAGTCGTAAGGCCAGTTTCCAGTCAGTGGAGTTTTCCGAGTGGACGGAAATTGTTTTGTTTACAAGAGAAAATGTCGCTCTGTAATTGAATAGAGATTTAGGGTTGAATGACTTTTTATTGTGTAAAGTTCTGCCCGCGCGGAAAATTCCATTGACTGGAAACTGGCCTTTGAAAATGAGCTACGATCTCCTTTGTTCATTAGTCCCTTTTATTTTCCAGCGAAACAGTGCTTGCCCAAGTGTAAACACTACTAAATCAGCGTTAGCAAGAAAAAGAAGAAAAAGACAAGATTACGAAGATTACGAAATCGATTATATTTATAAAGGTAGCAATCCTTTTTTCATTTCTCATTTCAGATTAAAGGGAATCATGAGCGTAAGGAGAGCTAACATTTTGGGGGGGGGCTGCCCCATAAAAACCTATTGTTTAAAAAATGTTTGCCCGACTTGACATCGATCGCTTCTGCCCGCTTATGGCCGATTTTTCCAAATTTTCCAACTTTAAGGGTCTCACCTTCCCTGTCCTTTACGGCTATGAAGGGAATCGACACAATTCAAGCTGGTCTGGACCAGGCAGTATAAATAACATGTGGTATTCGATACTGTTGGTACATGGCGTTTCATTGTGTAACTAAAGAAACTTGGGTATGGGCTTTTTCTTTAGCTTCTCTATAGTGGTAGAAACTCTCCTTTCCATCCTGTTTATGCCAGACTATGTTAAATTGTCCTGGCATCTGACACACCTATATATGTGACCTCCAATCAAATTTCTGAATCGTCAATTTATTTTGCTGTGGGTCTATGTTTTGTCAAATTATTGGCCCGGATCTGTCTCCTTATCTCGAGGCTAGTGTGCAAGTAAATTATTCCTTGCCTTTCAGGTGTAAAACGGTATGGAAGAAGATGGAATGCAATTCTAAGCGCGTATGATTTCAAATCTGGAAGAACGTCAGAGGACTTGAAAGACAAATACAAACAGTTGCATGTAAGTAACTAATTAGACTTACAATGCAGGCCTAAGTCCATCGGAACAACAAGGACATATATTTTGTAACACAAAAGCTCCAGTCATTTTAATTGACACCTCAATCCAAAGCGATTACCGACTGCAGACAAAGGAAATTCTCTCAACCAGTAATTCAAAACAAACAAAGCCGCCCATTTTGCCCCGAAACCAGTCGGGAAAACTCTCTCCTTGTGCACGCGAAAGGTGATTTGAAGAGAAGTTGTGTGCTTATCACGGACGAAGAAGGGTAAATCTAAAGTTCTGCCTGGATGATTTTGTTTATTTGATTCAGAAACCAAGCAGATTGTATTTTTATTCTCGCGTACTTAGGGCTTACGTGAAACAGTTACCATACAGCTCCTGAATTAGAAATGAAGTTAGAAATGATTTATACCTGGGTCACCGGGTATAGAGAATTTGAAATGAATGAATGAACCTCGTATCTCCTTTTCAAGCTTTTTTAAAGATTCCTTCAGAATTAGTTGCTGTTGATGAGACAAGATCTGGACTGTACCATACGTGCTCCATTTTTTCACTATCAAAGGGAAATTGAGCTCTGACATTCTACAGCTACGATTGATCTTCTACCAATCTTAAAAATTTATGGTTTGCTTTTGGGTCAAAAAAGCTATGAAACTTTTAACTTCCAATTACTAGAAATGATTATCAAATCAAACTTTTGTCTTTATCTAAGTTTTTGTTGTTGTATATGCCATTAAAAAGCCTATGCTTTGATCTTGTGTTATTAGGAATTCGTAAAATGGAATCTTTTTCATTTAAATTGCAACTTAGCGTGTCCCAAAAAAGTACTCCAGTTTAGAAAATCACCCAAGGTTTGTTATGAGGCCGATCTTCAAATTTCTTTCTTAAGCAAGCAGATCAATGACCAAATTATTTTTTCATGCATAGCTGGTCTTATGAAAACTTATGATCGGTTTTAGAATTAGTAAATTTAGCCCTTGTTAGGGCTGCCTTGGTTTAAAGCATACTGCAGAAGGCACTGATGATTACAGATTAATTCATTTTTATATATCAACCTTCTATTTTTGTCATGAGCGTCAGAAAGAATCACAATCTGTTATCGTAGACTAAGAGGATAATGAGCAATCTCAAGGTCTTGGCGCTTAGGCAACATTAACGCTAAATGCAGTAAATCCCCGCATATAAGAACCTACTTTTTTGAGAGCTAGGCTGAAATGGGTTCTTATTTTAAAGGTACTGTGACAAATTTCAAGGTATAATGGTTCTTATTTGAAGAGTGCCTTGCGTAGGCCATTTTAGAACCTTCATCGACGATTTTCAGCCCTAATATTTGTTTTGGCAAGGTTATAATATACCTAAAAACCCAATGCTAAGCTTTCAAACAGCAGGGGAGGAGATTCAAACTTTAAAAGCCCACTGGGACATAAATGAACTTAATAATAACAATCCAAAATCAATGTTGCTTCTTCTGCTATAAAAACATATTTTTCATCAAACTGAAACAGGTTCTTAATTACAAGGTGCATCAGTTAGGAAAAGCAGCCTCTAGGTTCTTATTTTTGTAGGTTCTTATATGCGGGGATTTACTAGCCTGTGTGCAGACTCTACTTATTTCTTTTTAGAGAGGTTCTCCTCCAGTAGAGTCTGCGCAACAGCGACCAAATCCTTGTTCTTGGTCACGTGCGGTTCCAAGGATTGAGGAACTAACTAATTGAATTTGATTCAATAGAGCTGCCTATGAATAGGGTAGACAAAAAACCCACACACATTTATCACAAAAGGGTTTCTATGGCTAGCTTTGTTCATGCATACGCCAATTGAATATCAGCAGACTCGAACAAAGACACAAACGCTCCATTAAACAAAGGGGATATGCATCAGCCAATCAGGAAAGATTCCTCATTTCTCATGACCTGAAAACAAGGATTTGGTCGCTGTTGCGCAGACTCTACTGGAGGAGAGCCTCTCTGAAATGAAAAGAAATCAGTAGAGTCTGCACGCAGGCTAGGATTTACTGTAGCTCAGAATAAGGGTTTTTTCAACGTGTAATTTTATACCCTTTAAGTGAAGACAAAACAATTTGTCATCTTTAAATATATTTGGATCATTGACAAAAGCGATCAAAAATGTAATTTTATGATATTTGTGATAATCGAATTTTGACGATTTTTTCATACTGGAGAGATTTTTATTGGGAGACCCGGTACTTACTGAGCGAAAATTGTTTCTAAGATCAGTAGAGAAATAATATGTCAGTAAAGATTTTAATTGGCCTGGCATTCGTTTTTACAGAGAAAGCAGAGCAGTGCGGGGACAGCTGCATCAACTATTTGTAGAAGAGACACCATTCGACCGTTCACTGCGCAGGAGATCGTCAATCTAAAGACAGGCTATGGAAGGTATGGGGCAAGATGGAAGACCATTCTGAATGGCTTCCAGTTCCAGAAAGGCAGGACAGCAGAGGAACTTCAACAAAAATACTCTAAAGTTCTGAACAAGTTTTAAAGGTATTTATTTATTTATTTGTTCATTGGGTGTTTTGGTTGAGCAATCTGAGACGAATTTGTCAATGCTTCGCATGGAAGGCTGTATAGCATTTATGAAACAGGACAAGGAGATCCTTGCTAAGAAAGAACTTTTGTGGGTCCCAGGGATTTCTCGTTTGGATTTGTTTATAAGTACCAAGAAAGTCATGATCGCATTATTTTAGAGCCTGCATCACTTGAAAACGTTCCAAAGATCGCTACTGCATCTCGATTGCTTTTGTTTTTTATTTATATTCCATTAAAAATTTACAATATATGCTACGGATTACTCTACCTACAAACTACTTTACAATAGTACAAGGACGATACCATGAGGAGCAAAAGACTATGACTACCCCATGGCATTGTTTAAAAAAAGCTAAACTAGATACAATTTACATAAATGCTACATACAATTAAAAAAGAAAACGATAAAAACTGCACTGCAGTCTGTCTAACACTGGATGTGAAGTTGAGGCGGTAATAATCCATAACCAAAAAACTGCTTGCTTGAAATCGATTGCTTGACATTGAAGCACCCATGAGAATTTTCTCGACATTGATCACTTAAGGTAAGGCGTATTGTCAACCATGATCGTTTGTGACGCCCAATGAAAAGCAGGATAAACAAGAACCTAGGCCAAAAACGATTTTCAAATCATACGAAAGTCGACTTTGGCGCCGCATCATGATCATGGTTTCCAAGGGGCCTGGTTCTTGCGTTGAAAATATTTATATTGTTGCAAAATAAAATGGTTTTGAATGCTGTTTAACAGTGGCCGTTTTTACACGAAGTCGAGTTACTTATCACCCTACCAGAATGTAAATCTCCCGGTTGTGTGACGGTACTTCAAACATCTGTCTTTTTTATGTTCGATCTAAAATTTTTTCAAAGACAAATTACCTATGACACTACTTACAAAACACGTTACTACACTACAAAGAAGATACCCCTAGGAGCAAAATGTCTTGACTACGCCGGGGCCATTACATAAAAGACATAGAACTAAACTAAAATTAAAGATACGATTACAAAAAGCTACCTACAAACCAATTTACCGATAACCAAAGAAAGAAAACTGTTTTGCAGTAGATGTCTAGCTAAGAAATACAGAAATTTCTTCACCTGTCTGCGTCATCGTGAGAAATCGTTTCCATTAGAGAATAATTGCCTGCGATGTCGGGAGGATGGAAGATGACAGATGGCAGAAAGCAACCGCAGGCAGCCTTACGGCATCTTACAACTCTATGAAGACCAGGCTTACATAGATTGCTAAGCATAAACTGCTAAGCTTCACTTGTAGACGCCTATGGTGCTAAATAACTCGGCTTCATGTAGACAAGTCCTATAAGTTATTTACTGATGTTGTGAGAATTAGAATATTCAAATGTTTAATGAATTGAAAGAAATTTAAGACAGATATTCAGAACCGACAAGATATTTAATGGTTTTTTATCTATCCTTTAGCTGATCCTACCAGCAAGGGCAAAAGTGTAGAAACCAATATTATTGCAGCTTTTGAGCTGCAGTGACCAGTTCATTTTTAAATAATTTCATAATATTTATACAGGGTAAGTATTCAACGTATAACACAAAATTGATTTACAAACTGCCCTGTTAAAAGAAAAGAAAAACTACTTACAATATCAAGGTAAAAACTGTACATAATATATAAGTATTAAAAGTGAAAGGAAGTGTGAGACAATGTTCAGGATCTGGCATTTTTCAATGACGATTTGAATTGGGTTAAAGTATTGGCCATCTTACTTTTTCTATTCAAATCGTTCCAAAGTTTGCCTCTATACGAGAAGCATTTTTAGCCACATGCGGTTCTTAGTACAGTAAAAACCCGCGTATAAGAACCTAGTGGATTAAGAACCTACAGGCTGAAATTTTGCAATTAAACCCCAATTATATAAGAACCCATTCAGCCTGGAATTTGAAATAGGTTCTTATTTTTAGAGAGCATGGGGGGTCTTATTCACAACAGAAGTTTGTGGAAGAATGAACAATGTTTATATTACCTGATGAGAAGCATTCGAAAGATTTTCTCTGGATTATATAAACATTTCTGAATCTTCCACAAATTTCTGTCGGGGAATATATCTCATAAACTCAACTAATGTGAACTGACAGTAATTAATAGGCCTGAAGTTTGAATCCGAAGAAAAGAAATTCCTGAAAGCCATGAATAAAATAAGAACCAATTTAAGAACCTGAACAGCCTCATTTCCCACTAAATACCCAAAACATAAGGACCTGGTTAGGCTGACTTGCAAAATTGTAGGTTCTTATACGCGGGTTTTTACTGTAATGGCACATAAACGGTCAGTGCTGGTATTACGAAGCTGTCTATCGCTGGTTTCAAATAACCTTTGCAACAGTCCTGTAAGATACTCGGTCGCTTCATGGTTTATGGACCTATAGACTATTTTTCAATCTTTCCGTTTCTATGAGATCGTTGACCGTTTGCTACCCTAGCTGCCTGATGAGCGAACGCAAACAATTGAATTTCACAGCCGATGCCGAATTTAAATCAATCAATATGCAAGAAGGGTTGTATAAGGCATGGAACTCTACTTCATTGGTGGTGTGGCCAAGGGTGGTCATGTCACATTGGGAACGATGGTCCTACCTTTGTCCGAAGACCGTACTTCACGAAAAATCTTGCACCACTTTTGTCCCAAAAGTTGCTCGCTTTTTATGACAAATTTCCGTTGTTATTTTTCGTCTATTTGGCAGAAACTTTTAACATAATTTATCGATGACGATGTTTGTCCCAAAAACTGATAATTTCGACTGAATACCGTTTTTTCGAAAGTAAGTGGTAATTGTAGCCATGAAAGTACAAGTGTCCCAAAACCGGGTACAGGTGTCCCAAAACCGGTTGACGGACGAAGGTAGAACCGCTTTGATGAAAATTGTAAAGTCCTGGTCTTTTTTCGTAAATTTGGCGGACAAAGGTATCTTACTTGTAAACTTTATGATTTTGATTAGCTAGGAGAAGTTAGAAAAATTGATTTTGGTGACAAATTGATGGAATAGGAAGACTGATTTTAAATTTTCACCTTTGTCCCAAAACTGGTTGTTTTGGGCAGGAAAGTCGTACTGTGTGATAAAAGAGCCAGTTATTTTTGCTGATTCCGTTGGACAAACATGGGGTTAAATATTTTACAGTACTTGCCCGCCCCTAGGAAACCAAGCAAGATTGAAACCAAGCGCGAAATTCAGGGGAAAAGTCATCTACATAATTGCGTAATTGCGTAACTTATGAATGATCCTCGCTTATTGCTCAGTTGGCTATGAAATATTGATGGGGTGAAAAATAAGAAGGCGTTCCAAGCGCAGCATGGGCGTTGTTGCGAAACCAAACAAAACAAAATAATGCAACGAGTAACGAGCAGTGGGTCTTCTTTTTCTTGACTTTGACAAGTTCTTTAACGACCTCCAAAATCAAGCAAACAGCCCCTAAATATATTATTGAAATGCTAAAAGCTGCAAAAGAACTCGTTTTAGATTGTGGAAGACAATAGTTGCTCATGATTGAAAACGGAATTAAAAGTGATTAGTGATTGCAGACAAGAGAAATTCTTTCGACCAATTCAAAGAAACAAAGCCGCAAAAGTTGCCCTGAACCAGTAGGGCAAACTGTCGCCTTGTGCACGCGAAAAGTGATTTTTAAGAGAAGTCGCGAGTTTCTAGCGAAAGAAGAAGAATAAGTCTAAAGATCTGTGTTGCGGATTTTGTTTGTTTGATTCAGGAGCACAGTGCAGTAGTAATTATTTCATTTAAGCCCAAAAAATTGGCGAGAATGGCAATGCTTTCTGCTTGGCTGCTGAATCAAATAAACAAAATCCGCCAGACGTATCTATAGGTTTGCCCTTCTTCTTTTGTTATAAATTCGTGACTTTTCTTGAAATCTACTTTTCTTGTGCAGAAGGCGACAGTTTGCCCTACTGGTTTCAGGGAAACATTTGCGGCTGTGTTTGTTTTGAATTACTGGTTGAGAGATTTCCTTTGTCTGCAATTGCTAATTGTTTTGAATTTTGGTGTCAATCTTAGACAACTGATGCTATTGTCTTACAAAATCCGCCCTTGTTTATTCAGGTGCAATATAAGACCATACACAGATTGGACAAAGAAAATCACACTAAACTTACAGTATTCAAATTATGAAATATACGAATCTATATGGTTTTATTCTGGATCAAATATTCTACCTTAAACTACACAATTTTGACTATGTATATCAGAAACACACTAATAAGTATTGAAAAATATACATTTTGCTTCATCTCTAGATAGTTTCCTTGCAGCGTATACCCCCTTTCCCTACCACAAGTGCTACTTGCAAGGGAGATATATAATTTTCCTCTGCGTATCATGGGTTGCATGATTTAACAACGCTGTACTGTGACAAATTATCGCTGCGACAGTGTGTTCGTGTGTTGTATACACGGGAGGGGGGGGGGGGACTTCTTAGCAAAATGTTTGATGGGGGTCTGCCGCGAGCATACGAGCATATTCAAAGCGGTGCCGTTGGCAGACCAATTTCTACAAATATTATACCCTTTTGGCTAGGCTAATAGTGAGAAAGTGACACCATTGCCTAGATTCATTTTCAAGCCTTTCGAGTCAGCATATATCTCAAAATCTTTGCTTTGAAGTTGGAAATTTCAAAATGTCCATCTTGCTACCTTTTTTACTAGTTTATTATCAAGAATAATGGGTTGTCAGGATGAAATTTCTTCTTTCAAAGGTTCTGTTGACTACTTTAGCTTAAAACAAGACAGTTCCTTGAACTACTATTATAAAATACGATACACTGGCTAGACTGTGGCCGGACCAAAATTGCAAAAAGTATACCCTTAGCTAGACTAGCAGTCCAAAAAGCATACCCTTGAGCGCGCCACATCCCCAGTTACCGTTACTAGGGAAGAGATCTCCACGAGGTTGTCTATAAAACATGATCAGCAACTGCCGTCCAAATAATGTTGCTTGAAAGAGCTGGCTCGTGTTTAATGGCCTTTAGGCGTTGAAGAAGAAATGCATTATCTTTGCCCTGCATGCTCTGTTTATGACTGCGAATAATAACTGGCAGTTAGATTTGCTTCGATCAGCTTTTTTATCTTTCATAATTCAGCATTTTCTCATTTCACTCAAAATCAGGTCAAATTATTGAACAACAGCATATTAAATATACATGTCTTTCCAGGCATACCTCACACATACTTTCCATGGAGGAAGTAATTCTTTTCAATTTAAATGTACGCTGCATTTTTTGTTGCCGCTACTCAACTAGAAGCCTGCAGCGTGAGAATTGCATAAGTGATTTCCGAAGGTTTTCATTTAATCGCGCAAGAGCCACCAGGCTATATATTTATGGTAAAGCCGGGGGTCACATGTAAATCTAGTAATAGTTTTGACAAATTCTTGAGCATGAAGCACTAACGTTCAAAGATATTGAAACTTTTCATCGCGAAATCTACAAGGACGCAGTTAAAAATTTCTAAAGCTTCCAGACTATTGTAATCAAACCAGCTGACAAGGGTGGCTGTGTGGTTGTCTGGTGATTTGTATGTAAACGAAGGTGCGTCTCAGCTTAATAACAACACAAATGTCTACATTCAGCAAAAGAAAGATCCAACAAAGTGCCAACAGAAATGACTGCAAAAACGAGTGGTTATGAGGCAGGCTGGCAACAAAGGCCTCTTGTAATGTCAACAGAACTTGAAAGGCCTGTTATAAACTTTTATTCCACATGGTGGCTCAGTTTGTTTCTAACAGGGAGATCCAATTCCCAGAACATCGCACTCACTAACTATTGTTATTTCTAGACTAAATATATAGATTTCCTATTGCACGTTGTGCCCATACACTCTGCAGAAATGCTTCAAATCAGCGTCATTCTCACAGTCGTAGCTCAGGTTCTGGAATTATGAATCTTGTCTTTTCGTTGATGTTTTCCTACGTTGCCCCACGCCCACACAGCTTTTGCTTTTTAATCACTGTTCTTTAAAATTCCTTTCATAATATTTTGAATCAAACCCTGTCATTTCATCTGTTTGAGAATTCGATACACCTTGGGCAGCTATAACTGTTTGCAAGGAGGTTAGCGGAAACTAGCACGAAGACGGTCCTTGGATAAAGTGAACAAAATCCGAGAACAAAAGTAGTTGACCAGTTCTGCATGTGTAATTTGTTTTATCGCAGAATCAGCTGACATCTGAGGGATAGTCCGACTTGATAGGTAGTGGATAAATGGATAAGTTTAAAAATAGGCCTCAGAGTGGATTATTTTAACCAGGGTGTGCTTCAAGCGGAAATGCATTAAACGGATAACTCTCAACCCAAGTTGCAACAGCAGAAACATGTGCTACTTTTGGTCACATTTGATCACATTAAACCGTTTTGAAGGAGAGATACCCCCGAATAAATGTCACTATAACAGCCCGTATATAACTATAGGCATTGAGATTTATTTTACATAATATCCACATAAGTCAAAGAGTCTTCAAATATCTTATCATCCTATTTTCGTCTGGGTTTGATCTGATCTTTTTTACTCACCGCATCTTCATCAAAATCTTTTTCATGAAATGGTGCGATTTCAGCTTTTTCCACCGCCGGTGTATTCAATTCTCTATCTTCATTCAATTTCTTATGTTTTGTTGCTCCCTTGCTCTTCTTCTTGTCCTTAACATGTGGGCTTCTCGTGTGTGCAACTTCATCTTCTGAGGCTGAAGTAGGCCCTTCATTTCCAATCGTACTGTAAGCTTTGTCGCTCTGGTTTCCCTCTTTGATCTCTTTAGCAAGGTTGCTTCGGCTGCTGTGTTTCAGCTTGTTTTTCATGGTTTTAAGCAATGATTCGCTTAGTAGGTTGCTTAACATTGGCTTTATTGATGCTTCGCTTGTAGATGTTACAGCCTTCTTCCCATGTACTGTGTTCAAAGTGTGGATCAAGTCACCTATGTGACAAAAAATAAGATTTTTTGTGATTTCCGTGTAAAAGACCTTGTTGCCCCTTATCAAATAATACCTTAAATTTTGAATAAGCTCCTTTTTGAATACGCCCTCCATCTAGTTTATAACAGGTTACCGAAAGTTTTCCATTCGCTTAGCTAAATCTAGTTAAATTTCAATTTTTGTATGGTTTTACATTAAATCTGTTTTAAATATGTGCATTTGTGCAATAACTGTAAAATTGTATATCTATTCAAAAAATATTAGATAAGAAAACCTTTGAAAGTTAAAGATATTGTTTATAGCCTTTCTGTTTGAGTTGACTCCAATTGAGCGCCAAAAGGGATTGATAGAGCTTTCGCGATAACGTTATGGAAAAGAAATTTGGAAAGTCGAAAATACTCGACAAAGTTCGTTTTGAATATCTATTTTTAAAAGGGCAAAATTCGATGTTCTCAAACCCTGGAAAAAACGATCAAACAATGTTGAAAAATCTAGAAAATTCGAATAATTTGAACATGAATCAACATATGAAAGAATTTCGCTGCAGAATTGCCTTAAATACCCAAAGTTCCTTTCAAGCTATTCGATCTAAAAAAATATGTACTTTCTTTGAAAACATATGAAAAAATTTCGCTGCAGAATTGCCTTAAATACCCAAAGTTCCATTCAAGCTATTCGATCTAAAAAAGATGTACTTTCTTTGAAGTCAACTCCAAAGATTTGATGCCTATATGCTTAAACACGATGTTTGCAATTGTCGTACCTATATTAGCCTCAATACCGCTTGACGGGTGACTTCTACTTGCCACTTTCTCACTACCAACATTACCAAGGTCGCTGCCCAACAATTTAACCGGCAATTTTCCGAAGAATTTCTGAATCTCCGGTGACTGATTAGCCGTTATTTCTGGTTTTTCATTATTACCAGCATCCTGCAACGCTGCATGTGTCTTGAAATTCTTCAAAATATTCTCTTGTGCTGCTTTCAGTGATTGTAAAAGCGAATTCTGTCTTATTGTGTTGACAAGTGAGTTAGCTTTGATTCCTGCTCCAAGTTGTTGTAGTTGTTGTAATTCTAATAGTTGTTTGATTTCACCGACGCCTGCACCTTCTGTTTCTGATTGGCTCTCCGTTGGCTTCTTTGTCGCTTGTTTTGCTAATGATGTCAACAAAGCTTGTTGCATTGATCCGAGTTGTTTTAGTTTGGCGAGCTGTAATGCTGCCACGCTTTTAGGATTTTTCGCTTCATCTCCTGTAAATTGAGAACAAAGCCTTCGTCAGTTGATTTAAACTTGACATGACGTGAAATGTTTACAGTAAAGTCCCGCCTTTAAGAAACCGATCATGTGACCTCGGCCTATTGTTTGATGAAGTGTTTTATGCCCTTTTTCAGTCATTTTGCAACCAAAAATATTGTGTAAAGTTGAATTTACTTATATTTGCAGTGCTCATAAGAAGACGAGAAAAATAACAAACATACTTCGATCTTTTGGCTTTTAACAAAAATTTGAATCATTAAAATCCATGAAAGACTTGTGGTGCTACTAATTTTCGAAAGTGGGAACTTTTTTATGGCTCACCCGCTTTGTTTTTATGTTTTTATCTAATTTATTTCATAAATGTACTTTGTTAGGAACTTTATTTTTAACAGGGCCAAATTGTAAAACAATATATATTAAATTTCATACCCTGTATGAATTTGCTTAAAATATGCAAATCTGAAACATGACATATTTTACGGTGTTACTTTACCGGATAAGTCAACAAATTTGTGCTCCAATTTGCTAACAGTTAAGCCTGACTGCACCGAAAACTAGCCGAAGAACGAATTAATCAAAAAATGCCTGGCCTAATGTTAAAGAATAACATGGCAGCCTCTTCTGCATACAGCAGGTTGCCTTGGCGAGGAAAACGCCTAGTTGAATTCTTATCGCCTTGGAGCTTACCTGTCAGCAAGTCTTATCTAGAAATCTGGGCCTGCTTTTCAAGACCGCTTGTAACTTGAGAACAATAGAACTGAAATCAGCCAACTAAATTGGTGAGGGTGAAGGTGAAGGTAAAGTTGCAATAAGTTGTTGACACCAATCACTGGGATTGTAGAAGTAGGGAACACTTAATTGAGTCTGCGACCCCTGTCATGACGATGAATTGATGGGGTTCTACCTGGGATCAAACCCTGTCTGCCTGACTGCTCTGACATTTACTGCGTCAACAAACATCTTCAAATTCTATCATCTAAATTGACATGCCTGCTACAATGTAGGGATCGGTGTGAAGGAATCTAATAAACATCTATCAAACTACATGCTTGCAGACGTTTAACTTTCGATTACTTACCCGGGATAATATCAGTCAACTCACCTAATGCAGTTTTCAAATTATTCAGCATCTCTGATTGCTTTCCACTGCTATTCATCATTGATTCAACCAAATTTGAGAGATTCCCAGATTCTTCTTTGTCAGATTTTCCATTTCCTTCCGTTTCTTTGCTTGATTCTTTCTCCTTGTCTTCGTTTGAAGATTTATTCTGTTTTTCTTTTGCGTCACTCTTTTCCTCTTTTGCCTCCTTACTTTCCTTGTCGTTCTTTTCACCGGAAGCAGCCTTTCTTTCCTAGGAAAATATAGTGATGGGTTTTCCGTAAAGCTCTATTAAGTTCCCCTCTCTATTGAGCCCCCCTCTGTAATAAAGCCCCTCCTCTCTGAGCCAAAATTTTGAATAAGCCCCCCCTATCTGTTAAGACTCCCCACTTATGTAAAATTCCAGAGGTTGCCAAAGATGTCCCATTTATTGAGCTAAATAATTGTGCATGTTAATTGCATTTTTCAATGTTAATGCATGTATGCGAGGCATGCTGGATGAAACATACCCTTTAAGTCGAAAATCAGCCCCTTTTGAATGGAAAACATATCAACTAAGATAATACAAATGAAACAAACAGTATTGTTGATGAGCTATTCTGCCCTCTGTGCGGTCCACGTCCTAAATTACTCGAGCTAAATGGAAGCCAACATGGGAGATAAGCAATTTATAACCGCAAAAATTGATGGGGAAATAAATAACATGTTGATAAACAAATTAGAAAGACAGATGAGATATTTAAATTATATTTTTCTCAGCTCACCTTGTCATCTTCCTTTGTTTCTTTCTTATCCTCTAATCCTTTCAATTCCTTCCCTTTCGTCGCATCTTCTGTTTCATTCTTACCAGTGCTTACGTCCGGTCCTCCTCTCTGTTTTGGTATAACTGGCATTTTACCACCGGCTGCCTTTGCACCTTTCGGCAATTCCCCTTCTTTTCCTTTGCTGGCTTTATCAGGATTAGCCTTGGATCCTTCGACCAGTGGTCCGCCTTTTCCTCCTTCCTCTTTGCCACCCTCAATAGGGGCTCCTTTCTCGTCTGTTGGGGCTCCTTTCTCGTCTGTCTTTCCTTCGAATGTCAAGGGCGAAGGGGGTGGTTCTTCCTCTTCATTGACTGGATGGTTGACAACTAAAGCAAATAATAAAGATTATATCAGTCTTGGCTCAGTTATGCATTCTGTGTAACCCTCTTCGTTTTATAAAAAAAATTCATGGCAATGGATGGACTGTTCTTTTTTGAGCTATCGTTGTTCTTAGCGACCAAACAAATGCTTCAGATTTTTGTGAAAATCATCAAATTTATCTGCATCATGTCTTCATCAGTTAGCAGATATTTCGAAAACACGTATCCATCTTTTGCCTTGTGTTCACTCTGCTACGCTGTGGTAAAGGAGCTTTCTTAAAACTCTAGCAAAAACGGAATAACTTGTTAACGATGCTTTTTAAAACGATCTGTTTCATACGCCAAAACCGGACACATTTCAAAACGCTTCGCATTTCTTGGTTTAGGCTGTCGAGTACAATGGCCTTGAAACTGGTGATTGGCACCTTTTTGACAGCTAGCGGATGGTTTTGCTGGAGCATGAATGCCTATCTTATCCATAGAATTATCATTTAAATGTAGTAATGTAAACGGGCAGTGTTTTTGTCCAGAGACGTAGGAACCGGGGGGGGCACTGGGGGCACGTGCCCCCCCAAGATTTTGAAATAAACAAAGAAGTGCCCTTTTTGTTTTCAGGAAATGCCCCTTTAGCTTAATGGAAAAAGTGCCCTCGAAGTGTCGTGCCCCTCCAAGTTTGAGATGCTTCCTACGTCCCTGTTTTTGTCAATGAAATCGAATGGGGATGAAAATGGAGCAGCGTAAACATATCATGAGTCAAAAATATCTCTGGTGTGCTGCTCTGCTCTCAGTCTTTCTGTTAAAGCTAGGAGATTAAGCGCTCGCTTCGCTCGCACTTCAGCATTCCTAGCTCCTGCGGAGGGAATTTGACAACATCTGATAATTCACCTTGAATGTAGAGTAACAGGCTCTATTGGAGAAGTACACCTCATAAATAATTAATGTAGTTGTACATAGAATGCCAAAACTTCTTGTCATGCACCTATAAAAATGCTACAGCTCAAGTTTTTGTGCCATCTCTTTTTAATAACTATATTAAGATATCCACTTTCAAAAGATGCCAACCTGTTTGATAAATGTAAATCTAATGTTGAATCCTCTGGTCCCCGCCCTCCCGCGTTGGCGCATCATTTGAAGCGTTTATAATGTAGTCATGAATTTAGAGTTCAAGTCCCCTGTGGCCTGTCTCTCTCTAGGTTTTGAACGTTTTTATTTCATTTTATTTTTGAAACCCAATTTTGTTTCAGTAACTCAAGATTATAATTCAAAGTGTAATTAAATGTAACCTCACCTGGAACATGATAAGGTATTTTCATGTTTTCCCATGGATTCTTGTATGCATACACTAGGGAAATGAAAGCAGCAATCAATTAGATAACCGTTTGAACTGATCGATTAACTTTCGGCATGGTGAAATCGCCTCAATGGCAGCAAGTTGTGGGAAAATAGCCAATAAACTGCTTAAATGTAATCACGATCATCATGATCATCATCATCATCATCATCATCATCATCATCATCATCATCATCACCATCACCATCATCATCATCATCATCATCATCATCATCATCATCATCATCATCATCATCATCATCATCATCATCATCATCATCATCATCATCATCATCATCATCATCATCATCATCATCATCATCATCATCATCATCATCATCATCATCATCATCATCATCATCATCATCATCATCATCATCATCATCATCATCATCATCATCATCATCATCATCATCATTTATTTAGTAATGGTAGCCGATTTAGCATTGATGGTTTACAAGTAACCATTATTACAATAAACCTAGATACAAAGGAAACATGCTACCCTACTCTTCCCTATCAATACCCTAACCATACCCTATCCAGCCCTGCCCTACCCTAGCTTACCCTACCCAAATATTTTTATTTTACCATTTGTCGAAAATTTGCAAACATAAACGTTACAAATTCTACCTAATATAAATTAAATATGTAATTCGATTCTGAGAGATGGAATAGAAACACTTACAATCATATCCAGTATGAAGATGATGACTACCATGATGTGCAAATGCATTTGGATCCATATGCCCAGCCAGGGTACCATCTGTGCCTCTTAGATGTTCCTCTAATCCATGGTACTGTGTTAAGAGATTGTCGATGTGCTGCTTATACTCTTCTTCATGTGAGTCGTCAACATGTACTGGATCACTAACTACTGGACCCAGATTCATGCCTGTGTTAAACGGTAAGTTTTAGATTATTTGCAGAGTTATAGTTATCCCGGGGAGGCAGGCATTTGTAAATATTTTTGGACAGGGATGCTTGTGTTGTTTTTCAGCTATTAGATTTGGCCTTCTGTTATGTTCTTAGGTTCCTTAAAATCTATCATTTTTGTTTTGCTTTGAGCAATTAGCTGTTGTTTTTTAGAGTTTTGCGGGATTCACTGCTATTTTTCGGGTGTTTAAAGAGTTGGCATTATTTTTAGGGTCAAGGGAGCTGACCTGACTTTTTTTTATTTGAATCTTTTTATTGTTTTATTGGCTGGAAGTAGAATTAGTTGAAATGACCACCTCTGTCCGGAAATGTTGAACCTTGAGCGGTTGTCGCCATTCATAGACCTTTCTCAGATTCTGGCTATGACTCGTGATCATCCATACCCAGGAACTGCAATGAGTTTGCGACCTTAGTAAAACCCTGATAACAAAATTTCTAATCATTCATGTTTACAGTGCTTTTTCGGGGATCATGTTTACCACACGCCTGGATCTCCTTAGGTACTGAACAGTGCTATAGGAAGGGAAAACAATTTGGGAGCAGCAGAATATATAAAATGTGTGGTCTCTAACTCAATTTCTCTTGAAATTCAAACTGCTCTCTTGAAGATATTTCGATTTTTGATAGGTTGGCAGGTTGGCATTATGATAGCAAAAGACCAGCTGGCAGGCAAAATGCCAGCACTCTTGAAATAGGGATAAACGCCTTACCTGCCAGACCTGGAGCTGACGTGCGAGACTCCACACGAACTTGGTGCCACCGACATACTGGTATCTCAATTCATTAGAGGTGAAATCTCACTTAGGTCGGGTGAAATTTCTTCATTTAAACGAACCACCACCGCTGTGTAGAGATAAATTGGTTTATTCGTTTATTCTTGCTAGTTGAGTAGTTTTCTTATTTCATGGAAGCAAGACTGTACTCCTTCTTGTTACTCAGCCTCGGAGGCTGACAGGTGAGGTGGAAAACCCATATAGGCAATGATTGAAGCTTATCTTGCCTGTCAGTTTCAGATTTGGCAGGTGATATGTTTTCCGTTATGTAAAGGAGCCCGGAGTATTTTCCTTACCTCCATAAGAATGTCCTTCTTCATGATGATAACCATGAGGTGAATGGTGTCCTCCATGCCCCATTGCAATTCCAATACCATCATGTGGAGCTATCTCTGCATCAATTGCTGGATCATCCTGGATCGCTTGAATTGCTTTGATTCTTGATGGTGAAAAGTCAACGGGATGTCCTTCCGTGTGTGCTGTGGAATGTGAGGTAATTGCTACAATCGTTGACAAAATATATTGGAACAACGTAAGATTCTACAATTTCAAATGAACAACCCCCCCCCTTTTACCCCCGATACAATGTTGCTTGGACGTTTTCAGCTTCAAGACCCCAGCCAACATTGTTCCGGGGGTAAAAGGGGGTGGTGCAAATGTATGAGTGAGAAGAACTGAAATAATCACCAAAAAAACTAACTTTGTTCGAAATTTTTTGGCCAGGATTGTAGGTCATCTTTTAACGGAACGAGAGAATGGTGGTGTAAAATCTTTGAAAAATCGCAAAAATTGTTGTGAAATGTCCGCTTTATTTCCTGGCTTGAGATGAACTTCAGGTAGGTCCATTATAGGTTTTCAAAAAATTTAGATTTGGCCTTTGTTTGAATTTGCGGATAATTTCCATATTTTAGTGCGGTTGACGGTTACGGATTGCTGTGTAAGCGCTACAGTTAAAGGTTATGGCTGGAAAAGTTCCTCGGTTGACGGATATCGAAGCCAAATAGGCGCGGTTATGCAGATATCGGACACCCTATAATGGACCCACCTTGATAATTTTCAGAGCTACAGGGTTTTCCATGTTTCAACTGGAGTCTGTCTCAATTAGATATGAGGTGAAAATTCCTGTGAATAAGAACAATGGACCTTTTGAATAAGAACAATGAACCTTTTGAATAAGAACAATATAGCAATAGAACAATTGCAGTGTTTTGGATGAGCAATTTCGCGTTATCGAGAATCTCACCTGACACCCAATTCGAGACAGACTTCATTTTTGAGGCTGCGGGAAGGGGGTGTCATAAATTCATTATGTAAACCAAAAAAGCAATAGATATATTTTTACCGCCATGATGCTGAAGTTCATAAACTATGGTGCAATTGGCAAAATTATGCCATTTTCTCACATTTACCATTGCGATTATTTCAGTTATTTTCTGAACTTATCATGAAGACGTTTGAAAGGAAAACACGGTCACTGCTTTTCTAAACAAACATGCACACTGTGCAGTTGCTAGAATATGTTGGATATTTATCCTCTTTTTCCTTAAATTTTCTCTAAGTAAATGACCTGATATCAGAGATGAGGTTTCACTGATCTATAAATAGCCTGTTGTATTGGACAATTTCGAAACGTACACAAACGAAACAAGGGTATTGAGAAGAAGCAATGCCGTATGTGAGTTTTCCTAGTCCTATTGATCTACGTACCGCACCATTTAGCCTTGACCATTCACTTTACGACAACATAACTTCTCTTCGAAAAGAGAAATACATTTTAGGAAACCTGTTCTATTTTGAAGTCCGGGAAAATTACAATGTAACAGAGCTTTTCTGAAACTAGACCACAAAAGCACCGAGTAATTTAAAGTCTTCTTTCTCCGTGCAATGAAACGAAATTACAAAAATGCACTGGCTTATTCAATCGAGAATCTTACAATATTCAGATGAATGGACATGTGGTAGATGTCCCGTCCAATGCGTATTAATGCCATCTAATGTTTCAGTAGGTAACATAATGCCTTGTGAGCTTTTCTGAAACTAGACCACAAAAGCACCGAGTAATTTAAAGTCTTCTTTCTCCGTGCAATGAAACGAAATTACAAAAATGCACTGGCTTATTCAATTGAGAATCTTACAATATTCAGATGAATGGACATGTGGTAGATGTCCCGTCCAATGCGTATCAATGCCATCTAATGTTTCAGTAGGTAACATAATGCTTTTCTGAAACTAGACCACAAAAGCACCGAGTAATTTAAAGTCTTCTTTCTCCGTGCAATGAAACGAAATTACAAAAATGCACTGGCTTATTCAATTGAGAATCTTACAATATTCGGATGAATGGACATGTGGTAGATGTCCCGTCCAATGCGTATCAATGCCATCTAATGTTTCAGTAGGTAACATAATGCCTGGCGAGCTTTTCTGAAACTAGACCACAAAAGCACCGAGTAATTTAAAGTCTTCTTTCTCCGTGCAATGAAACGAAATTACAAAAATGCACTGGCTTATTCAATTGAGAATCTTACAATATTCAGATGAATGGACATGTGGTAGATGTCCCGTCCAATGCGTATCAATGCCATCTAATGTTTCAGTAGGTAACATAATGCCTGGTGAGTGATGGCCACCAAAATAATTCTTAATCTTTAAACCTCCATGATGTCTTTCTAGATGATGTTCGCCCAAGTGGCCGTCTCCAAGATCATGCTCCCATATTGAATCTATCAAGCTAGCTGTGTGGTGGTCTTCTGGTGAAGCAGATTCTTCCAATGATTTGATGCCGTCATCATGAAGCATCTCTTCAGGGCCATGACCGAAGTAATCTCCGAGGTAAGGATGGTTTGGCCCTTCTCCATGACCTTTCACATGAAAGAGAATTGTTGATGTTAACTGATATTTTGCATTTCTGCACTATTCAATTGCCTTCAGCTTCAAATAGCAGAAGCAAATTTGACAAAACAAAAGATTTACGTTTCTGAAAAGACATAGCGATCAGCTAATAATAGAAAAAAATACTTCAATCTCTCATCTATCAGGAACAATTCGATTCAGTTCAACCCACCCAGTTCTTTTGTTGCTATAAATTTTCAAATATAGAAATTTTTTCTTGGTCACATGGTACGAAAGAATGAATGTTTAGTAGGATGGGTGGATCGAGTAAGTGAACGAAAAACAGCGAACGCGAATAGAAGAAACAGAAGAAGGAGGACACGGAATTACAAAAATTAAAGAAATAGAATCATTTTTACCTGTATAAAAGCCATTGCCAGGAGAATGTTTATTACTCCAATATTTATGCATATCATCTCTATCTCCCTGTGCAATCTTCATTAACAATGGAGTTGCATCGTGTGCAAGTCTATCATCCAAATTAGCATGTTCATTATCCTCGGTTATCCCATCTTCGCTTTCAGTTCCTCTTGAATCTGGATTGCCTCCCATGTAGTGGCCAGATATCGATCGACTTGCAGCAGTGCTTCCTTTCTTTGTTAATGCCAACCTTGATGCCTTTGCTGCTGTTGAGGTAAGCATATTTTACAATTCAAATGAAACATCTAATAACACAGATACTCTAAGCTTAGTTTAGACGTCGCACTTCCACCGTGCTGGTTGTCAAACTTATTTAATTCTATTTGGTTGGCACGGCAATCACACGACGTATGAATTAGGCCTTAGGTTTCCTAGAAAGAGGTCGCATTGAGTGACATATTTTCACAAGAAAAACAGCGAATTAATATGAAACACATTAATATGAAAAATTGAAAGGAGAGAAAAAAGGTAATAGCTGCAATAAAGAGCAACGTTGAAATAGTTAAGTTGGCTTTTTGTGTCGTTAATCTGTTCTTCGCGCAAAGCAAACTAGCGAGTGTGTGACGCAACGCGTTTCTGGTTATTCAAAGTTGCTCTTTATTGCAGGCATTAACTTTTTTGACTTGATAATGGGTTTAAGCCCGAAACGTCGTACAATATAAAACTCTGTTCAAAGCTCGATTATTTATACTGTTATTTGTTTGTATTAACTTATTTTCTCTCCTTTCAAGGTTCCAGGTTAATTTGTTGTTTTCTCTCGCAGTGCAGGATTTAATAGTTTTCCCCTTTGTCATAGGTTAACTTGGTTGTTATTCTTGTACAGGGGTCAACAGTTTCCCTTACTACAGCGTCTTATGTTGTGTTTGTGGGTTAATTACGATGAGCCTATTATTAAAGATTATTTTAGATTCTATGCCGCAAATCATATGTTTAAAAGAGCATAAAACTAGCTAGACTTAGCCAGAAAAAGTATATCTTTGCTAAAACTTGTCTTGCTGGACTTGGCCAGAACAGAACCTTGAAAAACTGTACCTGCGAAGATGGCATATCAATTTATAACTTTACTATGGGTGATCATTCCTTGCCTCTTATTTAGCTTAAATTCCTATTTTGATCGATAATTGGGCCATACATGATACTTGAAAATTCGTGCATTGCACATATGTATTGTGTTAGTTAAAAAGCTGAAAAATCTCGTTTCGAAACGTTGCGTTCTCTGACCAATCATCGTCTAATCTTATAGATATGTATGAATTTGTCAAACATGTGATGTCTTGTACACGAGAGAAAACTGGATCGATCCAGAACGGGATCGATCCAGTTCGGGATCGATCCCAAAATTTTGCAGGTGTTTACACAGAATCGATCCAGGCACCTTATCACTGATTCCCAGACTCCTTATAAAGACTTGGGCATGCGTAAAGACTTCTTGCCATTTGTCGTCAGGGTGACCAAAGGGTTTCATTATGAAAATAACTCGATTTCCTTACTCGGCTTGCTTCATTTTGCATCCGTTCCAGTTTGGGATCGATCCGACCGTTTTCACGATGCTCTAACGGGATCGATCCCAAACTGGATGGCTCTCACAATCGATCCCAAACTAGCACGGATAGCGGATCGATCCCGACTGATCCCGTGTAAACGCAAGGCCGATCAGTACCAGTTTGGGATCGATCCTGTTCTGGATCTATCCAGTTTTCTCTCGTGAAAACGGGGTCTTAAAGGCAGTCTGTCACGAATCTGATTACCTTTGATAAAGTCGGAGCTGAACACAACGGATGTTTTTTGTGAATCTGTTTATTTAGAATAAAGGAGGGCTAATCGTTAGCACTTTCTACGTCCATAGAAGGCCATTAGGATCAGCAGCCATTCAATTCTCCTATTTCATTATCATCCAATTAGTTGTGTGACAGACTGCCTTTGAATAACTGGAATGATATTTGTATTTTTGGCCAGCTCTGTCATGTCTTGTGGTTTAAATTCTCCTCAGATGAATTAATTAGTTGCCTGTAAGATCTGTTAACATTAAAGTTTTACTCCTGAAGGTCTTCTAAGTATCTTGGTGTCTCCTTTCTTTCTATTATTTTATACTTCAATAAAAGAATCTGAAACTTACCTTTAACTCTCCTTGCTAAAGCATCTTGCAACGTCTTTCGCTTTAACATTAACGCCGACCTTTTGTTCCTCAGTATTCTCGTCGCAAGCGCATCATAACTTGGCCTTGCAACTCTAGATCTTGCTGGTGTTCCATCCGGTGAAATCTGGATTATACCCCCGTCTACTTGCTTTGATGGGTCTTGCATTCCTGCGCCATCTGCAAAGATCTCGGGGGTGGTGCTATCTTGATTATGCATGGCAATAGGATCCATCTTCAACTCTTGATTATTGGCACAGGGTGGAGTGATTTTATCGTTGTTCAGTCCCATTAACGAGGAAGACTGCATCATTGGTTGCCCAATTTGGCCATAGGCATCAAATGTGTGGCCTGTTTCGCCTAATCCATCGCTAAAAGACCTGCCTGTAGCTCTTTCTTGAGTATCTTCTCGGACAGGATATCTTGGATGTTTATTTATCTTGCTCCTGCGCCAACGTTTTTGTATGTTACCCCATAAATGATTCTTTTGCAATTTAAACTGAGCAGGGACCTTACCTGCTGTTTCGTATTCATCTAAAAGACCTTCCGGCAAAGATTTGTAGAATTTCCGGTCAACATCCTGTCCTCCGAGGAACTCGGAAACCGGTAAGGACAATGCATCATAAGGATCTGTTATCAATTCTTTTTTGTCGCCATTTTCTCGAAACATATGTCGTAGTTGTTGTTGATCAATAAGCTCCCTCTCCTGCGCAGGTATCTCATCTCGCAGTGTCCGTAATACTTTATCTAGCACTCTCCTATCTATTATCTCATTTCTCTTGTTGCCATTTTTGCCTGCATAGACTGTGTCTGCTGCATCATTCGTGAAAATCTTTTTCTCCCGAGAACCAGGTATTCGTACAAAGTTTCGTCGCTTATTTATCGATGATTGCCAATCGTCACTCGGCAGCCCGAAATGATTCTCGTTCATTGCATCGTTATTTCCGAACATGAACTGTTTTATATCTTCTTCCGTGCTACTTTTTGCACCTCCTGGTAATGTGTGATAAATCGGTTTTGAAACCAGTGACGCAAGTTTGAGTTCAGGGCTCGTTTCTGCCTCTTCGTCCATTTCTTTGCCGAAAAACGTCTGTGCCTCGGGATTTGTCGGCCTGCTTCGTTGCTTCTTGATTGGCTTTGGGTTTAAAGCATTTCGCAGGGCATACAAAGCTGGACCATCAAGATTGCTCTTCCGCTGACCTAAAAAGTCTAGTTTGTCGAGTTGAAAGGAAGACGGTTTTCTATTTACGTGCATCGATGGACTGCGACTAACTGCTGTCGAGTCCCGACCATACTCGGGGATTATTTTCGATGTTTTCCATGCATTCAGGAAGGAGCTTATAATGTCTCTTGCTTTTTTATTACTTAAATTGTCTGAATTTGATATGGAAGATTTTTTTACTTCGTTTGTGACGCTGCCATATGACAAACCTTGAAAAGAAATTAGGAAATTATGCATCATTTTGAGCATTGAATAAATCATTTTCTCGAGAAAGCGTGCATGATTTTCCAAAAGCAATTGGATTTTATTGATTCTTCTTGCAAATAAAAAGAGTTCGTCTTAATGGAGTGATATGCCCCTCGGTTTCAAGGCTCGTATCGTAGTGGCTCCCAACAATTCATACTTTCCCACGAAAATAATGCAAAATCACTTATCACACAACCAGAAAAATACCACAAGAAGCCGAAGAGGCTAATAGCAAAACAGGCATCATGGGAGGAGTTTAGTTGAATGCCAAACATCTTAAATGAAACTAGCCAAATTAAATCAGTCGACAGAGGGCATAACGGAGTAACCAGATCTTTTATCTGGAAACAATGAAATGAACCGGTATTCCCCAGGGGCTTGGTCCGTAAAAGTCCAGCCCTACTGGTCCTAGGTCTGGTTATTCCGTTATGCCTTGACAGAGTAAGTAGGGCTAGTTTTTAGCTAATAGATCATGTTTATCTTAGCTACTTGATCACATGGTGTCTTTCATTGACTAAATTCTTTCTTCGTAAATCTTATATTTCTATTCTTCTGCTTGCAGAATAGCAACTTGTCAATTGGTTGCGTTGCCTTCCTTGGTGATAAGACAGACAACGGAGAAGTGACAATAAGCTAGGTAAGTGAACTACAGAAGTCCTCTTCTTTGTTTTAATCAAAACTGTATTATTCAATAGCTAATGAATAATTTTTCAATTAAGGGAATTTGCTATTAATCGCTACTGGGTATAGGACGGTTCCTCCACAAACATACCGAGTTTTGAAATCAACAGCAATGTTGATATTGCCAATAAGGTCTTGTCCATCTTAACAAATTATTGCATCGGCATGTATCTCTGTGAAAAAAGATGACAATATCGAAGTTTTCTCACTTTAAAATCGACAGGGTCACAAAACTCAGATTTCGTATAATTCACGTCAGAATTAAAGGCTGTCTATCATGCATATGATTGGGTGATAATGACAAAACAAAGAACAGGAAATTTGAATGGCTGTAATCTAAGACGTAGAACGATCAGCCCTCCGGTGGAGGGCTGTCTTGAAGGTTACGTTGAAGGGCTCTCTCTGGAATATCCCTTATAATTTCAGAACGGAGTTGCCAGTCTCAGCCAGGTAATTTTGAACATTGATTTGAACATATTCACTACCAAATGATATATTTGCCAATGTTGTCATCTGGATGTCCGTGAACAGTCGCATTTCAACCGGGAATTGTATTGTTCACTCACCCTTCACCCGGTAGATAAATCAATTCAAAGACGATCAATAACATCAAAATTTGTTTTTGCTCATAATATCTTCTTTCTGCGGGTTGTGACAAGGATTTTGATGAAGATAATAGTTTGAGCCACAGCAACTGAAAATGGGCGAATGAAATCTATTGAATAATCGAAATGTTTAGTAAATAAGAGCATATTTTCTTTTTATTCAGGTACAAGTTCTGAACGCGCTTGTTTTTCAACGGCTATGTGTTATCGACAGGTTTGTACTGTACTTTATGTATTCTGACGATCGTTGTACGAACCAAGCAAGAAAGTACTAGTTACATCAAAGTTATAAAGTTAAACTTCAGAAATGTGTTCAGAAATAAAGTAGATACAACAATAGCTGTAAAATGAACGAAGACTCTTCTCATAAACAAACATTGGCCGGGAAATATTTTCCTCAAGTACATTCTAATCTTCAGGATTTTAAACATTTTCTATCATTCATAAAATCACTTTATCGACATTTTTTATAAGATGTAATTGTAAGATATGTGTAAGATTTACGCACTTGATTTTACAATTTAACGATAAATGTATCAGCTGCCTAAGTAATAACATCGATTTATGAATAAGCATTTTTAACTTTCTTACTCACTCTTTAATTCTTGACTTCTTTCTACATCACTTTGTGTTAGTCGTTCTTTACGACTTATTTTCTGCCGGAAAACTCCCAAAGATTTCACGAAATTTATCAGCAATTCCTCGTTTCCGTATAATTTTCTTATTCTTTGACCCCGATTGCTAATAAGGCTAATACGAAACAGCATGTTTAGCATGGACGATAATTTGATTATCTCATCCGTTTACAAAATCTCTATGGAAGAACCCGCCGCGAAACAAACTCACAATTCACCCACTGACTTTCCCTACAAACAAATCTCAAAATCAGCGATGGCTGAAATTTGTTTCTGCTCATAGCAAAAAACCTCTTTTGATTGCTTTCTGTCTGTTTTCTGCTAGTTGATTCAGAATGAGTTTCATCCTTCACGGAGCTGTCTTATAGCTGGTTGTCGACCAATTAATTCTATCTTGCGTGATGTCCAAATTATATCCTTAACGGGGCTCCTTCTCCAAATTTCGGTAGAAACGGTGATTTGGAAGTTTTTGCTGGGCAATATGACACAGACGTTTACTGTATTTTCGAAAATGAAAGCATCATTTTGAAGATAGATCTTCTTATTTCACACATGAAAAATCCAAACATTCATATCTTTTGCGATTGCTTTGATATAAGTGGGTTTTTAACGAGCATTTTTTGGTGGCTTCGGTGAACCCACCAAGCAAACTGCAGAAAACAATGGAGAACAATGACCAGTGGGGTGTTATCAGATTTGTTTATAGTTTGGCGACGGAGCCCCTTTAAAGATGTGTTTCCATTGTAGGAGGAGATTCTTTTGAAAATGTGTCTTATTGACATCATTTCAACAAGAAGAACATTGTTTTATACGTATACGATTTAATTTTTTTACAAATATGTTAACTAATTACAATACCTACAAACTACGCTACAATACTACAGAGACGATGCCACAGGGAGCGAAATACATGTCTACCCTGCGGTCTTTCGAGGGGAAATTAATCAAAGCAACATAATACTACACCTAACTACTATCACAAAAAAAAAACATTTGAAATGCAAGCAGAAAATGAATGTAAATGTGAAGGTAGCTTGCAACCAGATACATTTATTGCATGTATGAAAGAACTTTTGAAAACGAGGAGCACATAAAATTTGTTTATGATATTTCAAACTGCTTTAAACCTTTTTAACAATAAATATGGTAGAATATACATACATACATACATACATAGGTGAGTATATCCACAATAATTGTGACTCTTCAACTCGAGTTAAAAATACAATTTCCCTAAGATATAACAATCTGTAAAAAATATTAAGTTACGATATAAATTAGGCAGCAACTAAAGAGAACTTAAACATAAATATTAGCCTTGATCCACAAGCCTGTAAACTTTCGCTCATCGAGTTGAATTGCTTCTATTTTTGAGCTAAATTGATACTGTTGTTGTCACTTCAGTGCGGACTATGTTTCCCAATAGCTCTAAAACAAGAAAATATTCTCAGTCCACAGATAATGCAGACAATTTTTAGAAGATATGTTCGACTGATCTGCTAAGACAAACAAAACCTCACTTAAAAGAAGGAGTTTTGAAAAATATTTTTTGTAGTACTGATAGCTACGTTTAGGGTGCATAAGTTCAAGGGAAGTGCTTTTTGTCGCGTTTTGGTGTTTTGAGAGAAAATTAAACTACCAGGAGGAATCTATATCAGATAGGTCTACTCACGTAAGCGTCGGTAAAGGAGATGTCGTTATTAGGGGTATCACTTTACTCAGTGAGCAAAACTACGTCTATCTTATTGAGTATTTCAAATATAAAGCTTTCAAAACAAATAAACAGTATTGCAGCCAAAGCCTTTTTGCCATGGTGGAGAAAGTTTCACCTGTCATTACTACAGATAACGAAGAGGAATTTCAAGAAAGCAAGCAAGTCGAATTTTGACGAATTTGCAATCTTTTAGCTAATAAGCAAATTATCGAACCTCCTGGATAAGCAAACATCATTACTGCAAATCATTTTCAAGTTATCAGTGAATTTTGAAAATTGCTAGGATTAGGAAAAAACCAGTTTCTTTCTGCTTTTCAAGCTATCTTAAATTACCATCGACTTGCCATTACCGGTCATTGTCTGCGACCACATTAGCACCAATATATCGCCAGGTGCTTAAGAACGTGCAAAACACCAGCCTAGCAAGTTAGAACTCGCACTTATTAAAGTTTAACATCTGCTAGTACGACAACAGGTAGCGCCTTATCTTGATAAGCTGCTAACGATTTGCAATATAAGGTGAGACAAGAACATACCACTTGCCGCACAGTGATGTATCAGAGTTTGGCAAAATGCACTATCATTAATTGACCAATGTGGATGAAACGCGAAGCAATTTAAAGCTAAAAGCTCAACTTGAATGTAGAGATCTATTTGGTTATTGCGTTGGGAGTAATTTTTGAACATACCTCTAAAAGCACTATAGTTTTGATAACGTTTTTCAGAATTTTCAGCTTAAAAGCATGATAGCGAGCATACTAATCTTCCAAGGAGCAAAACCTAATGATAAATATGTTCTTCGTGCTTTTAAATGTACCAAGTGTCCCAAAAAAGTTCTCCTGTTTGAAAAATCATTCAAAATTTATTATCAAACCTTTGATGAAATTTTGTTTCTGAGTCGTTTTGTCAAAAACCCAAACATATTCATAGATGATAAAATGTTTGCTTTTGATACAGCAAGGTAGAAATAACACACGTTGAAAAACCTTATTTTGATCTATGGTTAAAAAAAATACTCAATCTTGCCTCAGAGTCAAAATTTTCAGATTTTTTGTCATCATTGAAGTCTCTAATGATAGTGTGCATTTCTTCTTGTCATTTATGACCAAAATAGAAGCTTTCAAATGCACAAAGAAATTGATCTGGCAATCACCAGTGCTTTTTGCAGTATGGTTGAAAACCAGGTAGCCCTAAAAAGAGCTAAATTTGTTGATTTTTAAACCAATTACAAAATCAGCTATGTCTAGGAAACTAATTTGGTCTTTTATCTACTTGACAAAAACAAGAAAATTGAAGATCGGCCGTGTTATCAAATTTTTGATGATTTTTCAAACGGGAGTACTTTTTTTGGGACACCCGGCACATTATCTACGTTTCTCGTACGGAAATCGATAAAAAATTCATCTTATCAAAAGCTGAAAATAGGATGAAATGTGATTGCACTTGTAGCTTTTCTCTAAAAATAGATTTCAAGTAAAATAATCCAAAATTCTGGAACCACATGACCGACTTTATAGTGAAATATATTTTGCAGCAAACCAGGCTTGATAATCAAAGGTCAACCCCCCCCCTGAATAAATTATTCATACTAGGGGAAGACATTTGCATTCCCATGAGAGAATAGCACGTTCTAAAGCATGCTCGAGTCATTGCTTGCTCGTGATCTTAGCACGTTTTTGAAGGTTTCTCGAAAGGATTTTTCAAGCTACTGTGCTCAAACCATAGGTACTATAGGGATGGGGAGGGATTTAGTACTACAGAGGAAGCTTAAGAAGTGGTTACGCCATCCCTCCGCCATACTAACGATATCCCCCGCAGTACTGATAACATGCCTTCGTTGAACTGATGATATACCTCCACAGTTCTGATCATATCCCTCCGCAGTACTGATTATATGATTCCACAATACTGATGATATTCCCCGCAGTACTGATCACGCCCTTTACAGTCCTGCACAAATGTTCTCTACTCTACGATGGAAATTAAGCTTGTTTATACTCGCTAACAAAGCAGAAAACTAGGAAACAGTATGCCTTACTACTGCTCCATCTTATGTATGTTATTTGGCTCAACATGGACTGGAATATCAAGAGTTTCATTTCTGAGGCTAACGACGGCCCATCTAATTTCATTAGATTCAAACGCGTCCTTATCGGTGAACAAAGTAGAAAACTATAAGACACAGTATGCCTTGGAACTACTGCTCCATCTTATGTATGTTATTTTGCTCATCATGGACTTGAAGGTCAAGTTCACACGGTATATGGTTTTATTGTAATTATCAATTCCGTGTTTGTAAGTAAGTCTCCGAAATACCTGTTACGTACCTGCTTACTGCTAAATTCGCACATAGATTATCTAGGCCATCCTACAACAATAGAACCAATAGAAAATCCGCTTTTGATATTGTATATATACATATTTCCAGGAAAATTGTATCGTTTACTCTGGAAAGCTGGCGTTGAAGTTTTACAACATGGCGACGAGAAATCTGGCAAAATTTGAAGAAATTTGAAAAAAAAATAGATGAATTGATGAGCTAAAGCAAGATATAATGGGTTTAGAAAGGTATTTTCATTTGATAACACTGGTAAAATAAACTTCGAATACAACACGTTGCATAGCAAATGAAATATAGCAAGAAATGATACAACTTTTTGTTTTAGCCTTGGCCTTTGATACAAGTTGAGATGTATGAAATACCACAACGATACATCTTGTTGTATTTTACTTTCGTTTTACCTGTACGAATCTACAAATCTCGCTCTTTGTCTCATATTGAATTTTAACTGCTAGATTGAAGATGCAGTCATTTCATTTAATTTAGTTCATTTAAAGAGGGTTGCCCTTCAGCAAAGGCTGATTCTGAAGGGGCCCTCCAGTAAAAAGCTTTAGTTACAATATACGATGAATTAAACCTACATTATAAAAAACCATAAAGCTAAAAGCATTTTTTATCACATTTGTGGATGATCATCGTTATTATTTTGAAACCAAGACATAAGCTCAATGTTATCGAACAAATCTTGGATTCTGCTTTGAGGAATGTCCAAGAACAACCGCAAAGGACAGAACCGGTAACTCTAGTACGATATGGCTGATAAGAGTGAGGCAAATTTCTACATCTAATATTCAACAATAAGGACAGATTTGGTAAGACAATAGCACGAGCTGGTTTTGATTGACACCGCAATTCAAAGTGATTAGCGATTGCAGACAAGGAAATCTCTCAACCAGTAATTCAAAACAAGCAAAGCCGCAAATGTTTCGCTGAAAACCCAGGTTGCTAGCTCGCTCGTTGTGCATTCCAGAAATTGTTTTTAAGAGCAAATATGAGCATATATCGAGAGAAGAAGGATATATCTACACGTCTACCTCGGGCATTTTATTTCTTTGGTTCTGAAGCTGAGCAGTAAGTGTTTTAATTACACCCGAAAAATAAGAGAATTGAATCGCTTCCCAATCGGCTTTTGAATAAAACAAATTAAATACCCGAGGTAGATGTGTAGATATATCCTTCTTCTTTCGATCTATGCTCATGTTTGCTCTTGAAAACAATTTCTGGAATGCACAACGAGTGCGCTGGCTACTTGGGTTTGAGAGAAACTTTTGCGGCATTGTTTGTTTTGAATTTGTGGTTGAAAGAATTTCCTTGTCTGCAGTGGCTAATCGCTTTGAATTCAGGTGTCGACAGAAGGATCTCATGCTATTGTATTACAATATTTGTCCTTGTTATTTTCAACCTGATTCAGCATTTTGGCTAGCACCGATGCATCATTTGGAACCTATGATATAAACCTAGGAATTTCCAGAATAGGTATACTATAAGTATTGAAGACTCGTAGACAATTATTGCTAATATATCTAACAAAATAGAAATATAATTTTTGGATAATATGGAAATATGCAGCATGCCCACAATTCCTTTTAATATAACTTGGAACTTGACGCAGATTAGGGTAGCAATGACATATTTTGCAGCACAATAGCAGCAGTTGCTGTAATTGAAACCTCCATTCAAAGGGATTAGCGATTGCAGACAAAGAAAATTCAGTTCAGTTTCATATATTTTAAATTCCACTACATACAATTTATAGTCCTAACTGCTAACTATACAAACAAATAACTAAACTACAAAGATAAAAGATAAGTTACAAAAATTGATACTGTAATATAGAAAATTAATGCAATATACAAATACAAGGGAGGAACTAAATAGATTGTATACAGGAACTTACTTAAAGGAGGAGCTCTCTCAATAGGTAAACTAATCGAGGAGAGAGCCCCCAATCGAGGAGAGAGCCCCCAATTCTCTCAACCAGTAATTCAAAACAAGCAAAGCCGCAAAAGTTGCCCCGAAACCAAAAGGGCAAACTCTCGCCTTGTGCACGCAAAAGATGGTTTTTAAGAGAAGATATGTGCTTTTAACGAAAGAAGAAGGGTAAATCTGAAGAATTGCCTGGCAGATTTTCTTTATTTGATTCAAGAGCTGTGTGGTAATCGTTTCATTTAGCCCCTAAATGTGCGAGAATTGCAATGCCTTCTGCTCCGCTTCTGAATCAAGTAAGTGAAATCCGCCAGGCAGATCTATACTTTTACTTCTTTCGCTATAAGCACATCAATTCTCTTAGAAACTACTCTTCGCATGCACAATGCGAGAGTTTGCTCTACTGGTTTCAGGGTAACTTTTGCTGCTTTGCTTGTTGTGAATTACTGGTTGAGACACTAACTAATTGCTTTGAATTGAGGTGTCAATCAAAATCAACTGATGCTACTGTATTACAAAATCTCCCATTGTTGATTTTGTGTACATTGGAAGTAGAAATAGATATTTGCAATTATTATTACCTTGACATCAAAGGAGCAGTGTCCTTTCAAATGGGTATTGTTTCTTTTGATTTACCTCACCTGGAAAAATGCACATATAAATTCTATACCGTAGATACTGCACTTTGCCGGGTTGTTTCAAAGTAAAACCTTTAAAGAAACGAGATTAGTCAACTTAGCTAGAACTAATGATTTTGAATGAAATTTCTCGTAGATTTAAGAATCTGTTTGTGGCAATAACGCTGGTCTTTGTCTTCTGGCCATCCATGAATTATGGTACGTAGCATTCATATCTATCCGAAGTGGGATTATTAGATAGAAGGAGACTGCAGGCCGCACTGCCTTCGAAATCTCCGCTAGTGCTGCTCAAAAGAACCCTAGCCATTGGAAATGGGCAATGCAAATTTCGTAGCTTGATTTCTTGTGATAGTATCATGTTACATGTTTTATTTCCATGCAAGTAGGCCTCCTAAAGGAAAGCTTGTGATCAACTAATATTTCTTTTCAATCACCCATGAAAGATTGCAACATCTATTGAAAACTAGCAAACAAACATTACTTAAAGATACAGTGCGGATTAAGATGGCTTTGTTTCCATTGCCTGTGACTTTCCATGATTGTGTGGTCATAAATGATTGTTTACAGCAAGTTTCTCTATGCATGTGATCAGTTTGAATATCAACCAATCACTTGCCGAGAATTTGATGGATGTTGACAGGTTGGGTGTAAGCTGTCCTTATTTATGGACACATCACCCTTGATTGACATTAACTACAACATATTTCTGCCACAGCTAATCAAAGCCACGATACACTACACATTCGGTCTCCTGAAGATCATAACTCCATTATTTTTCAACGAGTTTTAATAGGGATGGTAGAAAACCTTAATTGAACATCTGAAAAGCACCATCATGCAATAATTTGGCGAGAATCTCTTGCCGTTTTTTCGCAATTTTCAGACAAACGCGGTACAAGTTTTTGGGACACCCTGTACATGGAATATATTCTCTGTGTTATTCATGGCATTAGTTTGAAAGAATGGAAGTTCATGGGGTCATAGTGATGGGATGGAAGATGGGAAGTTAACGATAAACAACTTCCTGATCATGACCCTCCGGTGCCAAGGGTCCTTTTCATTTTAGTACCTAAATGTCCTAGGGATCTCAAGGGTTCTAGGGTCTTAGGGTCCGGTTTTTACAACATGCCTAAAGCAAACTGAATTAGATTAGTGGGCTGGCCCGTTCGCAAGCCAGCACGCTAACGGGCCAGCCCGCCTTATATAAACAGGAATAAGTTTAAAGGCAGGAACACCACAATGCGACAAAAAACAACAGTAAATATGATGAATTTATTTTTTGCCAATTTGCTGTTGTTTTTTGTCGCATTGCGGTGTTTCTGCCTTTAAACTTATTCATTTTTTCGTCACCGCAAGCATCTTCGGATCCGACAATCGACGCTGGTATCGTGGCCTTTCCTTTTTCAAATTATATAAACAGGCCCTAAAAAGCTTTTCTTTTCTCCATCCTCACAAAACTCTTGTAGAGCAGCTAATGAATTTCCATTTCTTTTCCAGGTAAGTCAGTTGCAAATCAGAAAAAAGGTCAACAAAGGAGTTATATAGACATTGACGTAACAGACCCTTTCAAAGTTCCAAAGGCGTCTGAATATATCGACCAACCTGCGCCTTTATATGACGATTATGGTAATCGTAAAGGCGAAAAAGAAAGTGATCATTCTATAAATTATAAAATCGGTAGTGTGAAAGTACAAGCTGATGACAGAGCCAGGGTTGACGAAGGGAAGGAGCATACAGATGAAGATCAGTATTCATCGAGAAAAGAGTACGCTCCTGATCAATACGGTCACGGGTATAATGATATGCAAGACGATGGACCGGAAGTGCCTGCTGATCAGGAAGAAAGCCCCAATAACTTAGAACCGGAGCCTTATCATTCAAATTATGAAGACGAAGATGAACATACGCCGGGCGACAGTAGGCATAATGTACCCAAAGGAGATTGGAAGCATGAAGAGGATGCCCGATCAGGGGAGCAGAGGAGTCATGAGGAGCCAGGCCCACACGAAGATCATGGCGAGCCTCAAAGAGGTGCTGATTTTGAAAGAAAGGGAGACAATGAACCAAAATTTGAGAGAGAACAGGACGATAGAGAGAACACTGGCGATCGGAGGGAGAGGGAAGGGGGACATGATGATCCTTGGGAGAGAAGAGGCGGAGAAAGCAGTGATGAGCACTCTGAGAGAGATGATAGACGAGGCTATATGGATGAAGGCCCAAAAGAGGATAATCGAGACCGAGACTACTATGATAAGGATTCAAGAGACAGGGATGACTAGACTTATCATATTCATCCTAGTTTTCCCCACTACTAACTTAAGCAGCCGCTATCTCCCTTAATGCGAAGATATTGCTTCCTGAAAACTCATGTTATTACACCTAAGCGCTAAGCCAAAAGTTTCAATCAACCAATAGATCTTTTAGCTATTCTATAAAAGAGCCTGGATCGAGCGTTATTTTTATACAAGGCTTTAGAGCTTCTATCACTATTGTGCAGAGTTAAAAATTCTACAAAATGTAGCAAAATATTGTTCGATTCTAATTCTTTTCAGAATAGCTAAGATGTTATTCAGCTGCTGATCGCATGAAAAATTCTAATGCAGAAAACTTTCGTTCCGTCATTCTGTTTGGTCAATTAAATGCTCAACGTTCTCGTTATTTTATAAGCGAACATTTTCAAATGGCTTGGCCTAGCCTTTCCGATTCACAGTTACACTATTTTATTGTAAGAATATTATAACTTTTTTCCAGCCTCGATATTCTTGAGAAATTTTCATTTTGAGCTTGAATACATTCTTCAAATATTTCAAGTACATTTGAATGCAATGCAATTGTTTCCAAAGGAAATAGCCACCCTCGAATAGAAGCCACGCTTTTTGAAAAAACGAGATCTGTCTTTCACGCGATTCTCAGTTATGAACAACTATAAACATCGCAAAACAGGCAACTGCTGAAAAATGAGACACAATAACGCGAGCTGAGGTTGAGCAATATTCTTAAAATGTTTTTAAAAATTGGATGATTCTGAGCCTGAATATTCTTATCAACAATATTCTTATAAAAAAAGTGTAGGGATGGAAAGGGGAGAGGGGGTAGTGTAGTTCTTAAGATATTTGTAGCGAAAACTAGAAATCAACTCATAAGTCTGGTGTAAGATTCATGGGTTAAATGCAAATAACATTTGCCATATTTTTGTATAATAGTATTACCTCAAAAATTTTATTGATCAACAAGAAAGCATTTACTTACTCGTCAATGGCCTTTATGTGTTTGGAACATGGTATGACATACTTCCGAAGAATCCTCTACAGGATGTCGTAAAACATGGTGCCCCGTTTGTTTGGTTGATGTTGAAGAGTGGTAACTTCAAATACTCGTTTTTACACGGTTATGGAGGATAGGCTCCAAATTCGTGTTTGAGACCGTGTTCGAGTCAACAGGACAAGTGTTTGATAATTCATGGCACATGAAAGGTAAGACAGGTGGTTACTGTTAAAACAGCACTAGTATTGTTCTCAAGCAATGTCAAAATAAAGGAAATGTGTAAAAGGAAGGTTTCTAGCGATGCATCTCTTTCTACATTCTTCAACTTGAATGACTACTTTCAAATTTCTACCTGGTGGGTAAAAAAAAACTCCCTGTTTAAAAGAAGACAGATCTCTCGATATCGAGACACTAATGTTGGCAAATATTTCATTCAATAGCAAATATGTTCAAATATATTCTAAATTTTACCTGCTTGAAATTGGCCACTCCGTTCTGAAATTATAATAGATTTTCTCGAGGAAGCCCCTCCAAGAAACTTCCAAAAATTGTATAAAATCAGGACCAAAATTCTCGCATGTCTATGACTTAAAGCAATGACTTGTACATGCTTTGGCACGTTTTATCTCTTCAGGGGACGAACATGTCCTCCCTGGGGGCAAAACAACATTATTTCCGGACGATTTCATCTTCCCACGAGGATAAAACATGTTAGAATGTGTTGAACTCATTGAGATAAAACAGAATTTTCGTGAAATGATGGTCGTTGTTTTGAGACTGTTTTTGAAAATTTCTCGAAAGGGCTTTCTGGAGAAAATCCCTCATAATTTCAGAATGAAATGGCCGATTTCAATCAGGTAAATTTTGAGGTCTATTTCAACATGTCTGCCGTTAAATGGTATGTTTCCCAATACCAGCAGCTTGACATTCAGGGACTGATGACTTTTCAAACAGGGATTCTTTTTATTGACTCACCCGATACATTCTTGATGTTTAGTTTCAAGAAAATCACTTGCGAAGAATTCAATTGATGTTGACTTATTGGGTATACGATGCCCTTATATCTGGATGTATATTACTTTTAACTCTATTTTGGCTATGAAGCAAATTTGCCCCACCTTCCCAGCAGATGCTTCGTTATAACTCTGCCAGGAGAAAAATTATGGCCCGGAAACTTTTTGATGTATTGCTACTACTTTTTTGCAACGACTTATGAAGTTTCGTAAAGATATTTTGATAAATGAGGGGGAAGGAGACAATTATCTTCCGGAACTGACTCTGTCAAAATTGCCAATTCTCAAATATTAATTTTCGTGAAAAAAGTTGCAAAATTGCAATATTTTGCAAATATATTTTGCAAGGTAGTGTTATTGGATGTAAACTATCAATATCCTTATGCTTGGATGGAAATTGCACTCCACATAAAATGTTATTGCATTTTACCTGATTTCGTCCGATTATGCCACTTTTTTGACCACATAAAGAAAAGTGCTGACGCAAGCAATAATGATGGCTAATTTCGGGTTATTTTGATACTCTTATAAAATTCATGCCTGGCGCTGTTAGTAAGCCAAATTTTGTTGCTTTATCTATTACCAGTCAAGAGTTAGGTAAGAGGAAGGCATTTTTGGCCCCCCCCAACCAAAAAAGGACGTGTCATATAGCCCAACTACTATAGGATTAATAAGGCAGTAAATAATACCTAATATTGCTCTAGACATTCTATCCTACATTATGACGCCAATGCAGCTTCAAGGAAGAAGTCAGAGACAGTTTATCAATATTGACGCTAATACCAACACATATTTGTATCAATTTTCCCCAAAAACTATCAGATGTTGGAACATATTGCCAATTGAATGCACAGACAACTTAATGAGGGGGCATTTAAGAAAAAGTCTCATCAAGACATTGAAGTAAAAACATGAAAATCGCAAATCCTAAGGCACACAACATTCATACCGGGTGAGCCAGAAAAAAGTTCCCACTTCTGAAAATTCATAGTATCAAGAGTACTGGATGGATTGGAATGAATCATTATTTGCTTGAAAGCCGAAAGATCAAAGTACTTTAGTGATTTTTCTCGCCTTGTTACAAATATTGAAAAAAATGGTAAATTGAAATTTATGAAAACTTTAATGTGGTTGCAAAATGACTGAAAAAGACCTAAAATGCATAATCAAATCATAAAAGACTCCTCGCTCAGAACAACAGAGAAAAAGCAATTTTTCATAGGTGAAAGATATCGTCTGCAGATTTATTGTCATGGGATAGAAAATCGTTAATATCTGCTTGAAAATCTATGTCTTATTACTCTCGAGAGAGGTGAAATGTATCGTATGTATCGTTCTGTTTGAGGAGAGTCCTAACGATTTGATCAGGTGTTTTAGGCCCTTTTTCAGTCATTTTGAAAACATGAAATTGTTGTAAAGTTGAATTTACCTATATTTGCAGTGCTTGTAAGAAGACGAGAAAAATCACAAAAAATACTTTGATTTTTTGGCCTTTAACTAGAACTTGAATCATTCAAATCCATGAAGTACTTGTGGTGCTACAAATTTTCGAAAGTGGGAACTTTTTTCTGGCTCACCCGATAGACGAGTCGAAGGATTGCCTGTAACTGTAGTTTAGATATTTTTGTTTGTTTGTTTTAATTCTAAAATGAAATCATTATTTTGCACCTGTATTAATTCATTAATGCCACTGACAAATTCATTCCCAAAATTCCCTCATCCCTTTTCAATTTCAGTCCTTTTTGATTTGGTTTCTGATTTGACAGGCAAATTTATAATCTTGCCATGGATCAGTGACATCTTATAGCAATTTTTAGTTATTGATCATTAGTATTACTATCATTATTATTTGCACTCTGAGCATTTTACCAATACTCAATCCTGTTCAGTAATGATGTAGAAGCAGAAGTAGAAGTGGAAGGGTTAATGGCGTTGGTTATCTGCTAGAAAATGGCATACACGTATTTTTTATAAGAAACTGCCCATAAGGAACTCAACTCTCAGATCACCAAACAAATAAGAAACTCCAGTACTGGGAAAATATAAGTTAAGAAACTATTTATTTTGATAAAGTAAATCCTTCACATATTACTTTACTTTCACTTGTTTTCTGTATCATATTGTTCGTAAAGTACTTGAGTAATGTATAAAAATTGGAAAGGCTAGAAATCCTTGTTTTGAAATGTTTACAAGGGCACAGGCAGTGAACATGAAGATTGCTATGGAACCTCTAAGAAACTCGTGAGAAATTCTGAGTACTCAAACTATGATGATTTTAATAAACTGTCAGTACTGGCCCAAATTCTTAGTTTCTTACCAAAAAATACGTGTAGACGTGGTATCTGCCCAGAACTGTGAAATTAACCGTATACAACTTTATTTCCCTATTCTTACAAATTATTAGTGAAAGGAACTTCAGCTGACGTCCCATCATCCAAAAGAGAGTATTTTTAAATCACAGTTATTTTCTGCAGTACAGTCTTTTTCCATTCTTGATGATTTAAAAGCTGTAACGTCGTCAAATTACTAGATTGCAAGCCATAAATGTTGCAGACTTTGTTTGCTACCTTCTTGTAGAACTTCAAAAACTGAGGCTTAAATTTATCATGATGAGTTTCCTCAATAAGTTTAAAATCTATGAAATAAATAGTTTTTCTAAGTGATATTGGAATTTTTCAATTCCTTGGCGATCTGAGAGTGATTTTTTACAAAAAAGAATACGGTTTCGTGCGTGTGTGTTCAAGGCGATCTGGTTCCTTTCAGTGTGAAAACAGCTGCGGAGGAGCTATTCTGGCGCGAAATAACATTAGATTCTAGGTCCCTGTCCCTGGATACAGATAGTAATGGTGGACGATTTCCTGTTGTTGTGCAGTGCAAGCAGGCACACTGTAAGCACGACGAAGGAGGGAGGATGCAGAGGCAGAGACATAGGAATGTCAGCAGCTCGAAACTTAAATATTGGGAGAAAGAGGGGTAATGTATTTCATCAATTGATTTGACAACTTCAGCTTGCACTTATAAAGCTTGCAATGAGCTTGCAAAGTTGCAATAAATAATTATTGTTCGCACTTTGAGCTGGCTGGCCTGGCCTGGCCTCTGGCTGGCACTGGCAGCAGCTGTAAATGTTTCTGATATATTATAAATAATAATAGGCCAGGGCCAGACATTGCTTCAACATCAACATGGCCAGGAGAGATGTGTCACCAGGCCTAGCACGTTCAGGTTTTACAGGCATAGCCTAGGGTCTAATGGGGGTAAACATTTTTTCAATCTTTTTCATCAAGTAGCAAAACGGTACAATAATCTCAATAAGGTTTATTGTTGGAGAGACAAAATGGTGACCCTATTGTTTGGCCCACCACATATCAGCTTTATGTGAATGAATCAATATTGCCAGGTTGGAAAACTTGCTTTCACTCACAGCTATGAAACTCTGTCAAACTCGCTGCTCGCAGCTACAATAACCAATCCTCGCATGCGAGAACAAACAATTTATTGTTAATTTTGCTTCTCTCGCAGCTTTTTAACTCTTTTTAAAGTCCACTCGCAGCTCCCACCTTCAAATTTATTTCACTCGCTACTACGCGTAGGCCAAATCACGCATGTTTTCCAACCTGGCAATATTGAGGCTCACAAGTGCATTTGCATTGTTGTTATTGTTAATTCTCTTGTTCTCAATGGTCACGCTGGGTCACGCTACTTTGCATATTATGCAAATAGAATAAATCTACACTGGGCATGTGAACATGAGCCCTTGGGATTCCTCAATGCTCATCAGATTCTTTAAGACTCCAAAGATCATAGTGAAAATTCCCTGACTGCAATCCTGTACTTGTAAGATGTGTTTGGTCCTGACTATCTTTTGCAAGCATTTAAACGGGCTACCTTGACTTAAGGATTCAGTTAGTAAAAAAGCAATGTGTGCAAACTTTGCAATCAGTTTGCATATGCAATATTGCTCTTTTGGATTGTCCAAGTTTTTATGGAGTTTGTGCAAAGTTGCATGTTTATAGGAAGCTTCAAACAAACCGATTCAAAATTCAAACTCTTGCAAACAGTTTTCCAGCTCTTTTATACTAAAAATACTGTGTGTAGACTTAGTGCAAATTTGCTGCAAACTAAGTGCAAATTAAATGGAAACCCCATTTCTTATCATTGGTTCCAGTCAAATCAGCAGAGAGTCTTTCAGACTCTAACCTGTACGAAAATATAAGGCCATGCAATAGCCATTTGCAAGCCTTGTAGTTATGGCCTTGTAACCTTTTTATAGCCTGGAATAGCCTTGCTGTAACCTTGTAAATGGTTTGAAAAATGCTAATTAGCCTTGTAGAAGCCCTGTGGAAACCTTGTGTTGGACTCGTTGCAGCTTGGAATCTTACTGATAGCCTTTTGATTTTCTTCCAAGGTTAGTACGAGGTCATAACAAGGTCATAATCCCCTCTACAAGGTTAAAAGTTGGCCTTTACAAGGCCAAGTTTAGCCTTGTATTTTTGTACAGGAATGATCAACATTCACTGGCACCATGTGTGATGTAATCATCTACCAATAAGATATGTTTTGGCACTGACTAGCTTCTCCAGCTTGCTAAGATGGCTCAATTGAATGCTGGAATATTCAGTAATTTTTAATTTTCTATTTTCATTTCTTTTAGCATTATAGGCAAGTGTTGGTATGCTACATGCTAGAAAAATTTTGATATTGGTATAAAAGGAGAAGGTTTCAAGACATGCCTTCCAATGAATTTTCAATTGCACCACCAGTGATATGAGAAATTCAAAGATGCAACTAATGGGCACATGCAGTATGTAAGTACTCCAAGTTTTTCATCTTGTTTTCTCGGGAACATGACTGCTCAAAATGTTCAAGGTACCTGAGAGTCTTCTAACCTCAGTGCAGGTTATTTAACAAATTATAACGTTAGATGAAGGGAAGTTTAATTGATTTCTGCCTAATTTGAATGTTTTGTGTGTGTTGTGGTACACACAAGTGATGGGACTGGGGCCAAGAAGTACCAATTTAAAACTGGTACGCCTTAGCATTCAATTGCAAAGAAGGCTTAAAATTGGAAAGGTTATATATAGCTGTTCAAGATTCTGCAAGTCATCAGAAGCCATGCAATGCTGCAGAAATGACACAGGTACTCTTAAGTACTGAATAAACGGAGAAGTGAGAATAATCAATGGGTTGGAAATGGTTTGATAAAATCTGGGGGCTAGAACAATCAGGGAGAAGGGAGGTTAAAATTGAAAATGTTCACTTTCATAGTTAAACATGTATATTTTTATTTTTATGTTTTTATTACATTGTTCAATAATTAAAAGGGGGAGGGGAGCTAAAGCCTTTTTCAAAAATTGAAAAGCAAATTAACCATACAAAATTTGTGGCGTTTAATGCAAAACATAATACTTTGATATGAACTTAATTATGCATGAATGTTTCCAGCATAGCCTGTTATCAAGCCAAATAATAACTGGTTAATCATCAAGCTTGATAACCGGCAACACTCCAAACATTGTGCTCAATTCAATTCATGTCAGAGTGTTTTTATTTCATTCTACCTGGTCACAGGGCTGGTCACTGGTTTACCTGGTCACCTGGTTCGCAACGTTCACAGGCAGTGATTTTACCCTAAAAGCTCTATCAAGCTCCCCCCCACTTATATGAAATTCCAGTGGTTACCAAAGACTTTCCATTTATTGAGCTAAAATAAGTTGCATGTTAATTTTGACATGGTTTGAGATAAAACTGTGTCGAATTTATGTATTTAACTCGTAAAATTGTATGTTTAAAACAGCAAAATATGGTGTAAAAGAACTAAAAGTTTGTAAAATTAGAAAAGCCCCACGTTGGCTTAATAAAGCCTATTACGGTAAGTGCAATTGACTGCATTTAATTGAGCACAAACTTCTGTTCCATAATGTTGCTTTTGTTCAAAGAACTCTAGTTTCATGCTGTTACAATTTGCGTGCTATAGACACGTTCATAATCTTGCTTGCAAACGCCAAACATCTCTTTTGCATATTTACTTATTTTTACGGCAAAATTGAGGTTTAAAGGTAGCATGTTACCCCTGAATAAGTTTAAAACCAATATCAATTTCTGTTCATTTTTTATGGCCAGTCTATTTCAAGACCCGTCATTTTTGGGAATCATTTTCAGTCTATAAATTCACAGCCAATCATTCCTGCTTCATATATAATCCTCACATATCAGATGTTATTCGATGCATTGACTTTGTTTGTTTCAAATATGGATGTAGAAATTTTTTCCGATACCCATGCACATAACCAAGTAAATAAATTGAGTCTTAAAGACATTTTTCTGCTTAAGTTTCCAATTTTTGTGGCATCCTGTACCATTTTATGCCTCGAATTATTTTTTCAAGATAATCGCAATCTGGCCCACTGAGTGAAAAAATGTGGGTCTTTGTCAGACTGTAACGTTGCTTGTGACCGCCCGATCGTTATGAACTAAGTTTTCCGTGCAGCCAAAAGTCCAGATACTTGGTCCATTATTTAAAAAATATTTTCTTCGCAAGACCTTGCATGGGAGTCTAGCAAATTGCTGAAATCTTTAACGAAGCCCCATCAGAATTTTAGCCTCGGAAAAAACCAGGTAAACTTGGTATTATCATGGGAGAATGAAATAGTTGGAAAAAATAGTACATTTTATATTTATTTCATTTACTTGTTTATCTTTACACAATTGCACCATTAGCAACAAGAGGACTATTTTAAAGGCGGGAAGGGAACAGAACGAACCACCAAAGAAATCATCCATGCTGTAAATTGATCATTGTAAATGAATCATGCTAAAAGAGATGTCCTGCATCCCTGAATTCTACTACAATACAATTATCAACACTCAATGAGCTTCATCTTTTAATGGAAGTGTATCACTGTACCAAGGTTAGCCTTGATTAGCCTATCATTGCCCCACTCAGTGGTTGGTTGCACGTAATCCCGCAGCACAGAATATCATCAAGTACATTTCTTGTGTTGCAGTAAAAGTGGCTTCCCATATCACTGCAACGAATTTGATAGATACTTGAAGATCCATGTTGTAGAAATTTACATGATAAACTAAAATTTCTGCGGTTCGTTGATGCACCACCTAGCCTTGGACACCTGAAAAAGCTGGATGCGTCGCTCATGTCACAGAATGAAAAGGACGAGAATGCTGCTCTTTTGCTTCTGCTTGCTGGGCCTGATTGAAAAAGAATATTCACTTTAAATATCAGATTGAAGAGGAGACTTTGCCAGCAGGGCCGTTTCACAGTAAAAGTGATAGGAGCATACCAACTTTGTTTTCTGTTGCATTTTGCTTTCTTTAGACGGAAAAGTCCTTGAATATTCGTTATGGTTTCCAGGGGGAAAGAAATCCTGTTGTAAACCATAGATGTATTCTCCGCCCATTGGAAGCAGTATTCAGATGGAACGGGAGAAATTAACGGAAGAAATATTCAAATGATCACCCAATTATGAGGGTCTATTCTCAATTAATTTTCGAATTATCTTGCAGGTCTTCCTTAGTTCTTGAAAAGATTTTGTTTCAGGCCTAAGCGACTTTTTGAAGCGCGGCAAATGAATTAAGAAATATCCTTGATAGAATTTGAACAAAAATAGATCATATTATATTCTGTTCACTAGATGTTTTCCACCTTATTTTTATTTGATTTTTAAATGTTGATTTGCTTTAGGAATTTGCTAAGGCCAAAAAGCTACACCTCTGCTTTGGATGTTGGAGGCGAAGTAAACTTTCAAGATGAATATTTCATTTTTATTTTTGGTGTGCCAGTCCCCCTCTTAAAGTAAAACTGATTCACATGGGGTCATGCAATAAGTGTACAACTATCGGGTGAATCAATAGAAATAATCCCCGTTTGAAAGGTCATGGCTCCCTGGATACCAAGACGATGATATCGGCAAATATATAGTTTAATGGTAAACATAGAAATGACAATGTTTGTATTACTTCAATGGTAGACATGTTCAAATCATTTCAGAATTTACCAGACTGAAATGGGCCACTCCGTTCTGAAATTATGAGGGATTTTCTCGAGAAAGCCTCTTCAAGAAACCTTCAAAACGTTCCCAAAATCTCGAAAATATTTCCCAAACAGTTTTGCCTTACAGCAATGACTTCTGCATGCTTTAGCAAGTGCTATCCTCTTGGGAGGGTGAACAAGTCTTCCTCCTGGTACCAATAACCTATTTAGGGGGATTCCATTCTCCCAAGAGGGCAAATACATGATTAGCGACATGTCAGTTTCGTCGAAAACCAAGGAAAATTTGCGCATTGTTTTCAAAGTGAGTGCTCCTTTTATTGCATTTTTCAGCCAATCCCAGAGACTGTCTCATCTGAATGAAAAAAAAAAACGTCTTTGAACAGCATGATGTCCTCGACATTGGAGTGCTAAGGTTGATATTAAAATTCTGCAGTACACGAGATGTTGTTTAATTTACTCTTGTGAATATTTAGCTCATGTTACATCATTAAAATATAGAGAGACGAAAGACATAACTCAAATCTAATTATTGTTGAGTTTAAGGCAAAGAACATGACATAATCAAATGCCCTCTACACCTTACATCACAAATTTCCTATTACTTTACTATTACAGGGCGGTGCATCACCATTTAGTGATTTGAAAACCATTTAATGTATGTCTGCACAACAAGGGCAGATTTTGTAATACAATAGCACGAGTTGCTTTTGTTGACACCTCAATTCAAAGCGATTAGCGATCACAGGCAAAGAAAATTCTATCAACCAGTAATTCAAAACAAACAAGGCCGCAAAATTTTCTCTGAAACCCAGGTGGCTAGCTCGCTCGCTGTGCATTCCAGAAATTATTTTTAAGAACAAGCATGAGCATAGATCGAAAAAAGAAGGATATATCTACACATCTGCTGCGGGCATTTTATTTCTTTAGTCCAGAAGCTGAGCAGTAAATGCTTTGATAACACCCAAAAAAATAAGAGAATTGAATCGCCTCCTAAACGGCTTTTGAACCAAACAAATAAAATGCCCGCGGGAGATATGTAGATGCATCCTTCTTCTTTCGATCTATGCTCATGTTTGCCCTTAAAAACAGTTTCTGGAATGCACAACGAGCGAGCTAGCTACCTGGGTTTCAAAGAAACGTTTGCGGCTTTGTTTGTTTTGAATTGCTGGTTGAGAGAATTTCCTTTGTCTGCAATCGCTAATCGCTTTGAATTGAAGTGTCAACAAAAGCAACTCATGCTATTGTATTACAAAATCTGCCCTTGTTTGTCTGCACTCAAAGCGTCAATATCATATTTCAAAACTGATTAGCCATTGATTAATGCTAAATTCCCATCCCTTGAACCCAAACAAATCTGTTCATTTTTCTAGACACCAGGACACCCAACGAAACTAACAAAAAATGCCATTAATACGTAGTGACAAGCAAGAGATTTGGTAGCCCTTAGAAAGCTCGACGATTCTATAGCACCTGATTAGCCCTATTGATCTATAATTCTACCGTCTGACTCTTCAGAAAACTGGAATATTTTCGAAATTACAGCGTATCTTATATTTCAATGCATTCGAGGATTCAACGTCATCAAATGTCTAAACTCTAAGTCGTAAACGAGAAAAACAGCGACAGATTTTTCCTTGATGCAGTATTGTAGACATTCATAAACTATAGGTTTTTCATGAATTATTTCATATTTTGCCAGAAAATTTAGAAATTATGAAGGTTTTAATTTTCCGAGAAAAAAAACATTTGATTCATAATACATTGAAGATTTCAGAAAGGTCCGACGGCAGAATTATAGCGAAATAACTAAAATTTCTTTGAAGCCATTCATTTCAAACAAAGAAGAAGATCATAGAATCTTAGGGCCTGATTACATGGGCGAGTTGACCCGTTGTAGCTCGTTTCCGGCTCATTGAGTTGTCCCATAGCCCGTGTTGATCTGGAACACAGGCTAGTTGCCCCAATCCTTCGGTCAAATCCTTCATGAAGACAATTTGCGATTACATGAAGCGAGCCAAACCGCTTTGCCAGGTTGGCTCGTTTTTCGAAAGCGGGTCAACCCGGCCAGGCGAGCTGGCCTTTCCCATGTAATCGCAACAACCGAGTCAACGCCGTGTTGACTCGCTGTACACGCATGCGCTTTGACTGTGAATCATCAAATAAAGCCTCGCTTTGGTTTTAGCCGGGTTGACTCAGGGCCAGAGCCGAGCTACAGGCGGGTCAACCCTCCCATGTAATCACGATCACTGGCGAGCCAGAGCTGAGCTAGATCCGAGCTGCAAACGGGTCAACTCGCCCATGTAATCAGGCCCTTACACCAACATTTTTAATGATTTGGAGCCTATGCTGTGCATGTTATTATTTTTTATTTGATTACGAAGATATATGAAGAAATAACCATCGAAGAACTTACCGACAAAGAACTTCTTTCCTTGCAGCTCTGTGACCTGAAATAAAACAAGTTAAAGGTTGCAGGAAAGTTTGCTGACGATTTTTTGAAGGTTTTTGAAACTTCTCGCAGAAAATCTCAACAAATGCAAGATAAATTCAATGAAATAACGATATTATCTCCCTATATGTCGAAGCAATCATCTTGGAAAATATATTATTTAATGTTGGACATGTTTAAATTCAAATTCATTCAAGTTTACATTAAAAAATTGGCTACTCCGTTCTGAAATTATTAGGGATTTTCTAGTGAATGCGCCTTTAAGAAACCTTAAAAACGCATACAATCGCAAACAAATTTTCCTAACATTTTTCCTTTTCAGTGATGACTCATGCATGCTTCAGCATAAAGTAAATCCCTGCATATAAGAACCTACAAAAATAAGAACCTAGAGGCTGTTTTTCTTAAATTATACACCTTATAATTAAGAACCTGTTTCAATTTGATGAAAAATATGTTCTTGTTGCAGGCGTAGCAAGAATCATTTTTTCAGTGTCGTTATCAAGTTCATTTTTGTTCTAGTTGGCTGTTAAAGTTTGAATCTCCTCCCCTGCTGTTTGTAAGCTTAGAATTTGGTATTGGGCACATAATTACTTTACCAAAACAAATGAAAGGGCTAGGCATCTTTTGTGAAGATTCTAGAACAGCCTACGCAAGGCACTCTTCAAATAAGAGCCTTGATACCTTGAAATTGGTCTTGGTACCTTTGAAATAGGAACCTTCAGCCTGGCTCTCAAAAAAGTAGGTTCTTATATGCGGGGATTTACTGTAGTTCATGCTGCATAGTTAGTGCATGCTTCAGCTTAGTTCATGCTGCATTGTTAGCGCATGCTTCGGCTTAGTTCTCAAAGGCGATCATTTATTTTCATGGTAAAAAAGAAAAACTATGGGCCGAACCCATCTGTCACTTATACTCTCAAGGGAACCCCATGCGCCCTGCTTCATGTCTGGTTGGTATAAGTTTGGTTTTAGAGGTTTCAGATTAATTCATATTTTCTTCAGTTTAATTTTCAAATGACAGGAAGTCTGTTTCGATGATTTTTTTTCCATTTTCTTAGAAATTAGGTCGATGAATAAGACCTATATAATGAAATAATAGAATATGAAAGAACTCGACCAGAGGTGGTTTTAAGGAGGTTCATCTTGCGACTTGCTCTCAAATTGTTGTAACTCGAATAATCTGACAATTCATCTAGGCTCTTAGAACCATTCGAGATTTTTAAAAGCAATTTGATACAGACAAATAATATAAAATTGTGCCAATGTTGTCATTTTTATTGATAGTTAAATGCCATTCAAAGTCCGTACTTTTACAGTGAAGGAAGAAGTTTAAATTCTTGGATGCAATACATGAATAATGACCTTTAACGTGTGTAGTTGAAAATGGTGTATCACTTACCAGTGTAGTGACCAAGAGAGTGAGAAAGAGGCAAGCGGTCTTCATATTGGAATTTCCTACAAGAAAATTGTTCTGATTAATAAACCAGCATTGAATACCTTCATCATTAACGCTGCCATGCCATGAATCTGGTTAGCTATACAGTTGAAGCTAAAAATTGCTGCGATCCTTGTCTGATGGTTCACGATGGTGCCCAAGATCCTTGAATTTTTCAGTAGCTCAGTAGTTAGTGATTAGACTTATTACTTGGAGTCTCTCGTTTCCCTGTGCTCTTTGACTTGATGATGGTGCTTCGGTCAACAGAGAGCGACAGCAACAGTGGAGCGACAACAACAACAACAATTCAACTCAATAAGATGACCGTAACTAGAGGGTCCTTATGTCGTGAGGTTAGTTAGTGACTTGTTCAAAGGGTTGTTTTGAAACTTTTAAAGACCCTGTGCTAACCATGGGTCTTTGTGGTCATCAGCTATCCCACAATGCATTTTCAGAGACCCTTAAAATCCCACAGATCATTGCGAAAATTCCTAGTCCCCAAAAGAACAAAAGAAAGTCTCGTCAGCTTGTGAGCTAATTTAAGAATGCCAATTCCACATATTGAATATTTTCAATGCCGAGTTTCCTGTCAGTTGCATGCACAATTAAATGCTGTTCTTCCTGATAACAAAACAAATCTCTGATAAAGTTTCCAACTGAATGGCGCTGTTACATAGACAATGCTGTAGAGTCCAAAATTTGATATTTCCCTTTCTCCAATTTCAAAGGAGCCATTCCAACTTGCATACCTTGCACGTGTCATCTTGCACAAGGTTGTTTATCTATCTTGCAAAGAATGCCTGCAAAGACTGCTGGTTAGCACAGGGTCTTTAAGTCATGGATTGTCTCTAAATTGCAAGCTAAATGATTTCCCCAATAGATTTTTGAGAAAGTTGTGTAGGGGGATTTTTAAGTAAAACGTAGCAGGGAAAGCATAAAATTTATTGATGAAACTGCAAAACGCTATTGATCTGTACATTATAGTATACATCTTTTTGCAAACCATGCTACTTACTTCTAATGAATTCATTTTTTGAAAATCTTTCCAAACGATGCTGGCTGCATTGCTAGGCTATGACCGCTGCACCGAAATGCAGTGAGTCATGTCGATTATTGGCTGCGGCCACTTAAGAGGCACGTGAGCAATACATTTGATAAGTTAATCACTTGCGGCACCCAGTCCAACACTTGCTAACCGCAGTTGATGGAAGTACCAGAAATGAAATTCTAGTAACGTGGGTTTCTCGGAGGTTTATAGTTCAATTTGTGGTGTGCACAAAATCGCATTTCTACTTATAGAACAATTTGAATGGTTCCATTTGCACCAGAAATGTATGGGAGCAGGAAAACAGCTGCCAATTGTTGCTGTTCCCTTCAGTTAATAAAGTTTAAAAGAAGAATCTACATCTTGGCCACGCATCCAGGAAAAATGGTAGCCAACTCCTGCGACACGATTCATTTTCTGCAGAATCCTAGACAGCTAAATAGAAAACAGGCCTAAAAGCTTTTTAACGTACTTTTGAATACCTCAGTATCATTCAATAAACCAGCAAAGTTTGACCATTGTGATTTGATACTGCTGAAAAGACTGCGGGGTCGATTTCGTAATCTTGTTTGGATGTGTTATTTTGGCGGCCATTCAGCATTACCAGAAAGAGGAATCTAGTACTGCGAACGAATTTACTATTGTTGGACTTGTGGATACACAAAGAGTTTTACGTCATAACAAGTCACAAACCACAATAGGATTACTTTCTGCAGTACTGGATGAACGATGTCTGGTACCGTGGAGTACATAAAGGCCTCATTCAATACTGCTCATTCAACAAGGATTAAAACGAGGGAGGTCAGATGTTGAGATATTGGCTTTAGTGTGCTCTACCGCTCTTCCTTCTTTTTGTTTTCTTGGTCAATTCAATTTGTTTTATTTTTGAAATATTAGAAAATAAGACCATTAAAATATATTTCAAGCTTTCAAAATAAAGTGGTACTAGACTAGTACCACTAGTACCGCTGCCAGCCGCCACTGCCCAGGTCAAAACCAGAGCTGCTACATTAACAATGATGAATCATAATGTCAAATTGTAAAACATGACAATCCCTGTAGTTGCAACGAATTGCTGACAAACACCCAACACGCGATTTAATCAAACTTTTAATAGACACTTTCATAAAGATTTCTATCTAAACTCTGCCATGCTTCTTAAGTGTAAATGATGGTTGCTTGCTTTTTCTAAATGACTAGGCCATTATTAGATTTATACTTTCAATTATAAATAAACACTGAAAGCTCCTTCAAGAATGGATAACTCATGAATCTGTAAGAGATCCCTTTGCTACAGCTTCTTAATGAAGCTGTGTGCTTGTTAATGTATTAATGTAAAGTTTAAGATATTGCCATTCTTTTAACTTTACGGTATAATTTACACTAATGCTTGTAGCTCTGGTTTTGACCTGACAGCAAATTTGAAGTTTGTTGATTTTTAACTCTTCAGTCAAGTCACCAAAAATTCTGAAAAATATATCAAAATTTAATCTAATCATTGCAGATTCAGATAAAAATAATAATTTGATTATTAATTTTGAAACAGATTCCGTCAGAATGTTTTGAATCTGTTGCGTTTTTTTGGGACACCCGGTATGCCATGAGTTAGAAAGCAAATCATCTAGCCAAAATCACTGTTGACTACTTTTTAAATAGACAGTTAATTTTGTAAAGTATTAATGTTATTAGATAAAGCTTCGAAAATTCTGTCAATCTAGCGAATTACCTCAGGTACCATGCTGAACTTAAAAGTTGATAGATACTCACCAAGTTGTGACAAGTATGTTGTTGTTGTTATATGTTGTTGTCCTTCTTCTTCAGATGAGAAACACTTTATGAAATGGTGTTTCTCAAGTGCTCATTTTTATTAACAGTCAAGCAAATAACTGAATAAATGGAAAATAATTGCCTGCCATGGAATGAGTTGGCCCTGTACAGTTGGTTCCACATTTGGAGCAAACTTCTACGCCTTTCTATTCTTATTCTTCCTTACAATTCAAACTGTAAGAAAGTTTCGGACAAATAGTAATTATTTTTTTCCAAACCAACTTATTGGTATCAATGGACCTTAAAAAAGGATCTTTCGTCAAAATGGGTCAAGTAATAGCAACTATATGGATACAGTTGGCCAAATAGTCATTACTTCCTGTAAATAGTAATTAATTTATTTGCAAAGACAAGCACATATTTTGATTGATTCTAAGAGGATATATATGAGAGAAAGGGACGTTTGTATCCATTGAAAATTTGCAGAATGTTTCCTTTTCATTGGCGAGATGCGAGAAATGGATTGCCTCATTTATTTACATCAGTTTGTCATTGCTTGGCTATCTGTAAAACATGGAGTGTGGAATGATGGAATGGAATGATGGAATGGAATGATGGAATGGAATGATGGAATGGAATGGTATAGATGGAATGGTAGATATGGAATAGCCAAACTACTGGTCGCTTTGGAGAAAAAATTACACCAATGTGTTCCTCAAGATCTTCTTAGTTTATTTTACATATGTTTTCTTGAAAGTCTCATGAAATTCCCTTAAATATCGACTGAAACAACAAGCATGATAACAGACTGTGTGGGCAGACATCAGTTAAGTCGTTTAATGATGTGAGTTGTAGGGAAAAAATCTGTAAAACATGGAGTGATGGAATGGAATGGAATGGTCGACATGGAATAGCCAAACTATTGGTCGGTTTTGAAAAAAAATTACACCAATGTGTTCCTCACGATCTCTTCAGTTCATTTTGCGCATATTTTCTTGAAAATATGCTGGAATTCCTTCAGATTTCAACTGAAACAAAATTGGATCTATGCTAGGCTCGCGTGAACACAGCTGTGGAATGTCAAGAAGTGACAGGGATCAATGACAGTTTTAATCCTTATCCTGTAATGGCGCCAAGATCATTTTTATCATAAACGGGGGTTCGTAAGAAACTTTAGACAACAGCAAATTGAGTTATTGCTGCCCTCATGCACTCACTCGCTATTGTTTAAAAACAATGCCCAGTTGTTCATCATTTGCACACTTTGTGGTATTGTTTATATTTCATTTCGCGTTGTGCAACTGTGAACTGAACTGCGTCGATTTTTCAAAAGCTATGCTTCTTGCTTCACCACGTTGTGACTTTCGTCGGAGAATCCATAGTTTTATGCTGCTGGCATATTTTGTCTTATCGGGTACCATTTTATTTTCAGAATTTTTAGGCACTAATGGTAATTTTGTCTGTGCAGCAGGCTTCACCATGGTGGGCTTTGCTTTACATACAGTCAAGCACGTGTGTGCTCCCAGAAAACTGTCTTGCAGAATTTCAGTAGCTGACGAAGCCAGATTTAATTTCCTCCGGGCTTGCTACTTGATAGAGGGAATGTTTGGGTTTTACGGTCACGGGGTTTCACCATATTTTGTAATCTTGTACGCTATGTTTCGGTTTGATGTAAAATATCGCAAAATGTTTTGCATTTTAAATTTTGAGCGGTTTTACGGTTTTGGGACCCCCAAACATCCCCTGTTGGTACTGTCAGAAAAATCACCAAATTCACATCAACAATCATGTGAAAGAAATCTACAAAAGTAACAAAGTTGTATGTGGTAGAAATGTTCGGTCACTGATCTGTACCTTCAGAGCTTTGGCTATGGGAGGTGAGCTTCTTTGACAGTTCGAAATATTTGCTTGAAAGAAGGTAAAAAATGCGTTGCAATGGTGACCATGCTAAAAAGGAAATAGTCCCCCAAATGCTATATTAGTCCCCCCAAGAGGTTCAAACAATTAGATTTTGAGTTTTCAAGTTTTTATGGCAAGGAATCACTAAAATTTACTAAAGGCTGGCACCATCGATGTGTTGATTTTTCCAGGCACTTGCCACGCCATCCCCATGTGCAGAGATTCGATTGAAATTAGACGGGAAGTCAGAACATTATGATTCACAGCTGGTTTGATTCCGGAAGAAATTCTCAACAATAATACACTCATTTTTATAATAAAAGTGGTTCAAGTGGCTCTAGCCATATCGGATATCAGAATTTCCTGTTATTTTTGTCAAAGGTTTATAGATCCTGAGATTTCCTTTAAAAAACTAAACTATGAATTAAAAATACGAAACTTTTGTAATTTACCGTTATAATGTTCTCCGGTGACTCAAAATATGTTTTAACCATTTTTAAATTCTCTTGAGCGCAAATCACTTTATTACTAGTTTGAAATCTTATTACAAAGTGATTTAAGAGCTCTTCGAACAAAAATAAATCATTCCAGAATGGAAATTAAAACTCATTCAGAGACTTTAGGTAGCAAAAGTATCCTAACATTTAAGAGACTGTCTGGCAATCTTTGACCTTAGTTCTTAAAAAAAATTAGTTTAGACGTACTTTTCTTACAATTTCTTATTTTTGGGAAGTCCAAACATGACAAAGACTCTGGGGACTGAGGTTGAAGAAACGTTCTTTTTTAGCTCCCTAGCTCCCCTCTCTAATAAACCCCTCCCTCTCTGGTAAGCCCCTCCCTTCTAAGCTAAATGTTCTAAAGAAGCCCCACTTTCCATCCTCCTTCATTTGTATTAAAAAGGATGTCAAATTTCAGTTTATTTAGCTAAAAAAGTGTGCAGGTTAATTTTGATACTGCTTTGATAAATATGTCGAATTTGTTCATTTGACTCGGTAATATTGTATGTCATTCCTCAAAATTGGGGATAAAAGAGTTAAGATGCTTTAATTTATATCCTTTTCATTTGAGAATAAACCCCCTCTCTAGCTGACAAGCACCCTCTCCCTTAAAGCCCCCTCTGGAGTCTCCAAGATTGAGTAATAAGCACTTGGGGCTCAAAATAGCCTGTGTTCCAGACCATTACGCAAATATAATTTATTTTTCTGGAGTCTAGAACACAGGCTAGCTCAAAAAAGCTTCTTGCTACTAAGAGTTTCTTGGAGTCTATCAAATTTGCACTATTTTTCAGAATCATTCTGTTTTTTAAACAGGGCGTCCAACGTAACCAGTAAGATAAAACAATCTGTGGTACAATCTGCGTTAAAGTTATCCATTTTCATAGCATTTTGAAGGCAGTGTTCATGCTCTAAATGACAATCGTGTATGTAACACCCACCATGGTGAAGCCTGCTGCACAGGCAAAATATGCTAGCAGCTTAAAACTTTGGATTCTTCGACGAAAGTCACAACGTGGTGAAGCAAGAAGCATAGCTTTTGAAAAATCGACGCAGTTCAGTTCACAGTTGCACAACGCGAAATGAAATATAAACAATACCACAAACTGTGCAAATGATGAACAACTGGGCATTGTTTTTAAACAATAGCGAGTGAGTGCATGAGGGCAGCAATAACTCAATTTGCTGTTGTCTAAAGTTTCTTATGAACCCCCGTTTATGATAAAAATGATCTTGGCGCCATTACAGGATAAGGATTAAAACTGTCATTGATCCCTGTCACTTCTCAACATTCCACAGCTGTGTTCACGCGAGCCTAGCATAGATTCAATTTTGTTTCAGTTGAAATCTGAAGGAATTCCAGCATATTTTCAAGAAAATATGCGCTAAATGAACTGAAGAGATCGAGAGGAACACATTGGTGTAATTTTTTTTCAAAACCGACCAATAGTTTGGCTATTCCATGTCGACCATTCCATTCCATTCCATCACTCCATGTTTTACAGATTTTTTCCCTACAACTCACATCAATTAAACGACTTAACTGATGTCTGCCCACACAGTCTGTTATCATGCTAGTTGTTTCAGTCGATATTTAAGGGAATTTCATGAGACTTTCAAGAAAACATATGCAAAATAAACTAAGAAGATCTTGAGGAACACATTGATGTAATTTTTTTTCCAAAGCGACCAGTAGTTTGGCTATTCCATATCTACCATTCCATCTATACCATTCCATTCCATCATTCCATTCCATCATTCCATTCCATTATTCCATTCCATCATTCCATTCCATCATTCCACACTCCATGTTTTACAGATAGCCGTCATTGCTTCATTTTGACGCAAATACTCCAAAATGCCTTAAGATTATTAGGACAACTCTTGCCCATTTACGGTTATCTAAAACATTCGCTATTATTTATATGACGCCATAAACTTTGCTGATGTCATAAACGTTTATAATGCTTGTCATCATTAATTGATAAAGTTATATATCATCTCAAAGCTCTTATCATGAGATATCGAGTGGTGGTATTCTCGATGATGTAAGATCATCCTTGCAAAAACTAGACTTACTTCTTTGATTTTCTCGCTGACCACGTGTTGAAAAGAGTTTGGTCACGTGATCAGCGTCTACCAGTTTGAAAAGAAATTGAAGATTTTAATCAACCAATTGAATTCCAGGAAAAGACGCATAGTTTCAATTTAACCCTATTTTGCCCCCCACCCCCCCTCGCAGACTTTTTGTTATAACTCTGCTAGGAGAAAAATTACGGCCAGGAAACTTTCTGACATTTCCCTATCACTTATTTCACATTGACTCGTGAAGTTTGATAAAAATATTTTGACCAAATGAAGAGTAAGGAGAAATTTTTCCGGGACTAACTCCGACGAAATCACCAATTCTCAAATACGAATTTGCGCGAAAAGAGTAGCAAAATTGCTATCTTTTGCCAATAGATTTTGCAGGGTAGTGTTATTTGATGTAACCTATCTAGATTCTCAAGTTTGGAAGGAAACATTGTGCTCCAAATTAGCTTTTATCGCATTTTTCCTGATTTTGGCCGATTTTGCCACTTTTCTTGGCCACAGCAAGAAAAAAATGCTTTCGCAAGCAATAATGACGGCTAGTATTATTAGGGTACTTTTGATACCCTCATAAAATACATGTCTGGTGCTATTAGTAAACCAAATTTTGTTGCCTTATGTATTACAAGTCAAGACTTAGGTAGGAAGGGGGGGGGGGCCTTTTTTCCCCCAACCAAAATAGGACGTGTCATGTAGCACAATCACTATATATAGGGTTAATGCCGTTGGTTGTCTGCCAGAAAACAGCATTGACATGGCATCTGCCCAGAACTTTGAAATTAATCGTTTACAATTTCATACCTATTATTTCAAATGATTAGTCAAAAGAAACTTCAGGTACCATCCCATCATCCAAGAGAGGGTATTTTTTTATCATGGTTATTTTCTGAGGTACAGCGTGTTTACATTCTTGACGATTTAGAAGCTGTAACTTCATCAACTTACTAAATTGCAAGCCAGTAAAGACACATAAACTTTTTTTAAATTGCAAACCAATAAAGACACATACAACTTTTTTTTTTAAATTGCCAGCCATAAATGTTACAGACTTTTGCTTGCTACCATCTTGTAGAACTTCAAACTGGGGTTGTCTTGTATTTATCATGTTGAGTTTCTTCATGGTCTCTTCAATAAGTTTAGAATTTATGAAATAAATAGTTTTTAAGTGATATTTTCCCGATATTGCAATTTCTTAATTCCTTGGCGGTCTGAGAGTTGATGTTTCTTTCAAGTGATTTCCTATAATACAGAATATGGTTTCGTGAGATGTGTGCTGACATTCATATCGTGAATGGTTGATTGTTATCTCGGTTATCTCTGTGTCTTTCCTCTTGCGGTATTGTGCTCCGAAATCATTGAAGCATTCTGCTGCCATGGTAACATGTTACTATTCTGTTGCTGTTGTTGTATTGCAACAAACAAGGACAAATAACCTGTCGATAGAACCGAACCGGATGTTTATATTTGCACGTTAGCCAATCAGATGTGACCATGACGTCACGAAAACAAAAGAAACGGTGGGAGAAAATACCCCTCACATTTGGCTCGTCGTGCAAGCGACCATGAGGTAAATTCAGCAAAAATTTAGATATTTCAACTCAGTACTAATATCTTTAAATTTTCCTCGCGGTTTTTTTTTTAAAAAAACGCGTTAATTCGGAGAAGACTGATTTTGAATGGAGCCCATCATTTGGGGTCTTGATCCTCACCAATAAAGCCCTTCAAAAATGACGTAAGGTCATATCAGTGTCTTTCTATTTGCTAAATATCATTGCAACTACATTATATAAGCGCTAGCTGACTTTTAAACGGTACTGAACTTTTATTACCGAGGCAGTGGTGACGGGGAAGGTAGCTTATGATAGTAACCTTAGACCCCCCTCATCGTTGCTTTCCTGGGGAATTAATTCACCCCAACAACACAGCTTAACTTCCTTTGCTGAATTCTAATGACTCACATTGTCGATTTCATTTGATTTAAAAATAGCATCTGGGTTATGAGCTTGACCTAAGCCTTCTTCTATCATTGGTCAATAGCTGGAGTGGCGGGAAAATTCTTGACATGACGTGAGTTAAGGCAGTTAAGTAAACTAGGATTGCTCTGCTGTGTCTTCTGCCTAAATCGTCTGCCAAAACATTCAAAATTAAGAGGAAATGTTGATAATATCCACTGCAAGGGACTGAAATTACCAAGAAGAATGATTTAGGGGTACTGGACCCGTATGGACTCTGTAAGTATTCCGTTGCTTCCCGCGGGAGGAGATTTACTCACAAAAAAATTATCTGAATAACATACTTGATTACTTGGTAGGCAGGGCTTGCTCAAATCAGATGCCTGGCTAGCAAGTTGCTTGACGGGTTATACCAACAAGCGCCATTCCACCAGTGAAGTTTGCAGGAAATATCCAGGTATTTGTTGACAATCATATTTCTCTACCTTATGCTTTTGGGAGAGGGGGGGGGGGGGTACCTTGTGCCGTTTTTGGTCTGAACGATATTAATTTGTTTTTGTTTTGATATTTCCTGGGAAACCACATTCAGAAATTACAGACACTGTAAATCAACGGAGAATAACATTTTCAACACCAAAATAGCAAAAAGCTACAGTTTATAACGGAGTGCATTGGGTTCCTTGGTTACATTGCACCCCTGGATCTGTAAACGATTTTACTCTCGAATTTAAGCATACGTCACTCCAATAAAGTGGGATGGTTGATCAGTATCTGGCCCCTTTCATAAGTTTGTGGTTATGAGCTGAAACGTGAAATCTTGTGTTTGTTGTTCTTGACTATCAAAACATGAACATGCAGCTTTTCCCATACTGTACCCGTGACAACGTATTTTCTTATGTTCAAAATACAACTTTTGAGGAATCGATAGAAGGCAGGTAAAAGCATTTACGTCACATCGGGCATACCCAACCGCATAGTGTTGAAGAAATGAAGCTGACAGAATATTTCTGAGGATTGGCCAGCAAACAATAAAGATCAGATTTTTATAGATACTTCAGAGGCAAGGTTTTGAAGAGCAACATGAAAACTATCGCGCTTCACACGGTTTTACCCACATATTAGAAGATCCAATGTTGTTAGCATACACGTATTTTTCTTTATAAGAAACTACCCATAAGAGACTCAACTCTCAGATCGCCAAAAAATTAAGAAACTCTAGTACTGGGAAACAGAACTTAAGAAACTATTCATTTTGACAAGAATCTTTGGCATATTTTTACTTCACTCGTTTGCTGTTTCATGTTACTGGGAAAGTAATTGTACTTGATTAAAATCCAAACATTGGAAAAATCCTTGAAAAACTTTGTCTCGAATGTTTAGGGGGCATAGTTAGTGAGCATAAAGACTGTTATGGAACTTTTAAGAAACTCCTATGAAATTCCGCGGACTCAAAATCTGCTAATTTTAAGAAACTTCCATCACTGGCCAGAATTCTTAGTTTCTTATAAAAAAATTCGTGGATCAAAGACACAAAGTTTGGCGTGGCCACTGCCTCGGTAATAGAAGTTCAGTACCGTTTAAAAGCCAGCTATCGCTTTTTTGATGCAGTTCCAATTAAATTTCGCAAATTTAGCAAACGAATTGTGAATATAGAGGCAAGTACCATGGCATTTTCTGCCTTTTTTATTGTCACTTGCATTGAATTCAGCACACAGAGTTGTGCGCTAAATTCAATAGAAAACAAAAGCGAATACGAAAAAGACCACGGGAATTGCTTCTATGCTTACCATTCGATATCCAAATCTCTGTAATAAACATTTTTTTCTCCGGGAGCCTATTCTGTTGTTTCATGAATGCAATGGCAGCTATTGTTTACGTACAGGTTGAAATAACAGACCAGCTTCTTTGTAAACAGATTGCAAGGATAAAGCAATCGTATTTGTGCATTTTGCTTCCTGCAAGATGATTGGTCCTCCTTGAAGTGGGAGCGAACTGGCCGGTTTTTTCGCTGTTTGTTTATGAGTCCCAGTTTGAGCGGTCTCGATTTGTTAGGCTGTAGTCTCGTTTTGGTGAGCGATAACTGGGACTCACTATCATCAGTCTAGCATCAAAGTACGAACGTGTAATCAGTCTAAGCATGTGTAAATAAAAAAGGTCTATTTCTTAATTTTGATATCTTGAATATCCCAAAATAGGAGCTAGGAAAGGCAGGAAGAATTCCACGCTACGTATTTTTCATTTCATGTTGTGATTGCTACAATCTAAATCACTAAGACAATGCAGCGAAATGAGATGACCAGCATCTCCCAATCAATATTTTAACAGCTATATTCATTGTTTATGTTATCTTGTTAATTTTCTTCAATCATAAGAGCCAAGATTTAGCCCCTAACTGGTTTGGAAACAAGTGGTTGCCTGCAGGTAACTCTGCAGCATAAATGTTCATCTAGTTCGTGTGCTTGTGTACATTCAAAGTATGTACCCTTGTCAGTGCAACTGACAGCATAGACGCAATGATATGGAAGTTGACTGAAACTGCATGATATTCTGACGTCCCTTTCTGATGTTCTACGAGATTTTGGACATCGATAATAGTTGCTGGCATCTGAAGGATAGCAGAAATCAAAGTCTCTTAAATTTGATCTTCTGCTTCTCTTTTCTGTCCCTGAAAGGAAAACACTAGGGTCTAAAAAAAGCGGAAATCATCAAGAAGATAATGTGATTGTATCAATAAATAGTTATAGATAGCCATTTATCAAAGTCCTCAACCATGGTTCATGCAATATTCTAGAGACTGTACACAATAGGAATATCTACAATTATAAATTATAATCTGTTCTAAAGAAGCAGGAAGAATTCCAATGCAGTGATTTGAAACTGATTGTATCCTTTGTACTCCTACGCATTTCCACTGCATACATTTTCATTTAGCGCCAAAGGAATCAAGAAAGGCCTCCATTCAGAACTTTGCAACTTGGAAGTTACTTTTTTTGCCTACCCGTTATACTGAAATTTATTTTTCCATTTTAGATTCTTTATACACAAGATCCCTTCAGCTTACCAACATAATAAAGAGCTCCTCCTTTAAGGAATTCCCACATACAATTTTCATATGTTCTCTTCCTTAGTTTAATTTTAGGTGCTTGTATCGTTTGTTTTATATCTGTATTATTGTATTTAATGTGTTTTGTATTGAAAGGTGTATGTTGTGTGAATTTTAAAATGAAATGAAATACTTAAATAAGAAAATAAAGATCATAGTTGCATTAATACAATCTATATACAGTTAAAGCTAAATTATGTACAGTAACCTATCTATTAGCAGCTGCTCTTCCAGGGAGCTGTGTATATACCGGGTGTTCCAAAATGATGTATTATTGTTTGATTGCTTGTATGTCCATAACCAATGAACGGATTTTCAAAACTTTGTTTTATTTAATTGCCTAAAGGCTAAATTGGATGTTAAGATGTTGGTCGTGGTTTTACCAGTTTTTGAAAATTGGTTCATCGGCTATGGACATATAAGCAATCAAACGAGAATACATCATTTTGGGACACCCGGTATATATATATAATAACACAAGTTGCTCTGAAGATGCCCTAGTGGGCGAAACTAGTTAGCAGTTAACTGAATAAAAAAGCGCAAAAGATCAACTCGATGCCTGCTCTCTGTGGATGTTGTCCCTCTTCTTCTCATCGTTCACTTTATAAATAACACAATATATATATAATATTATATTATATAGACTCATTCGGCATCAGCTGACACAGTGAAATATATTTATCGTGAGTGGGCTACCACAATTGGAGAATTGTAATGTGCCCTGCCTGGTCTTCGTGTCAAAAGTTTCTCCAACAATCTACTGCACCACTCAAGCGTAAAAATATATACACAACTCCCTGAAAGAGCAGCTGCTAGTAGATGGGTTACTGTACATAATTCAGCTTTAACTGTATATAACTGTATAACTGTATATATAACTGTATATATCTATCTGAACAGTGGCAGCGCCCGCCACAACCAATTGAGGGGTCAGACGTAAGTAGGGTTTGGGGTGCAGCCTCCGGCATAATTTCAGGACCACGCCCAATAGACCCTGGAAATGCCTTTTTACCCCACGGAAACACTCTAATTTGTCTATCAAACTTTAAAGACAAGTTTTACTAAAACCCTCCTTAGTCATATGCTGAATGGACTTAGACAAATGGGAAGATCGACCTTGCAAAAATGTGGGTAATGTGTCAGCCGTCACCCCTCCCCCCCCCCCCCCACTCATGGCTCCATCCCTTTATGTGAACCATTTCGGTATCATTTTAGCACAGAGACATGTAAGTTTTTGGTGAGCTTTGTTTTCCTGGAGATTCTTAAGATTGGACAAAACTCAAACTGCAATATACCCAATGGAAAATTATATGCCTCTGCTTAAAGACATTCAATTGGTTCTTAACATCCAATATTCTCTGATGAATCACATTTAAAAGTCGGACACTTTATTGGGACACCCGGTGATTTGCAGATTTGGCACAGATTTGATGAATTTGTATAATGGTAATAATAGTAATCTTTTCCTTTACAGTTGGTTGCAGGATAGTTGATATACATAGATAATTATATGTACAGAACTAATTAGTACCAACTATTTACATATTAGAAAAGGAAGAAATACAATGTTAATCTTCTTATATGCATATTTGATCGCTACATTTGTCTCCATTACCGGTTTGTATGCCTCTTTTAAATCTGAATACGTTTTCAGCACTCTTAATTGTGTCAGGCATGGCATTCCACAGAATGTTTCCTCGCAATGCTATTGAGTTTATACCAAAGCATGTCGTTTTGGTAGGTGGTAGCCTATTTTTGATTAGTAGATCATACGTCAGTTCCCTCTTACACGAGAAATCTCTTGTATCATCTAGGCCTCGAACTCTCGTACCTCAAGATACATTTTTTTTGCAGAAATACAACCAGAAAACAATGCACGCCATTTTTAAAGCTGATATTCCCTTGATATCGCAGCAATAACATTGGTAAATGCACGAGTAATGGATAAAGAGGCTAGCAGCGATTAAGAGGCGAAAAACAATCTTACGGCCTCGTTTTCGTTTGTGCGATATGACGTCACTTCGCTCAAATGGCTTATTTGAGTACTTAATTTCGCAAGGAGAAGGCAAAAAATGGTGGAAAATAGTATCATACATCATTCTAAGCAGTAATATCTTGTATTTTATCATCAATCATACCAACCCCGGACTTGTCCTTTAAAAGCCGATCTGTTCAATTAGTTCTCAAAATTCATTTTACTTTATCGACTACTCCGTTATGAAGTCAGGAGTGACTTGCTCAAGAATGTCCCTTAAAGACCCTTTACTGACCGGCACCCTTTGCACGCCTTTATTATTGTTTACAAAGTTCAGGTGGCTACATACAGACTGATTACAACGAGTCCAAGTTATCGTTCGTCATAACGAGACTGCTGCCATTTTGTCAATAGTGATGGATACGATGATGTAATAAATCTAGTGTTCATTCGATCGCATACAAATTATGGCGGCAAGTCAGTACTGATGAAGGATTACTTCCAGATCTCGGCACAAGGCTAAGTGGATATTGGAAAAATAACTGCAGATATGTTTCCTAAGAGGAAGAAGACCAAATTGAATCGATAAACTCTCACCCACCTGTTCTCATTCTGGCCTATTTTTCCGTTGTTGCTTGCACAAGAAGGAGTCCAATCCAATGGGGTCTGTACAGTTCATTACATTTCTCTGTTTTAATCCTTGCGTTTCGAATGCATTTATTTGATGAGTTTATTGCTTGATCATAAGAAACAATTGAAATATATTTGATCTCAGATGCAATCTTTCCCGTAAATAAGATAATTTTCTCTCCACTTTCTCAACATTCTCTCAGTCATTGTGACCCAAATTATTTCGTCTAATTCCCACAACTCCGATTATGCAGTACGAAAATACCTGCTTAAATACATTGTTTATGAACCAAAGAGACTATTGATATAAGTTGTTGACCATTTACGCGATTTCAGTTGAAGATTAAGATGGATTACAAATGCGATAGTTTCTGGATGTCAGAAACTCTAACGAACGGGTCGAAGCTGTGGGGAACAGCAATCGAAGGCCGCAAAGGATGCTGGTCAATAAAGGGTCTTTAACAATACCTCCAAAAGTGGCCTAAAATCGCGATCAAATGTACTTAAAGGTCTGCTTTACAGCCGTAATCTGAATACACTTTAGCTTGTGTTATTTTTTTGGGAACATCAGAATGCCATCTCTATTTCTGCTATTGCTTACCTGTAAATAATTTCGTTGCTTCGGCGTCGATGTCGCCCCTCAAGAATCTCTTCGCTAGTACCATTTTTAAGCCTGCACAATGTGACGCAATCTTCTGTCCCACTTCTTCACTTGTCATTTCATACAATGGAATGAATTTGTAGCGTCTCAACAGATACTCCCCTGTGCCCAACGTTGAATTGAACTGAAAATAATAAGGGCTAGTTAGTTGAAAACACGAAAATTCAAAAATTCAATTAAAGGGAAATTTCTAAATTTGAGGTGTTGCATGAGATGAAATTTTGACGTATTTTCATCCAAGGCTCACGAAATGCCCTTTTCCAGCAAAAGACTTTGCGACAAAAACTTGTTGCAGATTGACATTTTTGTCCGGTTTTACAGCTCTATGGCCCTACAAACCCTCAGTGGAGCGACAACAACAACAACAACAAAAACAACAATTAAATTCAATTAGGTGAGCGTAACTGGATGTTCCTTATGTAGTGAGGCTACCCTCCTTCCTTGGTGATGATTCTCCGCAAGATAAGAATGAAGATGAAATAATGATTCTTGGTACGAAGGAAGATATATCATAGTCTGTGCAAATTACCATTTCCAAGCTGCGCTCTAGTCTATCAGGTGGCTGTTCTGTGCTGTCAAAGACAAAGATAAAACATCTCTGCAAGGCAACGATTTTTCTCGCACTATATCCCTGAAAAGAAATTAATTTTAGTGTTGAATCTAAAACAGTATATGCTTGATATGCCTTGGTGATTTGAAATAGGTAAAGGTGCAATAAATGAGGAGTGGGGGCAGGGTGACTCTTCAATGTACGGTGGTGTTGCACTTCGTTAAAGAGATTTTCGTCATATTTAGAAGCAATTTCTTGAAATCATGTAATCTCACTGGGAGGAAAGGAGCAAGAAATCTTCAATGAGATCACTTATTTCCTAAAATTTCGACAAATTTTGAGCCTTTCTGGCTAGAAAAATACCCCATTTGGGGACAAATGGCTGCAACTAGACCATGTTCAGCTACACACGGAGCACTGCAAATATTGATGAAGCTTCACTTGCGTCCACCCCCCCCCCCCCCCCTAACCAAAATTTAAGCTAACCACAGGTCTTGAACGTCGCATAGTAATTTTTCGTTATCTTTCATGATTGTTGCACGGATATTTTTGAATCCTCAGAATTATTTGACTATAATGGCTTCATTTTTTCTTTACTTTTGAAAATTGTCTGTGCTGAAAATTTTCCATGATGAACGATTTCAGTAATCTTACATTCGGGCAAATGAGACCTGATTGCACCCATATTTTGTGTAGTATTCGTTTATAGCGTCAATTATTCTTGTCTAAATTTGTTAGTGAAGCGAGCAGCAAAAGGTATGTGAAACTCACAACATCAAAGTCGTTTAAGACTTCAACGCGCTGTCTGTTTGCGTGAGCTGGAACAATAATCTTCTCGGTATTTGCTGCAAGGTCAATTTTGAACTCTTCCTGAAAAATTTCACCACTTTCATCAACTTTCATGGAAAATTCTTTGGCCTAAAATGAAGAAAGCATCCATCTGTACGAATTATAATCAAGAAATGTGTAGCATGGGCAAAAGTAATAGTTAGGGCATCTTTTGTTTGACTTACTGTCTTTGAGGGACATTTAGGAACTTTTAACCATATCTGTACTGGGCGATTTTTCAATTGTTTTGTACTGGGCGGAGCCTCTTTTTCTCCAAAAATACAAGAGATGTAACAATAAGACCTACCCCTATTGTTATCTAGAGAATTGGCTATGCAAATATAGCAATACCAGTTAATAAGTCACGTGACTCGTTGCTAGGCAACAAAAAACAAGGAAAATTGGCAAATTGAAACCTTCTTAATATAACCTGCTCAGCCGATTTTCTCCATATTTGTTTCAAATAGTAAAAACATGTTAAAAATCTAAATAATAGGGATTAAAATGCAATTTTACATCACAGTTAATTCAGGCAAAGAGTCAGAGTCATGGCTTCTCTAAAAGGAATGGTCATAAGTTACTGTACCCCAGGGTACCTGCAAGATAACACCCCTGCCGTGTTCTGTACCTTAGAATGATATTTGAATCATTGAATTATCAAAGCCCCTTGTGACCTTGCAAAATGAGGTACAATAATGTTTTTAGGGAATTTCCAAATGTTCCCTCCTGGATACAAGTTAGCATGCGTCTTAAACTCGTATAAAGACATTTGCAAATTAGCGTTTTTCTCGCAATTTGATTTCAACATTGAAAATGCAAACATCTCCGGTAATCATCGATACTGGCTAGTGGCTGGCTTTCGCTTTTCTTACCCACCATCTTCTATTTTGGTAAATTCTTTTCATGCTGATCCTCGATTGTCTCTTTCAGAGGCACGGATCATTGGCATGGACATTTAGTGCATTGGTTTGTGAAAAAAATATGGCTTATTTCTTGTAACCCCCAACTGGCAAAAGTTTAGGGGGTTAAGCTGAGTGCAAATTTGGCCAATGCACTAACAGCCCAAACTTAGGCCCCGATGATGAGAGAACACCACTGTTAGTTCGCGTTGGGAAAAAAGCAAATAACTTTATATGTGAAAGTGTGCTAAGAAGCTCTGAGGGGCCCATTGTTCTCTGGTCCCAAGAATTAACATTGAATGTAATCAAGACTCAGGCAATGGTCATCAGATCTAGACCAAATCTTAAAAAGATCAGTGAAAACACTGCAGATTCTGCTAGATTTGTGATCGCTGATTCCCCTGCAGAACTCGTTGACAGTATTAAGTATCTCGGTGTCCAAGTTGACCAGTACTTCGTCTGGGATGAGCACATTAAATCCGTGCAAGCCAATGTCTCCTGCTCATTAGGTTTTTCTAAATATGCAAAGAATTGTTTGCCAAAAACTGTTCTTTGGAAATTATATAGAGGTATTGTACAACCACATTTTCGATACTGCTGTTCTGTGTGGGGGGAACTGTGCTGAGTTCCGACTGGTTAAGCGTCAAAAATTGCAGAATCATGCGGCTAGAGTTATTACAAATAGCAGCTACGATGCTCTTGCCGATGCTTTGATTAAGGAGTTAAAATAGCCAACTGTGAGGGATATGATTAGAAGCGAGACTGCAACAATTGTATTTAAGTCTGTTATGTGTTAATAGTCTCGCGCCTGATTATCTCTCACACTTGGTTATCAGAAATTCTGATCGCAATATTATCAACCTTAGAAATGCCTAAACAGACTTGCTTGTACCGTTCATGAAAACTAATAATGGGCAGAAAGCGTTTGCATTTCGTGGCGCGAAAATCTGGAATGATCTTAGCCGCGAGGCCAAACAAGCTCCCTCCTTATCTTCTTTTAAGAACAAGATAAAAGATTAATTGTAAATTTGTTGAAATTAGTTGTAAATGAATTATATTTATGATTGTAATTAGTTTCCTTTCCTCTTCATTAGTTTCAGTAGATTTTTAATTTGTAAAGTTTTTGGCACCCCCCCCCCTGAAAATCAGTCATCTTGACTGACGGGGCTACACTGGATAAGAAATCTTAGAATTGAAAAATGAAGTTTGAAGGTTGGCGGGAAGTTACCCTGGGTACCAGGCTCTCTAACATAAAATGTTAGAGAGTCTGGTACCCAGGGTAGCGGGAAGTTTGAATTGAAGAAAATCAGCCAATCCCATCAAGTTGTTTCAAGTCTTGCATCCTGATTGGTCCAGAAACAATTTGTTCCTGGCAAGATGTTTTTGCCGTTTTGACAAGAGTTTGGCAATAAGGCCCCCAATGGAGGGACAACAACAACATCAATTCACTTCAATTAGATGAGCGTAAGCTGAGGGTCCGTGTGTAGTGAGGCTACATATTATATACTTAACTTACCATTGCCACAGCAAAGATGCTTACCACCATCCAAGCAGTCTTCATGCTGAATGTTTCTGAAAGAAAACTGTCAGGAAAAGTAGAATTATTGTCTTGGTCTTAAGTTTGTTCTTACAAAGAGACAATGGAACAACAGCATGAAAATTTCCACTTTGAGCAATGGTGTTTTGCAGAACAAAGGCATTTTTGGCCAAAAATCTCATTAGAAAACCAATTTAGGTGGCAGTGCGGCATCAATAAATATGACAAAGAAAACTCCTACACACGCTATTGTTCTCCTAGCTAAGGAATATACACGCACGTGTCAAAATCATCAAGTACAATAGGCTAAGTTGATATTTGCATAAGCAGCTCTTGGATTAGTACCCTGGGTACCAGCCTCTCTAACATAAAAACATGTTAGAGAGAATAATAGGATCGATCGTGTTTGCTGATTGACATATCCTGCCCCTTCGATACAAGAATTGAAAGAAAAGAAAAGGAAAAAATTGAGGTGTATCAAGACTTGAAAAGAGAGATCAAGATGCTATGGAATGGGAGGGAAATTAAGATTGTACCAATAATCATTGGAGCTCTGGGTACCATTGGAAAGAACTTTGAGAATTGGTTTGAGAAAATTGAAGTGGAATGCAGCACAGAACTTTTACAAAAAGCGTGTCTGTTAGGAACTGCAAAGATCCTGAGAAAAGTACTGGACACCTAAGGCCAAGGGACTTGGCTTGCTATCCAGCAGTTAACCGGCAGTCAACATCAACGCCGAGGGAATATTGAACAATAATATATAATAATAATAACTAATCTATTTACAGTTGGTGGAAGCAATAGTTTTAAAGAAAACTAATAATTACCAACTATTTACAATACAAAGTTCAAACACAATTTAAACGTGAAATATATACATGAATCTATGTATCCATCATGCCCCTGTTTTCTGATTCATCTTTTCTGTTTTCTGAGGTTAGTACAAGCTTTGTTTCGTTGTTGCGCAGACCCTAGTTTTCCTTTGAGGAGGAGTTGAGGCTGCACGCAGGCAGGCTAGCATCCTATAGATCCTGAACCATTTTAAAGACTTTGCAATAATGACTGAAATAACTTTTGTTCTTACACAAGTGCACATAGAGAAATTTTCATGATTTGTAAGCATAGTCATATTTTGGTGATTTTTTCAAACGGTCTAAGTTTTTTTAATCACTTTGCACAAATTTATTAAATTGTCTCAGATATGCTGCGACTTAACAAAGAATTCTAAGAGCTGTGAAAAATGCAGGATACTCACCGAGATATCACAAGTGTGTTGTTGTCCTTCTTCTTCAGATGAGAAACACTTTGTGAAGTGATCTGTCTCAAGTGCTCATTTTTATTAACAGTCAAGCAAGCAGCTGCTTAAATGGAAAGTAATTGCTTGCCATGGAATGAGTTGGCCCTGTACAGTTGGTTCCACATTTGGAGCAAACTTCTACGCCTTTCTATTCTTAATCTTCCTTGCAATTTAAACTGTAAGAAAGTTTCGGCAAATAGTAATTATTTTGTTGCAAACCAATTTATTGGTATCAATGGACCTTAAAGGATCTGTCGTCAAAATGGGTCAAGTAATAGCAACTTTATGGATACAGTTGACCAAATAGTTATTACTTCCTGTAAATAGTAATTAATTTATTTGCAAAGCCAAGCACACATTTTGATTGATTCTAAGAGGATATGTGTGAGAGACAGAAACGTTTTGTATCCATTCACAATTTTCAAAATTTTTCCTTTTCATTGGAGAGAACAGAAATGCAAGAAATAGAAATTGATTGCCTCGTTTGAATAAATTGCCTGTTTCATCGTATTTCATCGTATGGCGAAATTGTACCAATAGCAACAAAGGAGGAACCTATGTTCAAGTTTACTATCGAGGAACATTTTGAGGGCAATTAGCCATTGTTTAGAGCTAAATTTACATCGCTAGAGCCAACCAAAAAGTCCAAGCTCTTGTTTGAAGGTAGATACGATGTTAGAGACTGCATGATAATTTATGTACTTGAAAAATAGGAAACAAATTGAGAAACTTTTACTTTTTGAATTTGAGAAACTCTGCTAGTAGAAGCAATTAGCGTTTAAAGTTAAGAAACTTCGTCACTTTTGGTTCTCACCTGTTTATTTTGATAAAAGGGAATCCTTGGCATGTTTTTACTTTATTCTCTCCAGTTTCTCGTATTATACCAGGTGGACCAGAAAAAAGTTCCCACTTTTGAAAATTCATAGTATCAACTCGTAAGAAACTCTGAGTACTGAAAATAAATCTGATAATTCTAAGAAACTTTCAGTACTGTCCCAAATTCTTTGTTCTCTTATAAGAAATACGTGTATGGCGGGCGTTAGGATACGTTGGAAGAGGAAATTTACCTGAAAGTAAAAATCATCTTAAAGAGAATCAACGGAGATAAAAGCCCCGCGCGGCAGGAGTCTGGGTATTCTATTATTAGCCTATTGTATTTGATTATTTCGAGACGTTCGTGGATATTGTTTAGCAAGAGGAACAATGACGTACGTAGGAGTTTTCTTTGTCCTATTTATAGATTGCCTCTACTTAGCTCCGTTGATTCACTTTAACATTCTAGAGACTGCCTGCCAATCCCAAGTTTCTTATAAAGAAATTACTGTCCTCCAATTGGTTTCCGTGTTTTTACAAATTAGTCTTATACAGTCTGCAAACTTGACAATAAGTTTTTTATTCTACTCCTACTTCTCAATGATACCCCCGGGATGTAAATCCCCAGTCAATACTAGAACATGTAACATTATTCATTTTGAAATTTGATAGCAACTGTAAATCAAACATTTAACTTGCCAGGAATGGACTCAATCTACGCATCAACATGGCTTCAACCAAGGAAAGGTTGCGTTTCCTGAAAATCTCAGTTTGTTTGGCTATAGTTCTTTCGTTCACTAGAACACAGACTGCCGTACAGGTAATCATCTTATTATTGAATTTTCTGGGAAGCATTTCAAGGTCATTTTGAGGCAGGTACCTTGTGGTGGCTTTATCTTGGTTTTACATGTTTGTCTTTTGTTTTATGTGAATTGAAAGCAGAAGACGGAAGTAATTCACGAATGTTACTTTGTCGACGGACCAACTAACTTTATATTCTGCTCGAATCTTCTTCCAAACAACAACACGTCCATGTGTTTTAGAAAGCCAATCTCCAAATTGAAGCATGGTTCTTTTGTCAATGCAGCAAATGTAGGCCGAAATGATGAGTTCAAATTCGCCGCATCAGGTTTTGTTAACCAAAACCAAACTCAGGAGCAGGGAAATCAAATCACTGAAAAAAGACCAATTTTTACATTTTTACCCTTTGTTTGTATGCGTAGCTAACAAATAAACTGTTTCTATGAAACAGTAGGCCAAGTGTTTTGAAAAATCTAAATAGAGGGGAAGAAACCTTTGTAATATGCAGGTTACACAACAATGTTTGGCCATGGTTTGGCATTGTTTTAGGTCGATCTGGGGGGACTTGACTTTCAATTGTACGGGGGTGTGCACTCCAAGAGAGAAAATTTCACCCGGCTTCAGGAATTTTATCCGGACACTTATGGATGTGGACTCTGTCTTTTATTTGCTAAGAAACATCTATTTGAATCTTTTTCAGGGAGATGGAAATTCTAGAGGGCAGAGTGGTCAATTTCTGGCTGGAATGACATTTAATGATCCATCGTTTTCACAACAGTCCTATCTCGTAAGTGCTGTGAAAACTCTGCAATATCTTGAAAATTTTCAGAGGAATATCTTCAACAGTACCACGCAAATTGATTTTGAGGGAGGAAACTTTCGCTTTTTCGCATTTTTAACCGAAATTCTTTGAAGTTTATTCCCCGAAATTTCCTAATATATTCAACTGGTGATATTCCTCTTCTTATTATTTTGTTGCATGCCCTATCACAGTGCAAGGAAATTGAAGATGATCTTGTTTAGCAACAACCCTTTCGGACTATGCAGGGGCGGATCCAGACACTGTGACTACTGCTGAAGCAGTAGCCAGATTGTCAGATGCTTATATTTAGTTATTTAGGTACACAACTATTTTCAAAAGGCCACACCCTAATATTTCGAATAATCTCACCTTGGCAGTAGTCACAATATTTCCTGGATCCGCCACTGGATCCGTCTCTGTTTTTGGCAAAAACATAAAAAATTGAGCTGGGGAGCGGGGAGGGTTGCAATTGTAAAATTTGTAAATAGTATTGCTGTAAATTAGTTTAAGGTTTAAGTTAGTTGGTATTTATTAGTTTGTGCCTTCTGCCATAAACTACGTTAGTTTATCCAACTGTAAGTAAAGTGATTATTATCATTATCATTATTATTTTTATTATTATTATTATTATTATTATTATTATTATTATTATTATTATTATTATTATTATTATTATTATTGCTATGCTACTAGCAAGCATATGTACGGAAGATTCAGAAAAACCATTGCAGAGTCGAGGAACATTTGAGATATTACAAAATTCTATAAGATATTTTTTTATATGTCAAGTAATACCTAAAACTAACTATAATACATTATTGGTCCCATCCACAGCGGGAAAAGACACGGGGTCACCTTCTTCTCACTGCAGATGGGACTTACAAATTAAGGCACACAATATCCAAAAAGTAAAACAAACAAACAGACCAACAATCAAAATAACGAAAGACAACAATAAACAAAAGACAACGTTAACCCCCGGGGGGTCTACCTTGGAGAAAAACAACGGGGATGTGCCTGCCAAAAGAAAATTTTATAACCCTGTCCTGGAATACATGTTTGAAAACATAGTATCTGTCCTGGATAATGCAAGTGTTTTTTGTGAGTTACCTTGATTTTGCATGTCAAATCTGACCTGTCCTGTGAAAAAAGCTTTAATTAACATATCTGTGCCGGAATAAATACACAAAAGGTATAACCCTGTCCTGGAATTTTCTTCCGAAAATGGGGCCCTATTGGCAGGAACATCCCCGGGTGGTGCTCAATGTATTAAGTAGACCCCCCCTCCGGGCGTTAACCACGAAAACCAAAAGCAAAGTCAAGCAAGGAAAAAGAAAAAGAGGGAAGTCGCTGCTATGAAATTACTTGAAAAGAGTTGCTGGCAAAATCTCTTGGATCGTTCAGTGAATGATATTGTTGCCTCAATAATCATTCTATTCTCGACTACATTCAAATCAGAAATTCCGTACAATAGCAATTCACACACATCTTTTGAATCTATATTTGTGATGTCTAACCCAGGTTCATCAATCAATCGTCAATCGCATCAAGTCAAACTGAGGGCAATTCCTCGGGCAATGCAGGAGGAAATGCTCGCTATTTTCGTTTCCCGTACCACATAAACAACGAGGGCTTAACCCGGGGGAGGGGGGGGGGGTAACTCCTATATGTAGCTGAACGGGGACGTGCCGCCCATAAGGATGTGTTCGAAAGCTTCAAAATCCCTAAATATGGGTCTCAAAATGTAGCGATTCCAATAGCAATAGCAATGAGTTGGTTTTAGGCCAGGCGGAGAATGCAGCAATGGTCCCCCGACGGGGAAATTTATGAAAACAGGCTGACTCGGTCAATTTTGGGGTGCTGAGTTCGAAAATCGTTGGTATACAGGCAATGGGTGGGCGCCTTCAGCCTCCGCTTCAGTAACGAAATGCGTTTGACTAAATCATATAAGTCAAAATTAGAAGCTATCAGGTAATAGAACTCATACTAGCCGGTTTCAGTAGATCTGCCCTAAAACTGGTTCATGATTATCTTTCAAATAGGAAAACAGCGAGTTAAGGTCAATGAGTCATTCAGTTCCTGGCAGGAATCAATTAAGGGTGTACCACAAGGCTCTGTGTTGGGGCCCCTCTTATTTAATGTATTCATAAACGACCTGTTCTTTTTGGTGGAAGAGATTGAGATCTGCAATTACGCCGATGACACGACTATCTATGTGTGCGGTCGTGAACTAGAACATATAGTTTCTAGCCTTGAAACAGATGCTCAAAGGCTCTCTTAGTGGTTTCTTGATAATAGTACGAAGTTGTATGCTGACAAATTTAATCTTTTGATTTTTGGAGAGAAAAACACTGGCGTATTGGTGCAACTACGATACCAGAATCTGTTGAAGGAAAGCTTTTGGAAGTACAATGGATAAGAACCTTGATTTAAAAAATCATCCAGCCATAATTTGTAAAGAGGCTGCACAGGAGTTGCATGCACTTGCGCGTATTTCAAACCATGTGGATGTTGATAAACTGAGGGTTATGTTATGATGAACGCTTTCGTTATTTATCAAATTACCTATTGTCCAATTTTTGGATGTTCCATGATAGGTCAGTTAATAGGAAAATAAACAAGATCCAAGAGAGAGCTTTGAGAATCGCATACAAAGACAGCTGTTCAAAGTTCGAGGAATTACTGACGAAAGCAAACACAGTGTCTATTCACCACAAATGTTTACAGTTGCTTGCTACTGAAGTTTTTAAAATTCAAAGGAATCTCAATCCAAGTTTCATGAATAAAGTCTTCATCGAGAAAGATACACCATACACCCTTTGTAGTGGCAGAAATATTTTAACACCAAAACGAAACACGGTAGGGTATTGTATTGAAAATGCACGTTTTATTGGATCAAAGATATGACACTAAATTCCTTGTTTCAAAACAAAAATTAAAAGCTGCGATTTTGATTGCAACTTGCGACATTGCTTTCCTTGGGACTTCATTAGGACATGTTGGGACGCATATGAGGCATGCGATTGAAACAGCGCGAACTTTGTAATTCGATCTGGAATTTTCGAATTTAACAAATGCCGCCATAGTGAAACTAATCAAGATATCAATAAATTGCCACGGCAGATTTACAGCAAAAAACCCTACGTTCCTTCCAAGCTATTTATTTCAAAGAAAACGGCAATAAAATTTTACACTGACATTTTTAAAGATTTGAGCCCCATGTTTGAAAGGGGGTGGAGCCACTGCTCTCAGAGCTCCCCCCTTGGGTCCATCCTTGGATTTGAACGCAGATAATATTTTTGAGCACACTTAGTGTCTGATTATAAGTGACATCTATTTAGCATTCTTATTATTCTTGAATATTTATAGATTTATTTTGTATACTTCTTCTATCAGAATGAAATGTATCCGAAGACTGCTGTTGTACCAAATACGATGAATATACAGAAAGCATGGCAGAATGGATATACGGGAAAAAATGTAACGATTTGTATCAGCGATCCAACTGGGGTAGACTACAACAATGCAGAACTGAATAAACGATTTGTAAGTTGAAAGCTTCAGATATTTTATAGAAGTTTTTTAGCTGGGTTGGCTCAGTGGTAGCACGCTTGACTACTAATCTTAATGTTAGTGGTTCGAATCCCCGCCCTGCCGAACTTGCTACGTAGAATGAAGAGAGTCGCCAAATCTCTGTAATTTCAGGATAAAGCAATCACGAGGTGTCGTCATATCAACAGGAAGGGCCAGGACGCTGCTTCAATAAGCTTAGCTTCTCAGCGTCCTGAAATTACCTTTGGATGCTAGGTATAGGTATAGCAAATATACACGTTTTTTATAAGACGCTGGATTATAAGAAACTAGTACCACGATCACAAAAAATTTAAGAAACTCTAGTACTATGATCAAGAACAACAAAGAAACTCTAACATTTTATTTCTGTATGTCTCCATTATTTTATATCTCTCCAACAAAGCTACCTTCATATTTGTGTAACTTATGACTGCAAACATTGGTAACTTTTTGCCTTAATGTGCATGGCTTATTCATGGTGACAATATCAATGCAAAATACAAGCCTTTTGTCGATAAGAAGGCTCAACTTCGAACGATAACGCAATTTTTAGGCTCAAAAAATAAGAAATTAATTAAGAAACTTTTACTACTAAAACACCGACATTTTCATGCGAAATTAAGAAACTTTTAGTACTAAGTGCTGATCCAAGTTTCTCATGAAAAGAAAAACGCGTAGTTTGCAACGCATGTGATAATGGCGTTCAGGTCTTTTGTATCTCTGAGACTCACACTGTTCCAATACACAGTGTGCCTAGGGTGGGAAAAAATTAATTTTTGAGTTTTTGATTTTGAACCTTTGAGGGATATTTTTCAATTGCATATACCCTGTACTAAAAGGTGCAAAAAACCAGACTTCAAAATATCCATCCGTTCCAGAGATACAGCACTTCAAAGTTGCAAGTTTCACAAAACTTAACTGAACGAATTCTTCAAGCAGCATTTTGTCTCAAATAGTATGCATCAAAAATTTTATCATTGATTCACTTCCCCTAAAGTTACAGCGATTGCAATAGGCTTATTCAAAAGCTGGGGAAATAAGCTTTCTAACTATCATAAATAGAATTTGATATTGGCAATGAAACGATTTCAATTTTGGGAGCAAACTTGTGACTATTTCTTTTTTTATTTCTTATTTACCTTGGATCTGTAAAAAATATGCAACAGATCAGCCGTTTACACTGTTCCTGCTGCTGATCCGTGACACTTTTCTTCCTTTTATCTTTAGAAAAGTTTGCTTTGCAGAGGTGTAAATATTCTTGAACAGTAACAACCTTTACGGGTCAAAACTGGACCGGTACAGTGTAAACGTTGTTTGAATGTCCCATATGTCTATTGTCCAGGCAACTGTTTGAAAAATAAAGTAAAGATCAAGTATGGAATTATATTTGTTAGCCGTCTGCGGTTCTCTTTAGTCCGTTGGGTAACAGATTATTAGCGAAGCCAATGAAATACCATTTGAAAATGGTTGCCACACCGAAATCTTTAATCATATTCTATGTATGATTTAATCTGTTCATCTCTATTGGATATTGTAGGTTAAGGAAGCAAGTTATAACTTTGATCAGAATATTTCAGATGTTTCACCATACCTTGGACGGTACGTTTCTCCTGTCTTTTTTCAGTAACAAACTTGAACTATTCTTACTAACAAGGACAGATTTTGTAACACAATAGCATAAATAAATTACTTTTGTTGACACCTGAATTCAAAGCGATTAGCGATTGCAGACAAAGGAAATTCCCTCAACCAGTAATTCAAAGCAAACAAAGTTTGAAAAGTTTCTCTGAAATCCAGGCAGCTAGCGCGCTCGTTGTGCATTCCAGATCGTTGTTTATACTTTAGATTCATTCGAAATGACACTCTGATGAGGACACAAGTCCGAAAGGCCTCTGTGTTAAAACATATCTTAGTAGTGTTTCTTGTCGTCCAACCTTTCCACATCAAGTTTCTAGTTATATATTTTACAAAGTTTTTTTTGTAGCTCAAGGAATAAACATGGCACCTCAATGGCAGGATTGGCAGCAGGCGAAGCTAACAATGGTGTTTGCATTGTTGGAGTTGCATATGAAGCTTACATTTCATGTAAATATTTTAAAACAAATATTGAAACTATGAAATATGACAGATTGTCTTGGTATATCATGCTCAATCCCCATCCTTCTGACATAGGAATGACGTGATAGGTTCTCAACCAATCTGAAAGGTGTGTCTTTCGGAATAAATCAGAATTAACAAACTAAGCATTAATCCACAAAAGACCGAATACATGATAATTGGACACCCACGAAAAGATATCATCCTATGGGCCATTGTCATGTCACATTTCTTTTGGTTAAAGGGGCTGGGTCACGTAAAGTAAACAAACTTCTTTCGAAACGACGATTTTGCAGCTTTTTTGACAGGCCATATCACACAGATTTTCCGCTATTTTTCTCAAAAGGAAAGCTCTATTTTGAAGATGAACTCTTGAACTTCAAGGAGAAACAAACGAAACAACCATACGTTGTAAGATTGCAAAGATATTAGTGGATTTTTAGTAGTAACTTTATTGTGGATTCACCCCATCCACCAAAATCTGTGCAGAACACAATGGTCACGTGTGGGCAACAATACAGATTATAGAGATAACAGGTTTGTTTACAGTTACGTGACCCAGCCCCTTTAACTTAGGCGTCGTGCCGAATCGAGTGAATTTCGAACAATTTTGTCTGTTTCGGCGCGGCGCGATTCTTATAAAACCAAATTGACACTTGGTTCGACTGAGTCGAACCATATGCCAAAGGCTTCTCGACTGGGTCGACTTGGTGCGACTTATAAAACCAAATTTCAGTCGCGCCGTGCCACGACTGAAAGTCGAACTAAAATTTGTATGGTTCTGCACGGCGCGGCACGACTTATAAAACGGGCCTTACTTGATCAACGAAGTTTCATGCTTCGCTAGTAGGTGGCATTTGAGTCAATGCTTGGTGATATTGAGTGATGAGGCCCAGCATCATCCAGCATCGGATGCCAGAGATAGCGTATAATTGCTTTATATTAGTGAGAGTCGTGCTTTGATGATCCCAGACCCGTGGGAACCCCATATGATTTTCTAGTATTTGCGCTAGAGTTAGAAAATCTTTGGAGAATTAGTTATTCACAAAGGAGCATGAACATGTTTACCTTATAAAACATATAGTGAACGATGGAGAAGAGGGACAACATCCACAGAGAGCAGGCATCGAGTTGATCTTTTGCGCTTTTTTATTTATTAAGTTATCTGCTAACTAGTTTCGCCCACTAGGGCATCGTCAGAGCAACATCAACTGATCGCAAAAGATCAACTTGATGCCTGCTCTCTGTGGGTGTTGTCCCTCTTCTTCATCGTTCACTATATTTTCCCTTCTCAAAACTTGGTACTGTAGTATATACTAAATAATAGCGACCAGAAGAAAAACGGACGCAAAAAAAGACAGATTTTTCAGCACGCTGAGGCCTTTCAAACTACCTTATAAAACATATATTTGTGAATTATCAAACACTATTTTCAAAAACCTTTCCCGGCAAGTGTCGGGAATATCCTTATCGTTGAATTACAAGCTTCCCTCGATATGGTATTTTAGTGACATAAAGTGCTTCTTCTCGCAATTTTTTACGATTTCAGGCATCCAGTAGCAAATCAAGTAACTAGAATGCATACAGTAAGAACCCGCAAAATAGAAACCAGTTTTTTCAAAACAGCCTGTTGGGTTTCTTTTTAGGCGTTAATCTGCAACCAGGCTGAAATGTTTCTTATCACATGGTAAAGAAAACTTCAAATCTTTAAAGAAACCCCAGAACAAACGCCATCAAGCAGTATGTTCTTGTTACCTAGTATTCTCTCCAAATTTGGTCAATCATAGCATGCATGCCAAGTATACTGTAAATGGAGATGCTTTTGCATGAAATCTCTAAACAATATTTAGCACCTGATTTTAACAAAAATTACTTAATATGAAAATTTTTTGGGATCCTCCTATAGGAAACCTTCCAAGAATCAGGCTGAGAAGTTTCTTATATGAGGGCACCATTTCTCAAAAAATCAGCCTGAGGTTTCTTATAGAGTGTTTTCTATTTTGCGGGTTCTTACTGTATCTGCACTTTCCATTGCTCAATTGTCAATTTCTTTCCAGCCGTGAAAACATTATTATCAGACAGATGGAGCGCTGGAAGAGACGAAACCCAGATCGTCGCTGATTCTTTCTCCTTTGAAAACCAGAGAAATGACATTTACTCATGCTCCTGGGGAAATATGACGATGTTTCAAACTAACGTTGCCTACGTACCTCAGAAAATAAAGAATGCAATTAAGAGAGCTGCAGAAAAGGTATGACAAAAACGTGTACGAAGCATTTAACTTTTCTTGTCTATAATACCCCTGAGGGACCATTATGGAAACAAGGCTGCACTGACCTTTTAATGCTATCCCTGCCATTTGAAACTACGGGTGCTTTTATACTGGATTTTAGTTTTTATTATACTGTACACATGTAGATAGCCTTCTTTCTTTTCGTAAATTTTTATATTACATTTAATTTTTAGTTGTGTGGCAAAATTTTACATGCATACATATGTATAATGGCTGATATTATTGATTCAAAAACTCTGCGAATCTCGTTCTCAGAAGCTTCAAAGCATCACTTCCAGCCCGGGGGTTTTTTAGTATATTTTGCTGACGGGATGTGCACTCCTTTCCGGGTATCGTTTTCGCCTCTTTTTTCTAAAGCTGGGTATCAAAAGAAGGCAATTTTTCTAAAGCCGGTTGTCAAAAATGTTATTTCATTGTTTTTCGACCAATTTTTACATTTTGGGAGATGCTTCTCGCCGATTTTTTCTACAGCCGGCTATCATTTCAAGGGAAAATTTCTGAAGCCAGGTGAAATTTTTTTACTTGGAGTGCGCACTCTCGTACAATTGAAAGTCAAGTACACCTCCCGGGGCTTTAAAGGGAATAGACCTCATTCACAATTAATATCCATTCGAGGCGAATGATGCAAATCCCAGCACAGCAAGAAATTTACACCATACCTATTTTGATAGACTGATGATATGGTCGTAGTTATCGCTATTGAAATACTGCCGGACGCTCCTAACTACAGTATGAGCGGTCTCGGTCTGGTGCAATAGTCTCGTTTTGAATAGCGATTACTGGGACTCATCGTAATCAGTCTACCTATTTTGATGCAAGTCCACGTACAAAACTCTTTCATGCGTTGCTAAGAGCAATGCACGCTTTTGGGGCTTAGCTCCACATCATACAGTCCATTTGATGCTACTGCTTTACCAGTTATTCGGGCGCTTAAATGGCCGACTGTCAGGGAGCTTATTGATTTTGAAGCTCAGAAAATGGTCTTTGAATCCCTTAATGGTGACGTGCCTTCTTATATGAAAGACATGTTCACGAGAGTCAACAACTCTACCAGTCGTTCTCTTAGAAACGCCGAAGTCAATCTCAGGTTGCCATTATTAAAATCGGCAGGGGGGCAGAAATGTTTCGCGTACCGAGGCGCCAAGCTTTGGAACAGTCTTGGCCCTGAGATCCGAAATACTTCAACCCCGGCGGGTGCAGTACTGAGTGAAAAGTGACACCACCCGTGTCCATAAAATCACTGAGAAAGGGTATAAAACTAGCCAAAAGCTAGGACCTAGGATTTAGAAAAAAGGGTATGTTTTGCAAAGGTAGTCAGTGAATTTAAAAATAGGGGTAAATCTTCTGAAATTTTACTGATCAGCTGATGACAAAAATGGAATGAAAAACCCAACACAAAGAGTAAAGTGAAATAATGTATCAAACAGTTGGTCTTAAAGCAAGGTCACAAGGTCAACAATTGTCTTGAGTGTAGCATGAGTACAGTAATAGTGTGTCCACACAGTGACAGTAATAGTGTGTCCACAGGTTGAGGTTGTTGTGTTGTAAAATGGCCTACATTCTTAGGCTTTCATTTAGATTGCTGTCACTGCCTGGCTGAAAAGCAACAGTTGTAATTCAGGAACAGAAGCTTGCCTTGTTTTGTGCATCATACTTGCTTTATCAATCATCCTGGATAAATGTAACTGAAGTGTAACTGATGTTGTAGCAATTATATAAGTTAAGTCGGTATGATATGATAATACCATTTTCATCCATTTTTAATCGTGCCAATTTGAAATCCTAACAATACCAAAAGCTGAAGGGCAAAGAGTTGAAACCTCCTTATTTTCATTCACTGCACTTGTCTCTCCTTTATTCCTTGAAACTAATCTTCTTTCTTGCAATGTATCTCTGTGTTTTTGCTGGTTTGTGTTGATATTTCTGCCATTTATAATCTCGATTTCAATCGATGTCTTTATACACGGAATGGAGGCTAGGCGCTTGCCCTTTTGTGTTTTTGTTTTTATGAGTGTGTGCAGTTTGTGTGGCTTGTGGTAAAAAAGGAAAAAGAATGTCAAACAAGGATTGTCGAGGTGTAAAGAGGGGTGAGTGCCAAAACTGCAATATATGTGAAATGTTTCTGGCAGAAAAAGGCACATTTATGTGCGCTTACTGTGGATGTCCCCCTGCAAAGCATGAGATTGAAGAGGTCAAAGATGATGAGCCGTCAAAGTTATTACAACCTGCAACAGGAGCTTCAACCAACGAAGAAGGTACGAGTTAATTCAAGTCATGAATCATTAAGAGCATTTTCATTCATAATATACCTACCAAGATCTGACACCCCTCCGATCAGAATTTTCATCCTCCCTGGATGAGCACAAGTAGAAATTTCTGAATCTTCAAATAATTTTTGCGCATGCGCATTTTCTGCATGTCCTTTCATACAGGAATAGGAAATGAATTGACCAATCATTCACTGTCCTGTCCTTTTCCTTTGGAATTTATAAATACATTGAATGAAATATATATCTTGAGCAAATTACTTCGGAAAACATCTGTATTCTGCGATTGCTTAAGAGTGAATTTTTCCTTCTAGTGATCCTTGCAAATACCGTTACTGTGCGTGAGGAAACTGGCTGCCTTACAGCTGGTAACATCAGCTATGAAGAAAATGTGGTAGTGAAAGATGACGCATGCAATTTAGGGAAGTTTTCGTGTTCCAGTGATGATCGTAGTAGCGGCATTAAATACTACACGGAAACCCTTGCCAAAATTCACGAAGCTAAGCTTGTACCAAAAAATGTTTTGGAGCTAAAACTGGAGAGTAATGGAAAGGTGCAGGTCATATGCAAAGCATGCTCGAAAGGGAAGAAAGAGAGGTTTATTGAGCCAGGTCCAATTTCTAAGGCTATGTCAAATGTAAAGGCCCATTTAAAAACCCCAAGTCACTTGAAAAATGTTAACATTTATCAATCTAATGTTCAAAAACTGGAAGCCAAAAAGATGAGCGAAGAAAGCAAAGAAACGTCTGAGTTGCGATTTAAGGAAGTAGAAAGAAGGTTCCCCGGAGGATTTCAGCTACTTAGATTTGGTGCTTCGAGTGGAAAATGCCGTTGCAAGAGTTGCAATCAGCTTATAATTTTGATGCCCGAGCGCGGATGTTACATCAGCAACTTCGAAGCGCACAAAAAGTCGTGTGGCACAACACCAAAACGCAAACAGAGCAGTATAGAGAGCTTTGTTATACCCTCCAAAAAACCAAAGACTCAATGACTAGCTACTGAGAAAAATGCCAAACCATGTTTAGGATTTCACCGCAAAGTAATTTCAATTAAGAACAAAGAATATCAGCTGAACAAAATCACTGAAACCTATAATGAAGGGAGCAATGCGGGCCAGATATCTTGGTATTCTGTCCCAAGATTCATCAGTGAAGTTGACGGTCAACAAGTAAAAGGGACGATCAGAAGTGCAAAGTGTGCAATTATTTTATTTGATTCGGAGAAATCAATATGTTCTTTCTGTGAAGATCTAGTAAGGAATCAATCTTTTGTGAAAAGGGTACAGAGGGCAAATGAAGCATCCCAAGAAAGTGACTTGAAATCTTTATCTGGAAGAAACAACAGATTTCTTAGCGATGAAATCAGGCTTCAAAAACTCAGAAAGTATCGAAAAGTTTGTGAAAGTCAACGACTTAAAATGTACAACCTTTGTAAAACAATTGCACGGCTTCGATCTTCAAGAAAAACTCTTCTTGACCGAATTGGCGAAAACGCAAATCGTGGAGATGTCTCAGCAATCATTAATGATTTAAATTCGGCGTATGAGAAAGGTCTCCTGTCTGGAAAATCAAAAGTACTGCAATTCATCAGCAATATCGTGAAAAATTTTCAAAGAAAGTCCCCGCGTTACAACAGCTTCACGAAACAAATCTATAGTTGCCTTCGAATTATTGGGGGGCCCAGAGCAGCACGATTTATGTCGAAGAATCTAGACGGGCCATCTGACGACACCCAGAGAAGAACTAAACGCAAGTTCCAATTTAACTACCATCCAGAGAAACTTTCCGATAGGGTGTTCCAGAACCTTGCCCATATGTATGAAAATATCAAAAGGGAAAAGAAGATCGTTGGCGATGTCCTTGTCGAGACTGCCGAGGATGAAACCGTTATAATCGGAAAAGTAGAGTGGGATTCAAAAACCGACCAAGGATGGGGATGGTGTGGCAAAAATGGGGACAACCATGTGTGCCAGGAGGGTTTTGTGCACGTTGTAGGAGCTGATGATGACGCCTATCAGAACTTGACCGATGCCTTTAAGAATAATTGCGTTGCTGGGTATGCCAGAGTTATCTTGATCAACCCAGTGCACCAAGATTTGCCTCCACTTGTTGCCCTGCTCCAAGCGGTTTGTAATAAGTTCGACCACCACTTCGTCCAAAATCAGTGGAGAGAAATACAAAGGCTGTACGATCGTCATTTGTTGCATATCCTCGGTCCTCTAGTTGGGCATTCATCCGACGGTGACTCAAGAAGAAGAAAACTTCATCTGGCAAATTCATCCACGAACGAAGAACCTCGGTATCAAATAGACCACGAGAACTTCACGATGAGTGCAGCAGTAAAGAAGTCAGATGATAAAGTATATGTCAGCGGTCTATCCGATCAGGATTTCATTCATAATTCGAAAAAACTTGTCAACCATTTGATGCACCCATCTAGAATCATGTACCTTGGCAAGAACATTTGTCATGTAAATCATCTGCAATTACTCATGGATCACGAAGGGATTGCAAGATTCGATCATGGCTTACAACAACCTGACATCGATCGTCGAGACAGAATGAATTGGGAGAGTGCTCAACGCCTGCTATTTCCCAAGGTGCGAGAGTCCATGCAAAAGATTCAATCAGGAACAGTGCAACCACAAGAAAATGTAATTGGTACGTTATTCTATTTGAATATGGCATGGAGATACGTAGAGATTTTCTACTCCTTACAAGCTTCCTTGGAAGAGCGAGTGTCACAAGCCTCGTATGTTTGCAATTTCCTCAGAATTTGGCGTCTATGGGTTTTCAAAACCAAAGGATTAGCCCTTAAAGAGAATTTCCTTTCAAGAGAAACGTTCCAAGATGTCACCATATCATGCCATCACGTAGTTCTGTTCATGAAAGGTTCAAGAGATTTTGCACCAAACCATCCAATAGAGTTCCAGCGTCTTGGTAGCGATGTTTGCGAAGAGTTCTTTTCTGCCAATGGCTCTTTCGTAGTAAATAAGCACAATTATACCATTACTGACATGTTTCGTAATCTCAACAACATGCAGTTTCTTCAAGAGGTGTTCGCTGATTCAGATGGTCCTGTAAATCCTAAAAGGCACCGAAAAGGTGAAAATATCTGGAAGAAAGGCAATCAGCAGCCAGAAATTGCACCAGATCTTCGCTGTTTTCCGTCAGATGCTTCCTTTTCAAGTGCATGGGAAAAAGGGTTAAAAGAGTGCCAAGATGATCTACGTAAGATCGGCATCAAACCTGACGATGAACTGCAGAGTAGTTCCAAGAACAGCTGGTTCTTTTCACCACATCTAATCAATGCAACTAACGAGACGCAAATCATGGAGCAAATGCGTGTTGACCACGGCAATCAAGAAATTTCAACTGGAAATGCAGTTAGTTCGGAATCAAGAAACCAAGAAGAAGCGATAGAAAATGAAGCTGCCCTTTATGTGGAGCAATATTCAGAGCTTGCACTCCATCTTAGACAAGTTGCAGATGAAATCGACGTATGTCCAGATGACGAAATTCCTGCTGTAAAAGATGTACACTTAACTGTCCATGTGCCTGATGTAGGGGAAATTCACAAGTCGACTGTCTTTGCTATGCTGAATTCTTCACCTGAGGGTCTGTCGAAAGATCGATTAAGAAGAGTTAAATCGAAACATGTAAATGTATCATCAGCTTCATCTGTAAACCTTGCAAACGAGGTCGGACTGTTTGATGATGTTGCGGTGTGTTTGAATAAACAGAAAACATTGAAACTGGGTCGTATAATGCGAATGAGGAACAAAACAAGAAACGTTGTCGAATTCAAGAAGCCAGTTTCATTGAACGCCAAGTCTACGTATCCGAATCTCCAGTTAACGATTAACTTTTATTACCAAGAGGGCAACGAATATACATATGATGTATCCAAAACGATCTCCGATACAGTTGGCTTCCATTCCATTGTCATGAAAGTAAAATTGAAATTAAGGGAAACCGGAAGATTCAGCTTAGATCCAATTGATTTGCTGTCTTTGGAAGATTTTAGGAAGAATATGCTGAAAAAAAAGAACACACAAAAAGAATCGAGGAGACAGGTGGCTACTGCTCAGTCCGCAATCAGCGCAGAGGGACGAGTTGTTTTGGTAACGAGAGGTGCGGAGAGTGACAATGGTGATGATCGCAGACGTTCGCAGAGAGCAAGAAGAGTCGTGCTGTATGAAGCAGAGTAATGGAAGAGGATTATAAAGCTTCCAGCTATTCTTCAAGACCGTCAATGCGGCTTGGATTAGGAGCACGCATTTCGCCATAAGTAAGAAGTCTGAACCCCTCTTAACGCACACGAACAACTGAATTATTTTAAAATGGGTATGAGAGATTTTATTTTTGCGAAAAGTTTTTGCCTCAGATCAACCACAGGAAAAAATACATTCTCTTGCATGAAAATGAACGTTATTTGTGAATTAAATATTTTCGCGAGAGAGCACGCGAAACATATGTGGCCTTCCTGTGGACACTGAGAAGATAAAGAGGGTAGGTAAATGTAAAATGGGTAATGGAGAATGTGGAGAATTAGAGTAATAGCAAATAGCAATTGGGTATTGGAGTAGCAGTTTGCGAAATTTTCGTTGACTGAAAAATTCTCGCTCTCAGGATTTTACTAGCATTGCTTCCCTGTGGTGAGAAGTTTCTTGGAAAAGAGCGCCATTTGCAATTTTAGCTTTTGATTCCAACATTTCAAAATGGCCAAAGCACATTGGATTACCTTTCTAGAGACAGAGCAATGCTGTCAACGAATGGTAAGAGACGTTCAAATAATTATGGGTGGATTTTATATCTTCTAGAACCTGGAGCATTAGGCCTTTGGTTAGATTACTCTGTAAGGGCTTGTCTGATGCCTATGATTATCCACACACATGACCATGACATAGGCCTAACATATGCATGCCTACCTTGCACTAGTATCTAGGCCTACCAGGCAAAGGTCTTAGCCTCCTCGCATTTCCTATGCTGATTGAGCATAAGGAATAGACCAGATTTATTGCTATAAGCTTCCAATATAAGCCTAGAATCCATGATTTCCTTATGTTCCATTTAGAATATCACACCCACACAGACAGATGAGAATATATAACATAATTTAGTGTTCAGATAAAGATAAAGTATCTTCCACCCAAATCTAGATCAGACAACCCAAAACATCAGTGAATGCTCCAGTGTGTAGATCAACACCCTGGATTTACTAAGATGTATTTGGGATGTCTGATCTAGATTTTGGTGGGACAGCTTATTCATTTGTTGTGCATAAAGAGTAATTGTTTGGTTGGTTTCAGGACTGAGTATTTAGTTTATTGGACAGACAAAGATTAGAAACTTGAATTTAATAGAATTTGTTTGATTGTGTTTGTGTTGCATACCATTACAGAAGTTGAGTTTTGTGTGTGCCATTTCTTAACATAGATTTTTTATGGGTATTTAAAATCAGTGATTCCAGAAAAAAGGGTACTAATTTCATATGGAGGACCGGTAAATGTCAGTGAAAAGGGGGGTGAATCTTACTTTCTTTCTCAGTGAAAAGGGGGTCTTTTTTAGCATCATGGACTTGGGTGGGTGTGTTCCATTAAGTCAAGTGCACCCGCCGGGACTTCAACCCTGAGAGCGTTTAAAAAGAAGGTGCAGCCATGAATTTCTCACCAATTCTTTTCTGTTTTCTTTTATTTATTTATGACAATTTGTAATTAGTTTAGGTTTAGGTTTAGGATTAGGTTTTATAGCAAATGTCGTTTTTATTGTAAATTAGTAGTTATTTGTATGTTTTTAGCATGGCCCCCTGTAAATCAATTATCATTATTGAGGGGCTACCATGGGTAAAAAAGATAAAATGAAATGAAATGAAATATCAAGGCGAATGAGGTATTTCAGAAGAGCTGACGTCATTGTGAATAGGATGTATTGACATAGCTATATCGAGTGACCGCTATAAATTGGTCGAAAAAACGCCCATGCACCCATGTTTCTTTATCTACACATTGAAGCGGCACTTGTTAAAGTTATAAAATACAGCAGGGTATATTTCAAGAGGGTCCTGGCCAGCTTTTCACCATATTGATTTCCACTGATGTAGAAGAACGGAGATATAGCGATCTAGTCTAAAACATAGCTCAAAGGGAAGGTGCGCGCCACCTACTCTCTTAAGGCCAATTTCCATTAAAGCGAATCGTAACAATTGGTTCGTGAGATTGCCGGTGAAAGGCAGGAAAAATCAATCTCCATTTGCTCTCGCGACTGCTGGTAAGACAATAAACATTAAAATGAGAATGAAACTGAGTAACTTTTTGCTGGCGATCGCTGAAATGTTCAAGCAACTTGATCATTATTTATTATTATTGATACATCAAATATGATATCATCAAATATCAAGAGCATCAAATATAATATTGTATATTGAGATTGACCCAATCCCTCTAGCTACCCTACTGTTAATTCCATTGATTTATGCCTCAGTCACTCAAATCATCCCGTTCCATCCAATCACGACAATCACCCAATCACTCCCAACTCCCCAATCACTCTGCATATGTTTAGTCGTGTGTACCCCCCCCCCCCCCCCTCCCCCAAGTCCTTTCATAAAGAAGATTCTTATATCCGGGTTTTTACTGCATTAGCGGCACCTATGCCATAACGCCCGTTCTTTACTTCCTCGTTTAGGGGCGGAATGGCAAGGGAAACATCATTCTGTTTTCTGCAGGCAACGGAGGAACTTGGAACGGAACGTGCAGTTATGATGAATATCTTTCATTGATTTACACAATCGGAATAAGTGTGGTGACAAAGTATAACAACGCTTCTAGACAAAATGTGCCTTGCCCTGCTGTAAGTGCTGTGACGTACTCAAGAGATGGAGGGCTTGGTTTTTATCAAGAAGATAAGATGGTAAGCTTAAATTCTCAGATTTCCCACTGGGTGTGTCAAAAAAGAATGCAGGCGTCGGTCAAGAAATTTACGTTGTTCACTGTACATTAGAAAGGCTAATGATATTGCAAGCTTATACGCGTACCTAGCTATACATATTTATACATATTGGTAGAATTGATAAAGACCATTCAGAAATACACTATGACTTTTTAAACGTTTCGATTTTCATCTTCTTCAGTAACTGTTCGTACAATGACTTGGGGACCTACCTAAAAACCTGTAACAAAAGAAACAACTTAACAAGTGGACCTAGCTAATACTCATATTCCCAACTGAATGGAACATGTGTATTAGCTAGGTCCGCTTGTTTCTTTTGTTACCCTATTGTAATCTAGGTTTATAGGTAGGTCCCCAAGTCATTGTACGAACAGTTACTAAAGAAGATGAAAATCGAAACGTTTAAAAAGTCACATAGTGTATTTCTGAATTGTCCTTAAAATATTTTATTTGCTTAGATGAATTGGCTCTCGTATTATCGGCAGAATTGATAACATTTATTTTAGTAAATTTTTCAACCTGTGGAAAAATGGAACAGTGTGACGAGAGCGAGTTTCGAGCTATCTAGGCAGTTCCTCTACCGACTGAGCTATCCCGACACATGTTTTTACAGCAACATCGTTGATGGATATCCAGATCAGTGTGGTTACGTAACCAACAAGGGCAGATTTTGTAATACAATAGCAACATGTGTAGTTGATTGACACCTCAATTCAAAGCGATTAGCGATTGTAGACAAAGGAAATTCTCTCAACCAGTAATTCAAAACAAGCCAAGCCGCAAATTTTTCCCCGAAACTAGTAGGGCAAACTTTTGCCTTGTGCAAGCGAAAGGTGGTTTTTATGAGAAGTTACGCACTTACAACGAAAGAAGAAGGATAAATCTAAAGTTCTGTCTCGCGGATTTTATTTACTTGATTCAGGAGCTGTTTTGTAATCGTTTCATTTAAGCCCTAAATACGCCAGAATTAACAATGCCCTCTACTCGGCTCCTGAATCAAATAAAGAAAATCCGCCAGACAGAACTTTAGATTTACCCTTCTACTTTCGTTATAAGCACATAACTTCTCTTAAAAACCACCCTTCGCTTGCACACGGCGAGACTTTACCGTACTAGTTTTGGGGAAACCTTTGCGGCTTGGTTTGTTTTGAATTATTGGTTGAGAGAATTTCCTTTGTTTGCAGTCGCTAATTGCTTTGAATTCAGGTGTCAATCAAACGCAACCGTTGCTATTGTATTACAAAATCTGTCCTTGTTGACGTAACCTGTATTATGTCTAGCCCACGCGACTCAATGTCCGAAACGCGGACAGGCTCAATGCCCTCGACACAACCCTTACAGATTTACATCACCTTAACATCACACTTTTCCCTTCCATCGTCTTACGGTATATTTGGTAGAATTGATAACGAGGTGGCTTAAGATTCACGGAATCAGTCACTTGCAAAGAAGCACCGAAGAATTGGAAAAGCGAAGCTCGTAAAACGATGGACGAAAGACAGTCTGACGTCAAAGGACAAAGCACAAAACTATAACACCATGAAGCGAAAACGTTCCCCTACAAGAACAACGACTCAACTGATAACAACGAGAACGAGGCTAACAACAACAACAACAACAACATATGACAAGAACTTTTTTACCTTATAAGGACAAAATTATACTTGTAAATTAATTAACCTTATATGGAAATACAAAATACTATAAATAGAGGTTGATACTCTGAATAAATCAGTTGCTCTGAAGATGCCCTAGTGGGCGAAACTAGTTAGCAGATAACTGAATAAAAAAGCGCAAAAGATCAACTCGATGCCTGCTCTCTGTGGATGTTGTCCCTCTTCTGCTCATCGCTCACTATATATGGTAGAATTGATAAAATTTATTTTGATAAATTTTTCGACAAATGGAAAAATGTTATCAATTCTACCTAATATACGTAAGACAATGGAAGGGAAAAGTGTGATGTTAAGGTGATGTAAATCTGTCAGGTTGGGTAACAAGCAAGACAAACTGAATCTACAATCTTGGCCAAGACAAGCTGGGACATGAGCAATATTGCTTTCGTGATGTTTCCTAAGATCTTGAGACGAAAAGACACGTTTAGGGCCCTCTGATTCCCTTTCCTCTTTAATTTTATAAAGTAAACACAACGTAGATCACAGCGTAGATCGTTTTAGTCAGTCACACTCTGATGATACCATAAGATTGAAAGGCCTCAGTGTTCTAAGAAAAGTTTCCGTTTTTTGCATCTGCCTCTCATCATAGTATCTATCTTCTAATTTTATAATGTGGAGATGGCCGAATGGCACAAAATATCATGATTTGTAATGGGTCGTTAAGTCTGGGTTTCTTCCATGCTTATTCTGCATACACGTTTTTTTTCATAAGAAACTGGTTTATAAGAAAATAGCACTACGATGACAAAAATTCAAGAAACTCTAGTACTACACTCAAGAACTGTTAAGAAACTCTAAAACTTTATTTCTGTATGTCTCTCTTACTCTATGTCTCTCTAACAAAGGTACATTCGTCTTTTCTTGACTTTTAACTGCAAAATTGGTAAATTTTTGCCTTGATGTGCATGGCTTCTTCTTGATGACAATGTCAATGCAAAATGGAAGCCCTTTCTCGAGAAGAAGGCTCAACTTCGAACAATGCCGCAATTTTAGGCCCAAAAAGATAAGAAACTAATTAAGAAACTTTCACTACTAAAACACCGAAATTTTCATGCGAAATTAAGAAACTTTTAGTACTAAGTGCTGATCCAAGTTTCTTATGAAAGAAAACGTGTACTTTTTATCACTTCAGCCATCATGCTCTCTCAATAACAGATGTCAAACAACGGGAGCATCCTCGGCAGCAGCAGCTGTAGCCTCGGGAATAATGGCGTTAGTCCTTCAAGCAAAGTAAGTGCTGTGTTATTCTCCAATATGTCTATATTTTGACCGCTTTTACCTGTTGATTCAAAACAGGTAAAGTCAATGAGCTTTTTTTCGAGAGGCATCATGGGCGTCATGGCGAACACACGTGCCAGAGAACTCTTCAAAACTTTATCTGTTTTTACCAAAGTACCTTGTTTATTTAATGTTAGAAATCCTAGAATGTTTTAGAAAATCATCAGTTCAGTATGTCACAGTTATTCATCAGTTGAAGTTACAGATTTAAAGAAGAAAATGACGGAATTTTGTACTGTTAGCATGATGCGGGAGTTGTTGAGCGTGCAGCTCGAGAGCTTTCGCTCTGCAGTTACCCTATTAACGGGTCAAATTAATGAAGAAATCAAGTTGAACAAATTTGTCAAGTTCTTTAATCATTCTTAACACAGGGGGTGCTCTCTATTAGCTTGGCTACTGAGAGAGCTCATCCTTAAGAAATTCCCGTACATACAATTCCCGTAATTTGTATTCTTTAGTTAATTATTATTGTATTAGTGGTTAATTATGTTGGTTTAATTTTCTAATATTATTGTATTTAGTGTATTTGTTTAGTTAAAATGTTATTGTATGTGGTGGAATTTTAAAATTATATGAACTGAACTGAACTGAACTGAACTGAACTGAACTGAACTGAACTGAACTGAACTGAACTGAACTGATTGCATTCTAATCCATCTTTTCAAGGTAAGAGGCATGAAAGTCGGAAGTTTTCGTTATTTGAGATATTGCATTGTAGAGGCCAAAATCTCGTTCTGGGTACAAAGTTTAGCAAAGTAGCAAATTTTCACATTCATATATGTCATCATTTCAAAATTATGACAATTTTGAGAATTTTTTAAAAGCATAAGGGCTTTGACCATGAAATCAAAGTTTGGACAAATTTGCGCCCAAACTCCGATTTCACGGTCAAAGCCTTTATGAATTCAAATTCTTTATATCATCATAATTTCTAAATAAAGACAGATATGAATGTGAAAATTTGTCTCAAAAGTAAACTTTGTACGCATAATAAGATTTTAGTCTCAAAAATGCAAAATCTCAAAAAAACAAAATACTTCCGCTTTCGCGCCTCTTACCTTGAAAAGGTGGATTTAACCAGGGGGTGCTCTTTCCTCGATTATTTTTTAACTATGGAGAGAGCTCCTCCTTTAAGTAATTCCCTCCATACAAATTATTTTGTTTCTCATTCTGTATTTGTATAGTGTTTTGATTTCCTGTCTGTATTACTATGCTATGAATTTTTCTGTAATAGTTATTTTCGATAAATTGTATATAGTGGAATTTAAAATGAGAACTGAACTTAACTGGATTGAGCTGTATCGTTACAAACAACTTGCATTGATATAGGCTAAGATATAAATGACATCAGAAAAGAATACCATTGGCTCAGAATATGTTCCAAATCTTTAGATTGGTGCAAAAGGGTGCGTGTAAGATTATATGACCTACTTCTTTGAAACGAGTGGCTTGAAAGAAACGTTTGCTACTTTGGACGAGAATGAGCATACTCTATGCAAAAATTCGATTTTTTTTTTCAATTTTCTACAAGGTGTGAGAGCAAGTGTTACAATTGCCCCATGTTACAATTGTCCCCGGTCTCCCCTACTTGGTTGTTGCTTTCTACATAACTGAAGTTTCAAAATTTCTTTGTCAAGCCGACCAGTTTCGTAAATGAAACGCAAAGTCAATTCGGGTATATTTCCGTTCAAGTCATCAGAAAGCTCTTGATCATCATAGAGTAAAGGGCATGCCGTTATGTGCATGGTCCCCGTAAATCTGCGTCTGCATGGTATCCAGAAAATATCTATCTTTGTAAAAACTTGCGGCAGCTAGATAGAATTTCAAGCAGTCAACGTTTTGTTCATGCGGTAGATGCATAGGTTTTATTTGTATTTTCTTCCATTATTAGTCCAAATCTGGGATGGAGAGATATTCAACACCTTATAGCAAGAAGCTCTTGTTCAAAATTTGAAAAAGTTTTATGGCGAACGAATCATGCTACATATAGTAAAATAAGAGGTAAGCTATCTAATTAGTTGCCGTAAATCTTCCATCAATTCCCACCGTCAAATCCCCTCGACCACAAGGAAACCAGATTAACTGCTAATTTTTGTAATATTTTCTAATTGGTAATCTATTCTATTTTTTCTTAATTTTGTTATTTGGTTATATATTCCATTTTTACTCATTGTCTGTGACTTCTATTGTCCTACACAGCGAACTTCCACTGCCAAGGAGCGAAAGGGAACTCGCTTTGTGCTTCTCCGCAGCTTCTTTTGCAGTGGAGTTTCGCTGCACAGCACAATAAAAGTCATGGAAATTGAATAAGAATAAATTTCCAATTATTGAATAAATTACCAATTAAAGGTAATAGACATGGGTATGTATGTCCATCTGTAAAAGGAACAAAAATAGCCTTGAATAACGGACTCATCTTATTAAACCCATAAACGCAACAAAAACACCGAAATCAGTAGAAAGAACACTATTAACTCCTGTAAAAGAAACAATCACCAAAATAAGCCTGCAACAAGAGAAAGCTGTTAAATCTTGTAAGACAAAACCGAATTAACCTTAAAACCTGAAAGGAAAGAATTAGTTAATAACTCACCAGTAACTGCTGAAAGATAAACGTGGAAATCACCAAATACTAGTTTCGTCGCACTCTCATCAGAACAAAGGAAAGAAAAAAGAACAAAGGAAAACCCATGCACTCTTTGTCTCTTATGCTCTTGTCGTGTCAATTTCACCCAGTTCCGTCGTTTTTTATTCGTGCCCAACCTCTTGTTCATGAACACATCATGTAGCCCTGCGAATTACCTTTAACAAATATTACAAAAACTGCCAGCTTAAAATGGCTTCTCTGTGTCTAGACTAAAACTCCAACTCAATTCATTTTACATACGTATATTTTGGCGAGCACCATGGGGGTACTTAGTGTATTTGTCCGACGGGGATGTGCCGTTTTTAAGTGTATCGTTTTCGCCAATTTTTTCTAGCACGTGGTATGAAAATAAGGCAATTTTTTCTAGAGCAGTTTGTCAAAATATGTCAAAAGGGGATATTTTGTCAGATTTGGTCGTTTTCGGTCAAATTTTCATGTTTTGGAGTATACTTTTCACCAATTTTTTCTAGCACAGGTTGAGCGAAAAATTCTGGAGCAGGGTAAGAAAATTTGTTTCGTGGGCACACCCCCGTACAAATTTAGGTCAAGTACCCCCCCCCCCCCCCGGGCGTGAGCAAGTTAAAAGTTCCTACTTTGAAAATGCCTGACACTTGATTGAGTACTTGATGCATTGGAATGAATCAAAATCTGCTTGATTGCTGAGAGATTGAAGTATTTTTACAAGTGTCGCTCTCTGGCAACCATTGCCCTATTCTCCGCCTGGTCTCTCAGCAATGAATTGTTTTCTTTCAGTGAGCGATCAGTTTGGCTTTGGGTTGTTGGATGCTTATGCACTTACTGAGAATGCAAAGAGTTGGACGAATGTTGGAAAGCAATTGCAATGCAGGATTGATTTTACGAAAAGTGAACGGTAAGTTATTAAATTACCAGACGAACAAAAATTTGCTTGCAATCCAGATTCGTGACAATGTGAAATAGGGCAAAAAGGCTCATAGACAGTTCCAAGTGAATACAATTATGCAGCAGTAAGGGCCTGTTTACATGATCCCGCCTTGCCGGGATATCTTGCCTAGCAGGGATATCTCGCCTAAGTTTAAAGGCAGAAGCACCGCAATGCTACAAAAAACAACAGCAAATATGATTGAATTTATTCTTTGCCAATATTTCGTCCTGCCATGCAGGACTTCTTCAGGGCTGTAATGTGACATTACACATTACATGTGGTGTACTTTTACAAATTATTATATCTCGCCTAGCCGGCATGTTTTTTCTCGTTGTGTTTACATGACACACAGAAGGGGCACGGAATAAAAATCATCCACGCTTATTAGGTTTCACCAATTACTATTATAATTATTATTATTATTAATCTCTTCATAGTAGGCGTTGTAGCAAAATTACAGCTACTTGATGCGTATTAAAATTGTTGAGGATACCGAGGACTGCCCCTTTTGTCTGAGCCTTTTGTTATGCTTGTAAAGTTCAAAGCAAATCAACAGCTGGGAAACCTATTACCATGCGCGAGAATCTCTTTGTCTCTTTGCTAATTCTTATTTGCATTGTGGCCGGATTATCCGCCCACATCCTTTCCACAAAACTAAACATGCTTTCTGCGCATGATCACAGGTTTCCTTTTTGGGGGATGACCGTTGTTTTGAACTTTGACGATTCGTATCCCCAACAAAAAAGAAGAATAAAATTATCATTAAAGTACAAAGTAAAATAGGCAGCTCTAATATAAGCAGACTGATGGCTTACTTGCGGTTGCGCTTCCAGAGCTGAACCCGAAGTTGCACAGCAGGCAGCCTTGTTGTGAAATTTAAATTCTAGTTTTTCATGTGATCAGTTTAATATTCTACTAATCACTGTGCGCTCTTCGAGGCTCTTCGTCAGCATCGTGTCAGCATATTTTGACAAGAGTGTATACGTGGCTGTACTTACATGGACACATTGCCTTTCATTAAAAGATCAATTAGAATCAAAACTTTACTATTTTGCTTTGCAAAGGCTTGCTTTCGAACCATGTTAGGGCTGCAAATAACATTAACGCCAATGTTATTAGCAGCCCTGTGGCTTGAATTTGCTTCCATTATTCGTGCTCTACCGGAGTGGTTATGCTGGCTTTATGAGTAATGATGATGTAATTTTAAATAAACGCAGGTCGAATTACTCTTTCTGTGATGAATTACTGGTAATATTGTTTTTGGATACCCGCCTTTTCTATTTACATACCGGGTGTCCCAAGAAAAAGTAGACAGATTTGGTTGACTCCAGCGATGTGAATTTAGCTTTAATCAATGTCGAATCACTCTGAAACGTTCCTCGATAGTTAACTTTAACATAGATACCTAATTTGCTGCTTTGAGAGCAGAAATATCAATCTTGAAAGCTCAAATTTACGTCCACATGCAAACCAGAGCTTTAGCCTTTTGGCCTAAACAAATGCCTGAAGCACATCGAATTTAAGAACTGAAATTAATGAAAAATTAAGAAACTGCCCAATGGGTGACTAAAGGGTGACTTCTGGACAACAAAATAACTCCAGATTTAATATTGCTCAAATTTCATCAAGGCTATCGTTGATTTATACGCTGTGCCTGAAGAATTTGCATAGGCCAAAAGGTTAAAGCTCTGGTTTGTAAGAAGAGGAAAATTTGAGCTTTCAATATTAACAGGTCTGCTCTCCAAGCATAAATACCAACAAACGAGGTACCGTTGCCCAAGCTAACTATCGAGGAACATTTTTAGAGCGATTCGACATTGATTGAAGCTAAATTCACATCGCTGGAATCAACCAAATCTGCACACATGTTTTTGGGACACCCGGTATTTAAATGCTCATCTTTTTTAGATACCTTGTTAGTCAGTAATTTCAAGAAAATTGTTTCCTATTACAAGTATCAAATATTTCACAGGCTAGATGGTGTTGACACGTTGGTCAAAACTGTTGATATGAATTCATGTGTTGGAGGACCACAACGTATCACTGCTCTAGAACACGTGGTTATCATCGTGAGTTTATGGTATACATATCGACAGAACATTGAAATTGAGATGGAAAGCCCTAGGGGCACCAAATCAATCTTCCTAAGATCAGGTAAGTTGACACGCAAGGATTAGTACGAGCATAGCCTGCGTACAGACTATACCGAAGGCAAAGGTGTAGTATGCGCAATACCGCCATTTTCATGTATTCTGTGCCCGGGGGGAGGGGGCACTCCCATACTTGACCTGACGGGATGTGCCGCTCAACAGGGTGTCCTTTTACGGTAAAAATTATGCGACATGGTGTCCTTTTCTAACGAAAATTATGCGACAGGGTATTATAATAGGTAAAAAATTTACGTGACAGGGTATCACAAGCAAAAATTGCTTTCTACACTACATTTGAGATGCAGAATTTTTATGCAACAGGGTATCCTTTTGTCCTATTTTTTATGCGACAGGGTGCAGGGTGTGGAGAGGTTTTCCGCACACCCCCGTTACTTCCCTAGTCAAGTACCCCCCCCCCCCCCGGGATTCTGTGCTTCAGCATTTATTTCGCAACAATAATAACTTTATATAAGCAAATGATTCGTGGGACAAAATTTGAAAATAGCCTTAAATAACGAACTCATCATATTAAACCCATAAACGCAATAAAAACACCGAAATCAGTAGAAAGAAGACTGCTAACTCCTGTAGAAGAAACAACAATCAAGATAAACCTGCAACAAGAGAAAAATCTGTTCAGTCCTGTGAGAGAAAACCGAATTAATCTTCAAACCTGAAAGGAAACAAATAAGTTAGTAACTCACCAGTAACTGCTGTAAAGATCAGCATGAAATCACCAAAGATTGGGTGAATAAGACAATAAAAGAGAATATAATTTGGCAAACTTCAGTAATTACGCTGTACACTAAAATTCATGAGGGCGGTAACGATCTGACTCCCTTTATTCTCGAAACAAAGTATGATCCAAGAGTATAAAGTCTTGGTAATTATTCATTGGCCATGTTCTTTGTTAGTAATTTCAACATTGTGATTAGCCAATCACAGCCGCGACAGTGTGCCTTTAAGCTCCGTCCATACTTAGGCCCCGTCCACACGTATACGTTTACGTTCGTAAACGCATTTATTGGTATACGTTTACACCTTGCATCCACACGTAAACGGCGTTTCAAGTTACCCTGAACGCATACATTCGAAAACGCTCTCCAAAATGGATACTTTTGAAAACGCTGTTTTCGCGTTTACATATGGACAGTCGTAAACGCATACTTTCGTAAACGATGACGTCTTATACATTGTATTCATCAATTGCTTTCAGTTGTTTTGAAAACGCTGTTTTCGCGTTTACATATGGATGGTCGTAAACGCTTACTTTTGTAAACAGTGACGTCACATCCACCATTTTCATCAGTCATTTTCAATTGTTTTGGCGTTTACGTGTGGGCAGACTAACACGCTCTGTAAACAATTCGTGGATCAGTGTGGACGGAAAACATTCTATGCGTTTACAAACGTAAACGTATACGTGTGGACGGGTTCAGTTTTGAGAGTTGGTAGGAATGAAGCTAATAACCCGCGCCATGAAACAGTCACATCACGGGCAACCAATATTATTCTTACCACCAAATGTCTGTACCGTAAAATAGTGATACATCAATGAGAAATTCCTCTTTCAGGGAGATATTTGGACGATTGGATGAAAATAAATGGTCTATCAATATTGTCATTGCATTACTGGGGGGAAGATCCGCAAGGAAACTGGACAATGAGAGTGCGAAATGTATATCCAAACAAAGCGCAGAATGGTATGTGTGATTCAGTTTAATTTGATTTTTTCTACCGGGTGTCGAAAATGTACCCTGTTTGAAAAAACACCAAAAAATTTTAGTGCACGGCTGATCTTCAACTTTACTTTTATCAAGTAGATCAATGCCCAAATTCTTTTCCCAGATATAGCTGATCTTGTAATTAGTTCGAAAATTAGCACATTTAGTTCCTTTTAGGACAGCGTGGTTTTGAATCGTACTGCAAAAAAGCACTGATGATTGCCAGATCAATTTCTCCGTTCGTGTTAATCCTCTAGTTTCATCAAACAAGGGCAGATTTTGTAATACAATAGCAACAGTTGCGTTTGATCGACACCTCAATTCAAAGCGATTAGCGGATGCAGACAAAGGAAATTCTCTCAACCAGTAATTCAAAACAAACAAAGCCGCAAAATTTTCCCCGAAACTAGTAGGGCAAACTCTCGCCTTGTGCAAGCGAAAGATGGTTTTTAAGTGAAGTTGTGTGCTTATAGCGAAAGAAGAAGGGTAAATCTAAAGTTCTGTCGCTTAGATTATGTTTATTTGATTCAGGAGCCGAGCAGAAGGCATTGTAATTCTCGCGTCCTTAAGGCTTAAAATGAAACGATTACAAAACAGCTCCTAAATCAAATAAACATAATCTAAGCGACAGAGCTTTAGATTTACCCTTCTTCTTTCGCTATAAGCACATAGTTTCCCTTAAAACCCATCTTTCGCTTGCACAAGGCGAGAGTTTGCCCTACTAGTTTCGGGGAAACTTTTGCGGTTTTGTTTGTTTTGAATTACTGGTTGAGAGAATTTCCTTTGTCTGCATCCGCTAATCGCTTTGAATTGAGGTGTCGATCAAACGCAACTGTTGCTATTGTATTACAAAATCTGCCTTTGTTGTTTCATCATAAATTACAGAAAGAAATGCGCACTATCATTGGAGAGTTCAAGGGTGATAAAGTAATCAAACTGCAATTCAAAATTTGGCTGGAACTTGGATGATGGTAAAAAGGAACACACAGGACATCTTTATTACAGATTGATCAATGTCAAGTGTGTTGAGAAGTGAAATGTTTGAAATAACGTGTCTTGAAATGTGACTTCTATAGCCTGCGAGAAAATTTGGTTTGATCTCGAGCCATTGCGTGGAACAATAATGCGCAGGAGAGTTAAGGTGGTCATTTACACGATTAGGCCTAGCAACAGCGCACGAGGGCAGAGAACTCAAGTCAAAACGATAAAATTTGGCTGAGAATGGCTGCCAATGTAAAGGAAGGGAGATTATGGCATTTCAAGGTAGACGAAGAACCTAATTTATTCCAATCCAAACCAATTGTGTCCTACCACTCACATTTCAGCCAGGAAAAATTCTAAAAATATTTGAACATGGAAACAATTCAATCAGATATTGCTAAAAGTCATTGTTTATTTTCTCAGGGAGCAGTAGCCTTTCAAATGCAAGGCCTTTGTTTGACTCACCCGGTAGTTTTTTGTTTATACATCATTTAATAGCTTACAATACATATTACTTTCAACCTTACTTACAAGATACCATACCCTACTACTAATACAATACCAATTGGAGCGAAAACTACGGCTACCTCATGGCAACATAAAACAGGAAATACGAACATACCACTGCACGTAACTGCTAGAGAGAAAAATAATTGCTAATACTACACGTAACCTTAAAGGGGACCTACATAAAACTACACGTAACTGCTACTACAAATAAAAGGAATGTTTAAAATACAAACAGAAAACTAAGGTACAAGCGAAGGAAGCTTGCAATCAAGTACGGTAATTGCAAGTGTAGGTTTGAAAGTTAGAGCCAGTTAGACCCGGTAGTTATACAGTTACACAAATTCAAGTCTTTGTGAATCCTCCAGTAGCACAACTTTCTTTCACCAGGGTCCCTTTACCGTTGGTCGGTCATATTTTATGGAACGGAAGTTGATCCAATGACGTACAACACGATCACACCGTCGCAGATCAGATTGAAGGAGACAAGCTCAACAAGTAAGTTTTGTATCATCATAACAAGTATAGGCGTCAATTCTTTAAAACGGTTGCACGCATGGCCATTGCATCTTTCTTTTGAGTTAATGACTTGAAGGAACTTTATTGATCCGACAACCAAAGTTGCTGGCATGGCCTTTCCTTTTTTAGAGGCCCTTTACATGAGAAATTTCAACCCGGGTTGAGTTGAACACGGGTTGAGTTTCAACTCGGTTGACGGTGTAAGCCTTCATCGCGTTTACATGAAGGAGGCCGAGTTGAAACTCAACACGGGTTCAACTCAACTCGGCAACTCAACCCGTGTTGAAATTTCAACACGGGTTGAAATTCTCATGTAACGGCAAAATTTGTTCAACTCGGGGTGAGATTAGAATGTGAAAAAAAGAGATCGAATCTATTTCCGCAATCATTCAAATATTTGAGTGGGCTCACATTCCTTCTTCTATTGTTTGCAACCACGTGACCTAATATCAACCCGTGTTGAGACTTCATGTAAACGAAAGGCAAAATATGCAATGCTGTTAAAACTCAACCCGTGTTGAAACTCAACACGGGTTGAGATTTATCATGTAAAGGGCCTCTTAATTCATTTGATAAACCGATAACTTTGGACACTGATTTTGAAAATCGCTCGTGCAACTGACTATTTTGCTATAAAGTACCATAATCTACTCACTCTCTGACCCTACCTATCCCCCTCATCATCCCCATCCTCATTATTATTATCATCGCAGTTATTTTCGTACATTGCACTAACATAATCAGTATTATTATTATCATTATTATCGTTATTATTATTGTTATTATTATTATCAAATGTAAGTTGTTTCTTTGCACGTGCGGCTACAATAATCGATAAACACACAAAATATCTTAAAATGAATAAATAGCCTAGAGCTTAATTACTAAACGTTTCAGGCTTAACCCTTCATCAGTAGTGAAGGATTACTTGACTACTGATGAAGGGTTAAGCCCGAAACGTTTAGTAAATTAAGCTCTAGGCTATTTATTCATTTTAAGATATTTTGGGTGTTTATTATTATTATGATTAGCATCATTGTCATTATCATCATTATTACTACATAAAATATCCGTTGTAAACCTAACCGATATAACCTCTGCGTAGCCATCATATCTAACCAATCACGTGTTATTTCTCCTTTTCAAATCGCTGTACATATTCAAATTTTTATTGGAACTGTCACATTGCAGCCCTGAAGAAGTCCTGCATGGCAGAACGAAATATTGGCATAAAATTAATTCAACCATTTGCTGTTGTTTTTGTTGTATTGCGGTGTTTCTGTCTTTAAACTTTTTTACTTTTCTATACTTTTGACATGCAAGATCATCCGCGTAAAATCCCTTTCAGCCAGCGAAAGAAGCAATCCAAATTTGGAGCATTTCATATTCATTAATATCAAAACAATCAGCTCCGACATTTTGAGCCAGAGGACATGCTAAAATTGTGGAACGAACTTGCTCCATAGCTATAAAAGAAGCATTGATTTAAAAAAATTAAGAATAATTACAAAATTAAAGACTCACAAATAGTTCAAGATGATTATGAGATGTCCTTTGCATGGGAATCTCCCTCCACCTGAGTTGAAATTTATCCCGGGTTTCAGTTTTACTGTCTCTTGTTTACATGGGATCTTGAACCCCGGTGAGGTACAGGCCCGCGGTATCTCTGTCAGGAAGGAGAAGAGTTGAAAGTAAAGACTGAAAATCTTGTCCACGCCCAACCTTAATGTTACATCCTAAAGCGATTTTCGCTATTTGTTCGCCACCTCTCAACTTAGCCTTGCGGTGAAAGAGGCCTCATGTAACGGCACCCGTGTCACAAAATGATATGAGTGCGCCTCCTCTCATGTAAGTGATATCATCAATTACGTACGAACCGGAGGGGCATGAAATAATTTGCAATAATCTACTATTTGTTGGCAGAAGATCTTGCTTAGCAATGATAACAGAACTGTTTTTGGCAGCCCCCCAAGCCATATATTTCTCCATGGTAACAAGGAAAGACTTGTTAAGACAATAGCACAAGTTGGTTTTGATTGACACCGCAATTCGAAGCGATTAGCGATCACAGACAAAGGAAATTCTCTCAACCAGTAATTCAAAACAAGCAAAGCCGCACAAGTTTCTCTAAAACCCAGGTAGCTAACTGGTTTCGTTGTGCATTCCAGAAATTGCTTTTAAGAGCAAACATGAGCATAGATCGAAAGATGAAGGATATATCTACACATTTGCTTCGGGCATTTGATTTGCTTGGTTCAGAAGCCGATTGGGAGGCGATTCAATTCTCTTTTTTTGGGTGTAATGAAAACACTTACTGCTCAGCTTTTGAGCCAAAGAAATAAAATGCCCGAGGTAGATGTGTAGATATATTCTCCTTCCTTCGATATTTGCTCATGTTTGCTCCTAAAAACAATCTATGGAATGCACAACGAGCTCTCTAGCAACTTGGATTTCAGAGAAACTCTTACGGCTTTGTTTGTTGGAACTTATGGTCGAGAGAACTTCCTTTGTCTGCAGTCACTAATCGCTTTGAATTCAGGTGTCAACAAAATCATCTCTGTGTTGCAAAATCTGTCCTTGTTCTGCGTGGTTATTATCCTATTCAAGATTTCCACCCCTTCGACTTTCTCATGTAAAGGCTCTCTGAAACTCAAATTATGATAATGACTTAAATTTGATGTCTTTATCACAGCAATGGCACCAACGACCATAGTGAAAAATGTGTCAAATAGTTCGACGGTGAAAACGATCCATCAAACCGTAACAGCATCACCAGAATCAAGAAAGTCCACAACAGAAATGCCAATGACCGGATCCATTAACAATTATACAAGTAAGATGGAATTTTTATCGTTGACGGTTGCAGAAGAAAACTTGCTGTTTAAACTAAGCTACTAACTTCAGCAGGATAAGAGTGCCTTTACATGAGAAATATCAGCCCGTTGCGAGTTCATCTTGGCCTTTGACAGCATCGCTCATATTACTGTGCATTGGCATGAAATCTCAACTTGGGCTAAGATTTGGTCACATGATATAAATGCATTCGCTACCAAAGACAATAGCTGGTTGCCAGTATCTCAAAATGCATCGATTCTTTTTCAACAGAAATGCCAATGACCGGATCCATTAACAATTATACAAGTAAGATGGATTTTTGTTATCGTTGACGGTTGCAGAAGAAAAATTGCTGTTTAAACTAAGCTACTAAGTTCAGCAGGATAAGAGTGCCTTTACATGAGAAATATCAGCCCGTTGCGAGTTCATCTTGGCCTTGACAGCATCGCTCATATTACTGTGCATTGGCATGAAATTTCAACTTGGGCTAAGATTTGGTCACATGATATAAATGCATTCGCTACCAAAGACAATAGCTGGTTGCCAGTATCTCAAAATGCATCGATTCTTTTTCAACAGAAATGCCAATGACCGGATCCATTAACAATTATACAAGTAAGATGGATTTTTGTTATCGTTGATGGTTGCAGAAGAAAACTTGCTGTTTAAACTAAGCTACTAAGTTCAGCAGGATAAGAGTGCCTTTACATGAGAAATTTCAGCCCGTTGCGAGTTAATCTGAGCTTAGATTTGGTCACATGATATAAATGTATTCGCTACCAAAGACAATAGCTGGTTGCCAGTATCTCAAAATGCAGCGATTCTTTTTCAACATGCCTCAAGCTGAATTTTCTCTGTTTGCATTTGACTTTTCATCCTCAGCCCTTACTGAAATTTCAGCATGGGTCGAGTGGCTATGTTGAGTTCACCCCGTGGTGAGTTTCATCTCGGCCTCTTTCATGTCAAACATACGTAGGCTTGCAACTTCAACCGATTTTGACACTGTACACGAACTGAAATTTCTCATGTAAATAGTGTGAGTGTAAATTCTATGACTTATTTCTCCTGAATGAATAGCTGGAAAGAAACTTTTGATACTTATCTATAATACTACCCTTGGACTTTTCAGAAATTTGAACATTTTTCGAAATTACAGCGTACTTGACATTTTAACTCATTTGAGGATGTTGATGTCATCAAATTTCTAAACCATAAACCAGAAGAGTGACAGACGTTTGCTTGAAACCGTATTGTAGACATCCATAAACCAATTTTTGTTCGAAATTATTTCATGTTACGCCAAAAACTTTAGAAATTACGATGGTTTTAAGTTTTTTTTTTAAATTTGTTCTTGAATTCTTGAAAAAGAAGGAAAACACTTAGCCTAATGGGTCTACGCGTACGCTAGAAAACACTCTAATTCAGACAATATTGAAGATTTGACAAAAATCCAACCGTAGAGTTATAGAGAAATAGCTAAAGTTTCTTTGAAGTCATTCAGTTCAAAGAAATACGTCACTGAATTTTAGACCAGCCTTTTTTAAAAGTACCAATGAACAGTGACACAAAAAAACTACATTGGAGCTAGACTCATCATTTTTGCATAGTTGGATTCCTCTAAACAACCATGTTACTACGCATGTTACCTCACTGAGCTGAGAAAAGCATCAATTCAGCTCAATAAACGAATTTCTCATGTAAAGGCTCTCTGAAACTCAAGTTATGATAATGACTTAAATTTGATGTCTTCATCGCAGCAATGGCACCAACGACCATAGTGAAAAATGTTTCAAATAGTTCGACGGCGAAAACGATCCATCAAACCGTAACAACATCAACAGAATCAAGAAAGTCCACAACAGAAATGCCAATGACCGGATCCATTAACAATTATACAAGTAAGATGGATTTTTTATCGTTGACGGTTGCAGAAGAACAATTGCTGTTTAAATTAAGCTACTAAGTTCAGCAGGATAAGAGTGCCTTTACATGAGAACTTTCAGCCCGCCCCGAGTTCATCTTGGCCTTTGACAGCAGCGCTCATATTACTGGGCGTTGTTGGGATGAAATCTTTGGTTTGAAGTGTTTTTCAAATTTGTTCTTGAATTCTTGAAAAGGAAGGAACAGACTCTAATTCTGAAAAAATTGAAGATTTTAGAAAAATCCAACGGTAGAATTATAGAGAAATAGCTAAAGTTTCTTTGAAGTCTTTCAGTTCAAAGAAATATGTCACTGAATTTTACACCAGCTTTTTCAAAGATTTGGTGCCAATGAACAGTGACGCAAGAAGTCTACATTGGAGCTAGACTCATTATTATCGCATAGTTTGATTCCCTTGAACTACTATGTTACTACGCATGTTACCTCGAGATAGTCATTGTATTTCGCTCCCCATGGTATCGTACCTGTAGTGTTGTATAGTAATTTAGATAGGTATAGTAGAATGTAAGATTATTGTAAAATTTTAGATTTGAAAAAAAACTGAGCCGAGAAAAGCATCAATTCAGTTCAATAAACGAATTAAGCGAAGGTAAATTGTCAACATTTGATCCACTTCCTTTTCAATTAGTCAATGTAAAGATGTTTTCACATTGATCTTATTTTTGCAGGGGCAGATCAGCACGATAGAGGACGAAATCCATGCCCGAAGCCTGGGAAAGGAAAAGGTAAAGTAAAGCAGTGATCATATTTGTGACAGTCATTGAAATCATGAAACGTTACGGCATTCTGTCATGGTCTTGATTGCATGAATTAATAGTCACCACACTCTGAAGAGAATTTTTTTTTATCATTCTTTAAAGTTGGTTATTTACAAATAGTTATCAGCATAATATATACTAAACCAACTACAACTAAAAATAATTACATAATATAAAGTATAATACAATATCCTATTTACAACATAGTTTACAGCTGCAGTTTGCCCCCTTCCATGTTTTTATTTTCCTTTTGAAAGCTGCCACACTTTCACATGTTTTAATATCGTCACTTAGTGCATTCCAAAGGATGCTGCCTATGAAGATTACAGAGTGTAGTCCAAAAGTGTGTGTTTTTATTGGAGGCAATTTTACCAAATTTTTGATCTTAAGGTTGTATTCCACTTGCTTAGTCCTGGAAAAATCCAAAAGGTATGATGGATTCAACGAATTCAGAGTTTTGAATACCTCTAACATTAGTTTTTGGAGATTTTTGACGTGGATTGTTGTATCTGCCTCTCTCCTTGTCCTTAGACACATATCAAACGATGCATCATAATCCTTATGGAGCACCCTTAGTGCACGTTCATGTGTTCTATGAATCTCTTATTTATCGAACAAACGCTCGAAAGGCCTTAGTGTGCTGATTTAAGACGTGTTTCTTTGCCTCCATCTTCTTACTAATTTTGAAAAATTTGTAATACATATTACAGATTACTCTACCCGCAAACTACTTAACAAAACTACAAGAAGTATAGCATGAGGAGCAAAGGGCTACCCTATGGCGTTAAACAAAAAAAGAGTTAAACTACATACAATTTAACATAACTTCTACGTTCCATATGAATAGTAGATCCAATGATGTTTTCTGTACTTATATTTTTACGTGTACACTGTCCTTTTTCGTTTCGACCTATGTACATATAGATACATATTGTTATCTTTTCTTTAATTCATCAGATAATTGGGTAATGATCTTGGCAATGATGGTGGGATCGTTTTCCATTGTGGTGATCATTTATTGGGACCTGGTGAGAGGAAAGATTGTTGGGATATGTATGGTCTGTAGGGTAAAATGTGTGGACAGTCTAACAGTAGTGGTTGCTGCAGTGGTTATCATAGTAGGGGCATTGGTAGGATTGACTGTCATAGTTTTTGTTATGGTTGGAACCCTCACAGGAATGGTCGTTGCAGTGATCATCGTAGTGGCAACACTGATATGGGTGGTTGTTCTATTAATGAAAATTGATGTGGGAAAACTATTCAAAGTGGTTGTTGCAGTGATCAAACTTGTCGGAACAATAGTGGGAGTGGTTGTTGCAGTTGTGGGACCGCTGGAGGTGGCAGTTGTTGCAATATTGATCATTGAAGTGAGTTCGCTGGCATTAGTGGTTGCAAAAGTATTGTTCATTGTGATGGGAATAGTGCCAACTGTGGTTGTTTCAGTGATTACTCTTGCGGGAATACTGGCGGCAGTGCTTGTTACGGCTGTGGGTTGCCTGAAAAAGGTGGCTGTGACTGTAGTTGTTATTGTGGCCGTAACACTGACAGTGTTGGCTGTTGCAGTGATTATTATGCTGGTTATCAAATGGCCTCCAAAGAAAAGGACAGAGGACAGGGCCGGTGAAGATGTGCAGTCAAAAGATACCGTTCTGACTAACATTTCATAAACCTCTCGATGATTCTTGTAAGTATTCATCATAAATTCTCACAGAAATATTATTATTTGGTTACTGCCAAACTGGTGCTCAAAACGCGAAAAAGGTCTTGTTTTCTAAAAACAGACTATTTTTGCGGATTGATTTTCGATTTTGATAATAACTTCCTGTATGTGAATGAACTGAACGATCAATAACCCTCTATCATTAAAAGAGTCTACTGTCATCGCTGCAAAGCTACTGCGAGGATGAAACAAAAATTGTTATCAACAAACCTTTGTGATAATAAAACCATAAAACTCCACTGTTGTCAAGTTTAAACAAAGTAATCCTTTATGTATTTAGCACAGAGTTCATAATCATGTAATGAATATCAAACTGCATACCAGAAAAAGAGGACCCAGGACCCAAGACCCACACCAGGGCCAGGGCCAGGGCCAGGACCATATCAAACTGCAAAACCTATTAAACAGGAAATCAAGGACACTTGAAACCTTTAGCCTTTGGTAATAAATTTTGCTTATATTTGGTCATAAATTTGGTCATAAATGCATACAGGAGAGATCTTCTCGATAGTGTAAACGCAACGTTGCAACCGTACGGTTTGTCAAATCATTCAAACGCACTATTACTTGAAATGATGCTGTATGGTAATGAAAGGTTTGCTGTTGATTCTAATACGGAGATTCTTAAGGCAACTTTAAAATACATAAATGCAACACAACGCTTTGAATAAAATGCTGCTACTAATGATTAGCTGCTGCTACCTGCAAGTGGGACGTAATTTTAAGTTCCTTATCGTTAGTGTTTCTTTTCCTTGTAAACTCTGTTTCACATCAGAGGTCAGGCACTTTACTTACCTTAACCAATAACAAACGATTTGCGCTCGTAGCATCAATAAATTCATCGCAACCGTGACCTGACATCTGGTGTGAAACAGAATCTAGATCCTTTAATTTATAAATGTTCGTAGTGTGACTGTATACAGTGTAACGTTTCTTGTTTTTAGATATTGGTAAGTGTCGTATAGTAATTAGAATTAGGTATAGTAGAATGTGAAATATAGTGTAAAGTTTAATATTTGAATATATAAAAAAAATTTCTTCCTAATGTAACCAACATTTTCTTAACTGGCAAGACGTTGCTATAGATTGCTTATAATTCATTGAAAAATAAAGGAAAATTCCTCAAAATTGTCAAAAATTTTAGGTAGATCAGTAAGATATCCAAATATCCTAAAATCCAAAAATTGATCAGATGAAAAATGTTCGTTGTCTTGAGGGGGTACAGTAATATTAAACCACCGTAGCAAAATTGTTATCTCAAAATTTATGTCAACCAGCACAATATATACCATTTTTCTTTATGTTCCTAACTTTTCATTGTTCCTAATTACATTGTTCCTAACTTTTCGCTAAGTAACGCAGATTTCAAATGTATCTTATATTACAATTTATCATATAAAGCAATTTTAGTAAATCCCCGCATAGAGAACCCATAAAAATAAGAACCTAGAGGCTGTTTTAGTTTGTTGGCGTTAATTAGCTTATTAGCTATATATATACTTTTTACTTTTTGCCAACGTAAAAGAAATTGTCAATAATAATAATAATAATAATAATAATAATAATAATAATAATAATAATAATAATAATAATAGTAAATTTCCTAAATTAGGCATCTTGTAATTAAGAACGTGTTTCAATTTGACGAAAAATAGGTTCTTATTGCAGGGGTAGTAAAGTTGATTTTGAATTGTCGTTATTACGTTCATTTTGTCCCAGTTGGCTGTTAAAGTTTGAATCTCCTCCCTTGCTGTTTGTAAGCTTGGAATTGGTTATTAGGTACATAATAACTTTGCAAAAACAAATAACAGGACTGAACATCATTGGTGAAAATTCTAAAACGGCCTACGTAAGGCAATCTTAAAATAAGAACCTTTATACCTTGAAATTAATCTTGGTACCTTTGAAATAAGAACCTTTTTCAGCCTGGCTCTCAAAAAAGTAGGTTCTTATATGCGGGGATTTACTGTATGTTAAAATACAATTCTCCTGATCCTGCCATTTTCGATCAACTCTTTTTCATCTCTCTCTTTCGCAGCATTGAATGCTGTTTTATGTTTTAATTATAAATGATTTATTTCAGTCAAGTTGGAGACTATGCAGTAACTGCTTCGACGGAAAACGTCATTGGCCAATCAACTTTTAAGACTCGTGATTTTCTTAAAGAGGTTATCGTGGCAAGCCGTTTTCAAAAACCTCATTTCTCTTATTATCGTTTCTCTATTTTCTCTTATTCATTCATCTTATTTTGGCCTCGTTCCACTGGGTGTCCAAAAAAGTACTCCCGTTTAAAGAATCGCCAAAATTCGATTATAAACCTACCGTAAAAGCTCTATTAAGCCCCCCTCTCTATTAAGCCCCCTCTCTATTAAGCCCCCTCTCTACTTGAGCCCCCTCTCTAATAAACCCTCCCCTCTGAGCCAAAACTTTAAATAAGCCCCTCCTCTCTATTAACCCCCCCCCCCCCCCCCCACTTACATCAAATTCCAGAGTTTATTAAAGATTTTCTATTTATTGAGCTAAATAAGTTTGCATGTTAATTTTGATATGATTTGAGATAAAACTGTGTCAAATTTATGTATTTGACTCGTAAAATTGTATGTTGAATCCTCAAAATATGGTGTAAAAGAACTAAAAAGCTATCATACATATCGTTTGCATTTGATTTTGTGAATAAGCCCCCCCCCTCTCTAATAAACCCCCTCTCTTTTAAGCCCCCCTCTGGAGTGTCCTAAATTTAATTAGCCCCCGGGGCTTATTAGAGCTTTTACGGTACTATAAATTTCCTGTTTGGTCTCTTTGTTCAATGATCCAAATGTATTTAAAGATGATGAAATATTTATTTTCCAATTTTCAAGGGTATGAAATTTCTTCGCGAAAACCATTTTCTGATCTATGATCTACAAGCAGCATCATAAATCATGCCAAAGAGCCATGATATTAAAGGAATTGAATCAGCATAAGACAGCAAGGTATAACCTATCTGTCAGAATTCTGGATGGCGCATCTGATTGGCTAACGTTCATGTAAAATGAACCTGATCACATGAAACGCATTGTGTAACAGCAGGTCCTTTTAGTTTGTTGGGAAGGATATTTGATCTTTCTCACATGGGTCACATGCAAAGCAGGTCTATTTATCATGATTCAGTGTCTTTGAGAATTTTCATCCACCTTGCAGCTGCAACTATAGTCTCAATTTCCTTCTTACATTGATGCCCAAATTAGAAGCTATGTATACAAAGAGAAATGGTGCTTTTTGCAGTATGCTTCAAAACAAGGTGACCCAGCAAAGAGCTGAATTTGCTAATTTAGAACCAATCCTTGCAACATTATTTGGGCGATTTGGGCTTTGATGTACTTGCCGACAAAAGAAATTTAAATATCGGTCATGTAATCAATGTTTTGTTTGTTTTTCAAACAGGTGTACTTTTTTTTACACCCATCATTTAACACAGTGTAGATATTATTAGAATCTTGCATTAAGAGACTTTTCAGATGTCTTTCAGTATTGTTGGGTGTTACTTTTTGGCGCACCCTTCAAGAGATAGCCTTAAATAACGGACTCGTCGTATAAACCCATAAACGCAACAAACCACGGTAATCTTTGGAAAGAAGACTGTTAACTCCTGTAAAAGAACAATAACCAAAATAAACCTGTAACTAGAGAGAAAACTGTTGAATCCTGCTAGAGAAAAACGAGTTAATCTTGAAACATGAAAGGAAAGAAATAAGTTAGGTAACTCACCACACCAGTAACTGCAATACAGAACAACGTTTAATAACGAAAAATTGGTTATCCAATTTGCTTATTCAATGTTATCCTTTATTGCAGTTACTGATGAGTTACTAACTTATTTCTATCCTTTCAGGTTTTAAGATTAATTCGTTTTTCTCTTGCAGGATTCAACAGTTTTGTCTCTAGTTCAGGAACGTAGGAAGAAGCTTCAGATTGGGGGGGGGGGGGGCAATTGTTCTTAAAACAATAGAGAACAATCATATAATTAATTTGTGTGACGTAGCACCATTGTTTTCAAAATTATTGGGGGCTTCAGCCCCCCTGCCCCCCCCCTGCTTCCTACGGGCCTGCTCTAGTTACAGGTTTATTTTGGTTGTTGTTCTTTTACAGGACTTTTACAGGAGTTTTTAAGGTTTTAAAAGGAGTTCTTTCTTCGGATTTCGGTGGTTTGTTACGTGTATGGCTTTAGAGGGGCTCCGTCGTCAAAATGTAAACAAAACAATGATTTTGCAGTTTTTTGAAAGGTGATATCACACAGGATTTATAGTATTTTTTTCAAAATGAAAGTTGCTGTTTGGGCATTAATCCTTGTATTTCACTGAGGAACAAACCAAACATTCATATCTTCTACGATTGCTCGGATATAAGTGGATTTTTAACGGTCACTTTTTTGTGGCTTGGGTGAAGCCACCAAACAAACTGCAGAGAACAATGGATGAACAATGGATAATCCCCGACACGTGCGAGTTTACGGATTTGTTAACTGTTTGACGACTGAGCCCCTTTAATACGATGAGTCCGTTATTTAAGGCTATTTTCAAATTTCGTACCAGAAATAATTTGTTCAAAAGTCACTTCGTAGATGGTGATTGTTGTTAACATGTTGACAAGTAACAATAACTTGACTTAGTAATTATATGTCATTTGCATGTTTTTTATTGTAAGAAACTCAGAATATGTGCAAGGCCAGTACTGAAAGTTTCTTAAAATCATCAGAGTTTGAGTACCCAAAGTTTCTTACGAGTTCCTTAAAGACTCCATAGCAATCTTCATGTTTATTGCATGTTCACTCATGAACATTTCAAAACAACGTTTTTTTCAAAACAAAGTTCAGACATTGCTCAAGTTTCTTCCACGTTATGTGATGCAGGAAACAAGTGAAAATAAAGTAAATTTATATTAAGGATTTCCTTTATCAAAAGTTATATTTTCCCAGTACTGGAGTTTCTTAATATTTGGCGATCTGAGAGTTGAGTTTCTTATAAGCAGTTTCTTGTAAAGAAAAATATGTGTAGTACTATCAAATAGTTATTTATAGTTCAGTTCAGTTCATATATTTTAAATTCGCAACATACAATTTATAAATTACTCTACTAACAGATAACTAAACTACAAGGAAATAAGATATTACATAAATTAATACATTGATACGGAAAATTAATACAATATACAAATACAGAGAAATGAGATAAATTGTATGGAGTGAATTACTTAAAGGAGGAGCTCTCTCAATAGGTAAACTAATCGAGGAGAGAGCCCCCCCCCCCCCCCCTATCCTACAATAATTTCAAATGAATTTGGTTGGATTTAAATGATTCAAGAAATATATTTATAGCATTAGAAGAATGCAGCAGTTCTTATTATCTCAGAGTTCGTTGTTATTCTATCTTTTTCTCAAATCTTGAGTGCATAATTGTTGAATATAAGAAAGCAGAATCTATCTTGCCGTCAAAAATGTATTTTTCTGAAAGAATTTCTTCTGAATACAGGTATTTTTTATAAGAAACTAAGAATTTGGGTCAGAGCAGAAAGTTTCTTAAAATTATCAGATTTTTGGTACTCAGAGTTGAGTTTCTTGTACGCAGTTTCTTACAAAAAAACGTGCATTTTAGCAAACGCGGATACATTAAAGGGGCTGGATAAGAAATACGTAAACAAATCCACGGTTTGTGCATCAAATATCACATTTTGAAAGGAGAAATTCCTTTGTAATTAGCTAAATTCAAAAGGAAAGATCCTTATCAAGATACAGAATGGTCTTTGGGTGAAAGATCAACGAAAATACTTGTTGGGAATCCATTTATATCGCAGCAATCCCAAAACATATGGAGCTTTAATTTGTATCAGAAGAAAGTGCAAAGGCAAATCTACAAGATGAGACATTTATTTTGAATTTCCGTTGAATAGTTGCAATAAATTAGCTTATCAGAAAACAGCCAAATTAAAAATTTCCTCGACAGTTTCTTATCCAGCCCCTTTAATTTTGGGCAACCGGTACAATATGGTTTTATATTTTTCCTGAGATTAAAGCATGAAGTCAACCGCAAAGATAGATTTAAAACGCCAGAAACATCAAGAAATTCATATCGATAATTTATATCCAATGTCACGAAGTAATTGTTGTTCATATAGAAATCCATTCTCACTGCCTTTGCCGCCCCGCTATTCAAATTAGGTTCAGATGTGGAGAGTGCGAGAGACTCGTGGATTTGAATAGCGATTTTTGTCCAATCATCGCTGAGGGAGAAGGTTGGGGTGAAAAACCCAGATAAACGTCTTTTTTTATATCATTCACATAAAAAGTTTACAATAAATTCTACAATCTACAATACTTATCTAATTACTATACAACACTACGGGAACGATACCAGGGGGAGCGAAGAACAATGACTACCCCATGGCCAAAAACATAAAGACATATAACGTTAACCTACATGCAACTAACTGTACACTACGAACGATTAGAAAACTAATGGATATAGATAATATACTAGATTCTGTCTGATATTAGATGTCGTGTTAAGGTTGGGAAGAAGTTAAAAAGTTCACGAGCGCGGCTCGTTTGAAAACGTCTTGTTGCTTGAAAGAGCAGAAATGAAGTAACTTCGAGCTCAAATATGCCACTTGGTCCTCAGAGAGCATATGAGTCAAATCTTTCAATAGGGCACAGGGAAACCCGCAAATCTTCCAATTTCACGCTTATAAGCCAATGATATCGTCGTATTCCGATCACATGACTGAAAATAAGGCTTTCGAGATACCTTTTCGAGTACCTTCACGAAAATAAAAATGGATATTCGAGTAATAAAGATACAGAGCTGGTTTTACCACGAATCGATTCGAGAGGCCTCACTCCACATTTGTTTTTCTGCATTTGGTTCAAATCTCGTCAGGGATCGGCGTAACATCGACTTTCATTCCTTCGAAAATTGGCCTATGTTCAAGAATTCTTCAGGAACGCTAAAAATAAGATATAGCTTTCAAAATTTCACATGTTACGTGAATTATGTCCAGGAATAACATGAAAATATTTGTTTGTGTGATTTTCGAAAATCCTAGACGAATTAAAGCTATTTGCTGCGAAGAAAGCTAATGGGCCTACCTTCACCCGCGGCAAAATCCCAGTAATCGGCATTAAATCACTCTTTTTTTGCAATAATAATCAGCGGATACATTAACGAATAACTTCACCACAAATCCAATTTCTTTCCACCATTTTATCATCGATAATTTCGATAAAATGTGACAAGACTTTACAGCCTCTGCAGTAAACCGTCCAACTACCGTCGATTCAAAGTTTTCTTGTTGCAAACACCAGGAAATCTTGCATAAAACAAAAGGTTGTGCAAGGCTCAGGTCTCCCATATGACACAGCAAATTGTTACCTTTGATAATAGATTGTACACCTTTGAGAATAGATTGCAGGGGAAATTTCTTTACACAAATTATGTACTTTTCCGATGTGACAAAGAAATTTGCAATCTTTGAGAAATGTTTTAATTTCTCTTTATTTTGCTAGGATAGAATGCCCCCAGGAGTGTGCAATCTATTCTCAAAGGTGTCATTTTCCTGTGTCATATGGGAGACCTAAGTCTTGCAAAACCTTTTGTTTTATGCAAGTCTTGCAAGACTTCCAACGTGTTTGCAACAAGAAAACTTTGAATCGACGGTAGTTGGACGGTTTGCTGCAGAGGCTGTAAAGTCTTGTCACATTTTATCGAAATTATCGATGATAAAATGGTGGAAAGAAATTGGATTTGTGATGAAGTTATTCGTTAATATATCCGCTGGTTATTATTGCGAAAAAGAGTGATTTAATGCCGATTACTGGGATTTTGCTGCGGGTGAAGGTAGGCCCATTAGCTTTCTTCGCAGCAAATAGCTTTAATTCGTCTAGGATTTTCGAAAATCACGCAAACAAATAATTTCATGTTATTCCTGGACATAATTCACGTAACATGTGAAATTTTGAAAGCTATATCTTATTTGTAGCGTTCCTGAAGAATTCTTGAACATAGGCCAATTTTCGAAGGAATGAAAGTCGATGTAACGCCGATCCCTGACGAGATTTGAACCAAATGCAGAAAAACAAATGTGGAGTGAGGCCTCTCGAATCGATTCGTGGTAAAACCAGCTCTGTATCTTTATTACTCGAATATCCATTTTTATTTTCGTGAAGGTACTCGAAAATTTATCTCGAAAGCCTTATATTCAGTCATGTGATCGGAATACGACGATATCATTGGCTTATAAGCGTGAAATTGGAAGATTTGCGGGTTTCCCTGTGCCCTATTGAAAGATTTGACTCATATGCTTCCTCAGAGACCCATAAGAGTATACAAAGAGGCATGCTAGGCCATTTAGGACCCCAGGAAATATCTAGATCGAGGCCAAATTTGAAAACGAGGACGTTCCAGCCAGTGAGAATAGTGTACGGAATTAATCCGTGGACAGTGGCGTAACGGAGAAGTATGGGGCCCTTCGTGAAGCGAGGGGTTGGGGCTCCTATACTTAATTATAATTGGAGTCGAATTTTAGAACCAAGGTAACCACTCTTTGAGTTCATAACGATCCACGACCTTTGTATGTAAAATTTTGTTGTGAAAATTCGCAACAAATTTGCACTTGTGCGAATAGTGAATGTTTCTTTAGACTTCAATACAAATTGTTAAAATTAGAATAAAGCTCCCCTTACCAGGGGCAAACTGGGTGAAAAATTAGGACCGGGGCGATTCTACAATCATCAGAATTGAGGAGCCCTGCCCGAGACCAAAGGCGAGCGGAGCAAACCAACAACGAAGAGGGCTGGGGGTAAAAATGTTGTGGCTACGCCCTTGAGATTGTTTTAAAATGGTATTTGAATCGTTTCAGATAATTTCAATAGGGTACAAGCAAATTGCATTTTGCTATTTATTTTCTCAAGAAATCATTCTTGAATGCAATTTTGTTAACAGAGAGCATCTTTAAATTGACAGCGCGAAAAATGAGCTACAAGTTGGTGCGGACATTTGCTGCGAAGGAACAAGTTGAAATTTGTTTGTGTTTCTCGTTCTTTCTTCTCTGAATATCAACGTAAAAGTTTGATCCAAAAACAACGTTTCTCGCAAAATCTCTTTAGGGCCCAAATTTTCGAGGGCCCCTAGTTCCATGCTTAAAGTTGCACACCGTTCGTTATGCCATTGTCCATGGACCTAAAGTTGGAGAATTTTAAAAGTTCCTTAATCTTCTCTTTTAAAAGTATTGAATTGTGTCTTCATTCTTCAAAGGTTCCAAAGACCTGAAATTCACACAAACTGAGAGATGCAAAGCCATCAAATTTTTGGATAACTGTGACGTATCTGCCACGCATTGGGCTCGGACAAGTGAAAGAGTCCATTTTTCTAGGAGAGACGGGAGTGTCTGAGACACAAGGAGGATTGCCAACACCATCAGTATTACCAATAACAATGTCGAATTTGTCCACCCAATATGGATTCTCGGCCATCACTGCAACTGAAGATACCAATGCTACCTTTCCAAGATCTACTGTCAAGAATGAAGTTGCCGACGTCATTGTCCTTGAACAGGTGCTAGAGTCGCCATCATTTGCTAAGGATGATTGTCTTCCTTTGGAAGTCGATGACTGGCGAGTGGCTTTGTTAACTGCAATGTCCCTTAAATCTGTGGAAAGAAATAAAATAGGCATCGAGTCTTTAAAGAGAATCAACGGATATAAAGCCCCGCGCAGATGGGGTCTGGGTAGTCTATAAATAAATAGCCAATCATATAGCGCGTAGGCAGACTGAATCTGCGTCAATCACAAAATCATGTGATCACTTCATGTGATCAGTTTCTACAGGTAACAACACAGCGACAACAACAGCGTGAAGATGACGATGTAGTTTGTCAAACTGGGAAAATTCATGTGATCATTTTCTGGATGTAGATGGAGCGCATGCGTCATTGAATTGGATTGCAAGTTATTTTTAAATCGGCTGCTCTTGTATCCGTTGATTCTCTTTAAACAACATTGTACGATTGGTTAATGCATCTTTCGCTTATGTTAAATTTTAGAAAGAAGTTCAAGTATTTTGCAACAAGTGGTTTCGGTTTGGCAACCTCTAGAATTACAGCGTCTTCTGTATTTCAAACAGTTTCCTGGTTGTGTTGTGACGTCATCAAATTTCTACATCGTGAACTAGAAAAAGTAGTGATATCTGCCTAGCGTCATATCATTCTCTAGACATTCATAAACTACGGTTTTCTAGAAGTTTGCATCATTTTCTTCTAATGATTCTACTGAGTAAAACAAAGTTTACACGTTTGACGGGCTGTGGAATAAAAAGTATGTGGCTGATATTCAAACTAAAATTTCAATCTATTATCAGTCAAAAGATAAGATAAGACAAGATAAGACAGATAAGAAAATACTGCATGGTAAAATCACTCATCTGTAAGACGCAAAAATTAGAAAAATGCCTTGAACCCTTTCTCACCTGGGGGGGGGGTGGATTCAACCCCCCCAACCAAACTTTTATTCGCCTATGCTAGAATATGCAATGCAGGACGCCAAGACTCCGCTAGTTTGACTTTATATCTATACTGTATCGAATGATGAGATTTCAAGATGCTAAATATAGCCTCGTAACCATGGCAACCAATGTTTTACTGTTATGTCAACAAAATTTGTATACTTTCTTTTAATTGTAGCAAATTTTAATCTCAAATATATGCAAAATTATACTTACACATGTATTTGATGATATCCAACTCAATTTGAAGCAAAAGATTTTAATTTAGTACCTCATTTCATTGTTTCAATCATATTGGTAACAATCATGATAATCATAACTTAAAATTGTCTTATTGTCATAGCAACGAGAACAATAGAGATAATTTGATTTAATCATGTGATTTTGATTGTTTGCATCAAAGTATATATATTTACCAATTCTAAAGATTGTAGCTACTACAACAGCGAAGAAAAAGAGGGGGTTGGAATCCACCCCCCTCAGGTATTGACCGCTTCAAAACGCCCAGGTGAGATAGGGTTAAGGGGAATGTATGGGGATTGAGAATTCCACATTCCATTGTGGCGCATATTTTATTTGGCATTGAAATTTATCTTCAGTGATCTTCAAGTCAGTTCAGAAATAGGATTTCAATTTCAAAAGCTTGTAAATCATGATTTACGAAATTTACGTAAATCATGTCTATTTCTGCTATGGACGGCACAAATGTTTTTTAGTTTTGACAGTGATATATCAAAAAAGAAAGGTCAAACTTTTCTCACATTTGAACCATTGCAGTGCCGCTCCAAATTTGATTTTAGGCCAATTTGATTTTCAGACAGTCCGAAATTGCAGAATGCCCGCAAAGGACCCTGGGTGACAATGGCTCTTTGTCAAAATATTTATATTTCTAGGTATTTTTTTTTTCATATACTTTCCATTAAAAATTTGCAATGCATGCTACAGATTATTCTACCTACAAACTACTTTACAATACTACAAGGACGATGCCATGAGGAGCAAAAGATATGACTACCACATGGCATTGTTTGAGAAAAGCTAAACTAAATACAATTTACATAATTGCTACATACAATAAAAAGAAAAACGATAAATATTGTACTGGAGTCTGTCTAACATTAGATGTAAAGTTGGGGCTGTAATAACCCATAACTAAAAAACCGTCACGAGAAATACTCTTCTGTTCCTTTTATTTGGATAGTGTACCCGACATCAAATATGAGACAGAATTTAGAAACAAAAGGAAAATTCACTTAAGGAACTTGGTGGTTGCATGGTATGTGAGTTAAGTTTGATATGATTTTAATCAAACCAATCAGTATTGTGGATGAATCGTATAGTCAGTTTGAGTATATTTCTATTTAGGTCATTATGAAGATCTTGGTCACCATATAATAAGAGGTGCATTAGAAAATCGTTAGAAAATCTATTAGAAAGTCTATTACTCGGAGGATGAGGCAAGCGACGACAATCATAGTAAATTTTATTCATCATTCATGTTTGACAAATCCAGTTATATTTACAAAGACAAATCCAGTTTTGAGACATGATCAGTAGTACGTTTCGAACCATACTTGGTTCATCTTCAGCGAATAATTAAGTGTTAAGCGGTAATTTATACCCTAAGATAAACAAGTAATTAAGGGTAAACAAGCGTGAGTTACATTTCCTACGTGAGAGGGAACCCCGGGGCCTAAGACCCATGTGAATAAAATAAGGCACATCAAAAAAGAACTAAGGGGATAGATGACTGCTGGGAATTAAGTTCGGGCCGATCTCGTAAAATCAAAAGGCTTTCATGAATAAGCAAATCAAAATCATTATTGGCTATTACTGTTGATTCATTCATACCCTTGCTTGCGACTTTCGCAGCTTTACGGACTTGCTTGACTTTGACCCAAATGAATGCATTTTTCGGAAGCTTCTTCATTTCCTCCTCTCCGTAGACCATCACGAATGAATTTTTTTCAATCAATTTTGCGACATGTGTGCAACTCTCTTCTCTGTCACATTCGTAAAATTTCTTGTTGAAAAGTGCGCCAATGGTGCTGCCTCTCTCTATGTCTTGTTCGGCATTTAGGAGATGGTAGAATGAGGCACCTGTTGCGAATGACACCATCAAAGGAAGCAGGGCCACCACTGAAGAGATACTTATCATGATTTGTTCGATGCTGTTGTTCACTGTAGAATCTAAGATGATATAAGCACTTTTACAAACAGGCGAGTAAAAATGACATGGTTGTTGAAAAGGCCACTACTCCCTGCGTATTAAAATCTTTAGTGCTACCCCTGCCACTAAATGATCACGGAATTTTGCAGTTATTTACTCAAATTGTATTATAATTGTATTATATCTATTTTTAGCTATTAAACTTCGCAAATTCATCTATCTTTCAGTGGTAAATTGGTATATGGAGCCCCGTAGAAATCTTCAATATTGGCCCAAAATCACCATCAAATTTGCCTAGTCTTTCTGCATTTCATTTCATTTCATTTTTATTTATTTAGGCACGGTAGCCCCGTCAATCCATATGAACTGCTTTTCAGGGGGCCGTGGCAAAACATTTACTAATTCAAAAGATCACTATATAATAGTTAAAAAATAAAAAATAAAAGAATTCTCGTTAAGGCAAGTTTTTGATTCTTCTCTTAAAAGTGGCAAGGGAGGGTGCCTGTTTAGCATCAGGTTCAAGTTGATTCCAAAGCTTAGGTCCACGAAAAGATATAGCCCTCTGCCCATTGTTAGTTTTTCGTAATGGTAACGAGAGATCAGTATCGGTGTTTCTCAGTTTTCTGACATTTCGAGTAGATTTTTTTTCGAACAAGTCTGAAAGGTACTCCGGGACCAGACCATTTAGCGATTTGTACATTGTGGTAGCTGTTTCGCTTCTGATAATGTCATTTACAGTAGGCCAATTTAAACTGCGAATTAATGCCATAGCAGGCGTATCAAATCGACTTTTAGTTACAATCCTAGCTGCTCGATTTTGCAGCTTCTGCAGGGTTTGCAGTTTAGTCACCCCACAGCACCCCCACACCGAACAACAGAACCGAAAATGGGGCTCGACGATACCCCTATACATTGCACTCAACGTGTTTTGAGGTAACAATTTCCTGGAATATTTCAAAAATCCAATTGCACGAGAAACCTTAGTACGGAGATTGTAAACGTGTTCTTCCCAATCCAAATTTCTATCGATTTTCACACCCAGATACTTTGTTTGGTCTACATTTTCAACCTGAGAGTCACCAATAAAAAACAGTGGATGATCAACAGCCTTTCGGTAAGTTTCTTAATTTTGGGCAGGGAACCTACAATCAAAGCTTGAGTTTTTAAAACATTCAAAGAAAGTTTATTACCCTGCAACCATTGCTTCAAATCATTCAGTTCACTATTCAGAGTTTGGTTTATATCTACTAAGCTCGAAGAAGAGTAAGAAATACTGGTATCGTCAGCTTACATGGTCACTTTACCTTTCTTCAGAGAAAACGGAAGATCATTGATATAAATCAGAAACAAAAGAGGGCCAAGACAAGAACCCTGCGGCACACCACAGCGAATATCTTCTGTTTTGGAACCTATCCCATTTACCTTGCAGAATTGCTTTCTATTGGTTAGATAGGACGTAAACCAAGTAAGTTCAAGATTATCAATACCATACTTCCTCAATTTAGCAAGTAAAATGTCATGATCTACGGTGTCAAATGCTTTTTTGAGATCAATGAAAATGTTTGCAGTGTATCTGCCATTGTCCATGTTCACATACCAGTCATCTGTGTTATTAAGAAGGCAAGTGACAACAGAGTGTAGAGCTCTGAAGCCAGATTGGTTAGAAAATTGATGTTCGTTTTTGTTCAAATAATCGTAAAGTTGGTTATAAATAAGCTTTTCAAAGACCCTGGCTAAAACAGGCAAGACTGATATAGGTCGGTAGTTAGATCGGTCATCAGGTTGACCACCTTTGAAAATTGGGGCTACTCTGGCTATTTTCCAGCTGCTTTAAAGTAAATGGACGGAGATATAGCGAAATAATCTAAACATAGCACAAAAGAACGGCAGGCGCCACTAATCTTCCTTTTGTTTTCGTCGATCAAGAACATCAAATACAATAGGTTATATTTAGATGGACCCAATCCTCCTAGCTAAGTTGCTTTTAACCCCGTTGATTTACTTTAATGTAATCATTTGAACACATCTTAGCAATCATCAGATAGCAAAATTCACCTGAATCATTTTCATATGATCCTCACTGCTGGCATTTTCATCCTTCCAAAGGGCTAACTCGTGCTGAAGTAACAATAACGGATTTTGTAAGACAATAGCACGAGCTGCTTTTGATTGACACCGCAATTCAAAGCGATTAGCGATGACAGACAAAAAAAATCTCTCAATCAGTAATTCAAAAGCCGCACAAAGTTTCTCTGAAACCAAGATAGCTGAGGACGCTATGCACCCCAGCCCCCCCCCCACTAGATTCGACCTTGCTTAGGTGCATCTCATACCAGCAAAAATGTAGTTAAAAGCATATAGGATCTGAGAAGAGTAACAAAGTAGCTGTCTTACCTTGGTTGATCTTGAGATTAAACTAAAAGAGCTGTCTTCTGCTATTACAGAATGGCACAGTTTAAAAAGAATGTGTGTTTCATATTTCTTCAGATAATTCACGTTGCTGGGGAGATGAGATATGGTTTGTCCGAGGAAACTTATGTGTGCCCCCGTGCTGTAGGTTAATACTCATGCGCCCGGTAGAGTTCCAACCCAAAACGCTACTGCGCATGAGCTTTAACTTACTGCACGGGGGATACATACGTTTCTTCGGATAAGCCGTATCTCGTCTCTCCAACAAGTAACATCTATTTGCTCACCTGTAGATCAATCACCATACTTCAGATTTAACTGTAAACAGAAATTATTTCAAGTTTCCAATCATGAGAAGGATGCAGCTTCCCTTGCTGGTCGTTGGTTAAACAAAAAGCCTTTCAAATCATCATTACCAGCTTACCTGCGAAATCCAATAATTGCTATCTAACCTGCAACTCTATCAAATATTTTGTAAAGCTATTTTGCACGGGTAATTTTGCATGCAAATATGTACCGCAAAATAAAACGAAAGAGGAGGACATCATTAATTTACGGAAAAACGTAACGTAACAGAGTTCCTTGTCGGATGTTTCACTTACCATGTAATTTCGTCACATTTTTCACTATTTGTGAACATTGAAAAAAAAATGGCGAAATGGATGAACATAAAAGTACATTTTAATTTTTTGGTAGACAAACGGTATGTTTGTCTTGGTTTAGAAGTTTACATGTGAATAAATATGAATCTAATTGCAGGCCTAGTTTAGGAATCTTGCGAAACACTCAAGCCACTAAACTCGTTCGTAATTATTGAACGGAAAGCCTGACTTCGAACAAACAAATTTTGTGTCTAAAGGCCAGTCTCCATTAAGGGACAGTGCAAAGTTTATTTTATAACATGGCCGGTGCAAAACGTAACGGGGCAACTACTTTTTTGAGCTTGCACAGAACTGGGTCAACACCTTTTACTAAGCAATATGAACGGGGCAGTAACTTTTTATAAGCACAAGATGAAGTTTGAAATGCAAAATGGCTCATTTTGAGGACAAAATTGTGAATCATGCCAGTTGAGAAATGCTTGGAAGGATGTGTATGAAAATGACGCAAAATGTCCTTGTCATTGGTTTGCAAGAATGATTCACTTCTCTTCATCTTCAAAGTCGATCTTTTCGTTGACAAAGACTCGTAAAGGCAAGAATAGAATTGATTTTTTTATGGTCTTTGGCTAATTCATTGGTGGTACTTTACAACATCTGTTGTTCTTGTTCATGAATACGGCAGACATTTTTTTAAGAAAAGGGTGACGGGGCAGTTGGTTTTTTTGCAATAATTTCATACAGGGCGAGCAAATTTTTTGCAAGAATTTTTGTTCTCCACCGGCCATGTGATATAGTAAATTTTGCACTGTCCCTAAAGCGAATCACACCGACGATTGCCGCATTTTGAGCATGCGCGGTTGACTTGTTCACACCTTTAGGCTTGTCGCTGCGGTTCGCCCTGGAGTTCAAGTTGCTTGAACATCTCCGCGATCGCCAGCGAAAGTTATGAATTTTGATTCGAATTTTTAATTCCCATTTCAGTTTTTATTGTCTCTCCAGCAATCGAGCGAACAAATGGAGATCGATTTTCCTGCGCTTCACCGGCAACCTCACAAACCACTCGCTAAAATTCAATGTAATAGAGATTAGCCTTCAGTTAGCCTTTTCTCTATGCAATGAATTTTAAATAATTTACAGTTTAAGGTACACCAATAAAATTGGCAAACACCCTGACACTTTTACTAACTCATTCCGTATAAAGATTCGTGTTATCATCCTTATCATTCATATTATAGGTGTCATACAATCTCGGGCGGGTTTTCATTAATAAAGTCTGCCCGTCGAAGTAAACGTGTTATCAACTCAGACCGCAAAACCCACATAATCAGTGAGCTGCCTGCGCAGGGCACAGAGGTCGCCTTCTGCTTACCTAATTAGTGGCGTGAATCGGCTCATTCTTGGAACTTGCTGGTGCGTATCGGCCTCGAAAACAATTATTGATTATTCGCTGAAGCAACCATGATTTGCTAAGACCCGTGTGGTTTTAAACTAAGGAGTTACAGTTTTTGCTAAACACGCAGTTGAATCCTTTGTATTAGACCAGTAGCGAAGCGGCTACACTGTCAAGTTTCCACACACACGTTTTTACTGGAGATTTTTGCACAAATTTTGCTTTGCCTGCAGTGAATAATTTCTTTTGGATTGAAATTTAATTAGGCTGATGAAATCTGACACTGAATGGCAGTGTAAACACAAAGTTTGATTACACCAAGAGGTCAGACAAGAAACAGAGCGCAGAGAAAAAGGTAGGTTTTTGCCTCTGTGGATTTTCTTTTATCTATTATATATTTATACCTAAGTTCGTTTAGATTGTGTATATTTTATTCTTATTTGATCCTTTAATATTTACGTTGCATGCAACGAAATAGTTTATCTTCAATGGTGTCAAAAGTTAATTAAACCTTTAACGAATGCAATTAATTCAAGAAGTTTTAATTTCATCTTCTCAATTTCCTGAATAACTTGATCAGCTGGCAAATTGTTGGAAACGTTATATTGATTTTCAGGTAAATTCGTACAATTTTAACGGCATATAGCAACACATATTACAAATACAAGTTTCCTTTTTCAGCCTGTTGAATTTAATTGAATTTGTTTCTTTAACAAATGAACAACTGCACTTCAAATCATAGCGTGCCAAAAAGTGACTTGTAACTAATTTAGCTGCTTGGTATGCAATTGAAGCCATTCTGCCGACTTTTTATTCTTTATGACTTTGGCTTTATCACCAGAAAGCATCGACCTTTCGGAAACAAAATAACTGCTGCCTCTAAATGAAGATGTCCACAGTCAAGAGCATGTAACGGATATGTTTTGGTAGCCTACGTGTAGACCCATTATCCAACTGGAGACTCTATTCTTTAGGATAATGGGTCTACTCGTAGGCTAATTTTTTGGCTGCAGGGTAGCTTTTTCAGTTTCCTACAAGATTTTCACTTTATTTTAGCTTCATTTTTGTCTGCATTTTTGCAAAAATATCATGTCATGAAAGATAAATTCAGCTAGCGATGTTACACCCATTTCAGATCACTTGATTGTCCTCTTGAGGAAACTTTCTTTCGTTTACGTTGAGAATTCCGTACCTTTAACTGTATCAACACCTGAAGAGGTAATTCCACGCGTGTATGGTTAATTAAAGGGGCCCCGTCGTCAAAATGTAAACAAAACGATGATTTTTGCCGTTTTTTAAAGGTGATATCACACAGGATTTTCGTATTATTTTCAAAATGAAAGTTACTGTTTGGGCATTAATCATTGTACTTCACTAAGGAACAAACCAAACATTCATATCTTCCACGATTGCTCGGATATAAGTGGATTTTTAACTGTCGGATTTTTAACTGCTTTAACTGTCGGATTTTAAACTGCAGAGAACAATGGATGAACAATCGGCGACACGTGCGAGTTTACGGATTTGTTTACAGTTTGGCGACAGAGCCCTTTTAACCTGGTACAAACAATGTTAGCTAAAGCTGTCTTTTATCAGGTATAAATTGAAATTGAAACAGTGTAAATTCTCAAATTGAGACTGTTTGTTTCGGTGTGGAACTTCAATCCTGTGAGAAATCTGTGTGAAATATTGTCGTAATCTTACCAGAGAATTTATTTGGAAGAAAGACATAAAAATCTAGGCTTTGCCATACTAATTGATAGACATACAACTTTATCGGTTAGAAATGAGCATTCGTTACTTGTAACGTTGTAATTAGAAGCTGCAGATATGTGGTTCTGGAGATGAAATTTGAAGATATCATAGGCGCATAAAGTCAGCAATATGGATGTACTAATTAAAGCAAAGAGCAAAAGGGCATTGATAGAAACAATCAGACAGAGACAACTTGAGTTTTTAGGTCACTTGTGGAGAAAGAATGGTATAGAACTAGCCTCACTACATAAGGACCCTCAACTTACGCTCATCTAATTGAAGTGAATTAATGTTGTTGTTGTCGCTCCAGTCAAGGGCCTTATGGACTAACTCTTCTCAAAACGGCAAAAAAATTCTCGCCAGGAACAAATTTGTTCCTGGACCAATCAGGATACAAGACTTGAAATAACTTGATGGGATTGGCTGATTCTTCTTCAATTCAAACTTCCCGCCAAAGGCAAACAAACGAATTCGAACAACGCGTTCGACTGAACTGCTCCAACGATCAAAATCTCAAAGTAGCGAACGAATTTACGAGATCTTTTGCGTCCCCAAACAACCAAAATATCACTTATGGGTAGGATTTTTTTGCTTTAATAGCTTGAAGAAACATTCATCTAAGTACTGATAGTTTGTTTTGCAGTGTAGCACTTCAGGAAAACCACTTTTTGCGGCGATTTAGGGTCGATGGTTTTGAGAAAAAATAGCAGGTGATTTAGGCCATGTCCGTTTCTGGAAGCGTAAGTCCATGAGTCGTAGTTATAGCGTCCATCAGCCTATCAATAGCGATAACCTACGAACATATAATTTCGATAACAACCTACGAACATATAATCAGTCTAGTATAGAACATCAGTTGTTAAAGGGAAAAATTGAAGGTAAAAGAGGCAGAGGACGGTAAAGAGCAACATATATTGATAGCTTGAAAGTGCTGACCAATGAAAAGAACAATGAAACTTTCATTCAAACAGCTGATGACAGGGAGAATTGGAAGGAATTGATCTTCAACGTCTGTAATCATATACGACACAACAATTGAAATCAAAATGTTGTAATGTAATATTGTATCTTCACAGAATATTACACCTTTAGTCAAAACGTTTGCCTGAACTGCCAGAAGAACCTTTTCTTGTCTTTTTGAATCTTTCATTCATGAAGTTGAATATGTCCTTATATTTAGATCTTGAGCTCAAACATTAAACATTTGTGGATATATTTCTATTTCCTATTCCCTTTATAAGGGTTCACCAATCTTGCTCATTGATCTTCCTTCCTAGTTTGTTAGATTATACAAAGGGAGTGCTCTCTATTTTCAGGAGTATCAACTGACTCTTGTCAGTCATTTATATTTAATTTATTTTGATCCCCAATCACTCAAACTGCTCTTCTAAAATACACCACCTCCTGATTTAATTATTCATCTATATATCTACTTTTTTGTTCAAAATAGGCCACGAAAATGGCATCAGAATGACTTTATCTGATGATAATGGACAGAGAAGATTCGCAAGTTTCATGAGAGAATATGACGAGTACACAAAAGCTCATGTTGTGTTTTGGCCTGCTGTCACTTGTATCTTTTGTAAAAGGTAAGTATGAAGCATTTTCTGATGGCTGTAAATTTAGTTATTATTGCAGAGATGTTATCAAGAGTTCACACCGGGTGAATAAAAAACATGTACAGTGTGTCGCAAAAACACTGTTCCACGTTTGATTGAATATTAAAAAGTGACCAAATAGTGAATGGGCTCCATGGTAAGATAACCATATTGCTGAGATTTTAAATTAATTTTAGACACAACAAGCTAGCAAATCGGCTGAATATTCAAGGAGCTACGAGCTTTTGAAGTTCAAGCTTGTGCGAAAGCTGAAAAAATTTCACATTTTTTGGAAGTAGAATCGCATTTATTCAAAGTAAATCTCATAGAATTCAAAAAGCACTTTCAAAAACTAGCTCTTTCTAACTTTGAATTAAGGTTATGGAGGAATCGTGTCAAGCACATTTTGGAATGGCCCCATCTCTCATCGATTAATTTTTCATTCGATGTTCTGGAATACTTGCATTCATAAGTAAAGTTTGGCTACCCTTACAAGAATTAAATTAATTTTGAAGTCCGATTTGGTTTGCTCTGACACCAACTAGAGGTAAAACATTGGGCTACCTTCTTTTATCTAGATTTTGGGGCGTCTTTTGAAAAAAATAAGTCAGTTAGGGGCTTCTGGTTTCCGCTTTCGCACTAAGTTGACCTTCAAAAGCTTGTAACTCCGTGAATTCTTACCAGATTCACAAGATTCTGGTGTCAAAAATTAATTTAAAACCTTACGAACAGGTTTATCTAATCAGGAGCATGTATATTTTTTTTGACCTTTTATTATTTAATAAAACATCGAGCGATTTTTATGGAACACCCTTTAGGCTATGGACGGTTTGAAAGCATGTAAAGCTTAAACCACTTATCGAATTCTTAAACTGATAACTAATGTTGTTGCTATCATATAAACTTATACAAGAAAATAGTGTGTTTCAAAGTCTGTCTTATCATCGTTCCCAGATTAAAAGCGACTTCACAAAACAGCTTCATTTAAAATTTTTTAGATAAAGTTTAGATCTTTGATACTCTAGCGTCTATGTAAAAGTGCAATCCCCGTTTGAAAGCCACTACTCCCTGAAAGACAATGATAATAATAGATATGGTTTTAAAAGTGGAAATGTTTAAATATACTTTAAAATGTACCTTAATGAAATCTGCTACTCTATTCTGAAATTATGAGGGATTTTCTGTTAACATTTTTATGCTCTCAGGGTCTACTGAGTTCAGAATCATCTTGTGTTGAAATCAGCATGGGCTCAAATTTCATTTGTAAAGAGCATCTGAGTTGATTGGATGAATTCAGCTCACTTTGAGTCTCAATTTCAATCTCAACTTCAATCGAGGCACAACTCAGCTCGTGTTAAATTCAGCATAGGCTGAATTTCTTTAAGTAAACGGCGTCCATACCCAGCTGAGTTCAGCCCATGTTGAGCTTCAAGTCTGCCTATCCGTGTAAACAGTGTCATGGCTTGCACTCTCAACCCGTTTTGAACTCAGAATGGATTGAGATCTTTCGTGTTTAAGGCCCCTAACGGAGCAATTTTTTTTTCTCATCTAGTTGACCTAACAAATGAGAAACATACACACACTAACAATTTGACTGAAGCTGAAAGCGGCTCTGGACTTCCTCAAAACAATCTTAAGGATGACACCGCCTCTACGAACAGATCAAGAAAAGATTACATCATCGCTTTAGAAGATGATGCGCCAATGACTGGTCGATTTGATCCCGTTTTTCGAATGCTCAATCGATTAGCTAAGAGAACACGGGGACAACTCGCTGTAATGGACTATGCGAATGAATACAGAAGAGGGCCTCGATACATGAATTCGTTTAGAAATTCTGAAGACGATTATGGCGATGATGATGGTGATGATGTTGATCGTGACGATGACAGAGGTGGTGATTATAACTTTGGGTTTAGAGGTAAACAAAGTTTGATAGGCCGTAATATAATAAACAATTTTCTCGGCTTGAAGAAATTTGGTGTCGAAGAAGAGCGACCACGACAGAGGGATGACGTAAGATCGTTTGAAGATGACATATTTGAGGACAGGGAAAGAGAGAGCAGGGAAAGAGAGAGCAGGGAAAGAGAGGGTAGGGACTTTGCACCCTCTGTTGTTTATGAAATGGCTGATGAAGATCGAGGTGATAATTATGATAGTGAAGAAGATGATGAAGGGCCATTCTCAAGAGGATTTCAGAGAAGAGAGCCAATGTTTTTATTTGGTAATGATGAAGATAAAAAGAAGAAGTAACATTTAAGTATTATTAGGGATGGCACAAATAATTATAATGTAGACGGGGAATGGGCTGGTTGAATATAGCAAAAAAGCTTGGAACTGATGCTCATTCCAGATAAGGGAGCCAATGTTTTTACTTCGTAATGATGAAGATGAAAAGAAGAAGTAGCATTTAACTGTTATTAGAGGTAACACAAATAATCATAATGTAGACAGGGAATGGGCAGGTTAATTACTACAAAAAAGCCTTGAACTGATGCTCATTCCAGATAAAGGAGCCAATGTTTTTACTTCGTAATGATGAAGATGAAAAGAAGAAGTAAAATTTAAGCGTTATTAGGGGCGACACAAATAATCATAATGTAGGCAGGGAATGGGCTGGTTAATTACTACAAAAAAGCCTTGAACTGATGCTCATTCCAGATAAGGGAGCCAATGTTTTTACTTCGTAATGATGAAGATGAAAAGAAGAAGTAGCATTTAACTGTTATTAGAGGTAACACAAATAATCATAATGTAGACAGGGAATGAGCAGGTTAATTACTACAAAAAAGCCTTGAACTGATGCTCATTCCAGATAAAGGAGCCAATGTTTTTACTTCGTAATGATGAAGATGAAAAGAAGAAGTAACATTTAAGCGTTATTAGGGGCGACACAAATAATCATAATGTAGGCAGGGAATGGGCTGGTTAATTACTACAAAAAAGCCTTGAACTGATGCTCATTCCAGATAAGGGAGCCAATGTTTTTATTTGGTAATGATGAAGATGAAAAGAAGAAATAACATTCAAATGTTATTAGGGATGACACAAATAATCATAAAGTACACAGGGAATGGGCTGGTTAATTACTACAAAAAAGCTTGGAACTGATGCTCGTTCCAGATAAGGGAGCCAATGTTTTATTTAGTAATGATGAAGATGAAAAGAAGAAGTAACATTTAACTGTTATTAGAGGTGACACAAATAATCATAATGTAGACAGGGAATGGGCTGGGTAATTACTACAAAAAAGCCTGGAACTGATGCTCATTCCAGATAAAGGAAACAATGTTTTTATTTGGTGATGATGAAGATGAAATGAAGAAGGAGTAATATTTGACTGCTATCTGGTAGAGGTGACAAGATAATTCATACTATGAATAGGGCATTGAATGGGAAATTACTGTAAAGCCTTGAATTTACGCTCATTCCAGAAGAGAGGAACACTGTTCTTATTTGGTACTGATTCAATTAAGAGAAAGAGTATGAATATACATTTTATCCCGTCAGGAATGACAAAAATAATTTATGCTGTTGTCAAGGAGTTTAGTTGCAAGATACTATGAAAGCCTGAAAATGTTGTATTCTGGTATTTAATCTCATTGACACACAAATCCCCGTAACAAACAATATGAGAAGACGTTTTCAATGTTAAAAGCAAAAATCGTTTAATATCGTTTGATTTTTTAAAGAATATATTTTTCTTTGCAACAGAACTTTATAGCAAATGATACTGTACGCTAATTTGCAAGATGCTGTATTCCGCAATTTCCATTCATCCATGGATTAAGTTGTGTAATTAAACAATCTAGATTTTGTGGAGGCAAAAAAGTATTGTGATTCTATCATTGGTCATTCTGCAGATATATTTTAACTTTGCAGAAAAATCGCGAGCAAAGCGAGCGCTTTAACATTTCTAGTTTTAAAATGATAGATGAAGAAGAGTCCGTGAAAGATATCTCTATTATCGTATCATTATCATTTTATAACAATTCAGCATGTTTAGAGACTGGCCAAGAGAAGTAAAAGTGTCCTCAAATTCATATTGTAAAGTAAGCTGCTCGCCTGTTTTTCATAGCTTAAGCTGGGGTATCCCCATCTTTAATATTAGGTTCAACAGTACCTGCTTTCCTTTGTCTATACATATTAGTAAATTCATTTCCTTAATTTCCCTACCAGGCGTACCATAAAATTTTTACAGGTTTGAACAATGCAAAAGCAACTTCATTGAACGGGCAATAGTTAATTGCCACAGGCCCAAATAGCTCTCGAAAATGTTATCATTGCAAAACGAGGATAAAGTGCTCTCAGACAAGTTTTAGCCATTTTGTGCTCTAACACAATGCATGCTTTGTTTCGAATTTTGGTAGAGAAACATTGTATCTACATGTTTTAGAAGTTCATCCTTGCAGATTCCCAATCACAAAGCATCACAGTTTCATAAGATGCCAAGTTTGTTTTGCAATCTTGATGAGCACAAAAATTCAAATAATTCTGAGGGTACTAAGTCTTCATAACCGATGGCTCTCTAATCTGTTTTAAATGATACCTAGCACGCAGTATTTGGCAATATAATGATAGCTCTATGACCAAAAAGCATTTTATTATACATAGATTTTGGTTGTACTTTAATTATTTTTTATTCTCAATTGACATATGAGTGCATCACACATATCTACAGGGTGTCCCAAAAAGATTTTGCCCCGTTTGCCTAAAGATTGCTACAAAACGGCAACGGATTCTTGCCAAAGTTTTATATGATCTTGCTCTTCAGATTTTCAAATAAAGTTTGCTGCCATTCCCTTAAATATCCATTTAAAGATGATGGAGCTATGACCTTCAGAAAACCAAATTTGCCTGATGACTGAAACCAGCGGTCGGCCATTTTGTCTTACTATTTCGCAGTGATAAGTAACTTCACGTGAGGTAAGAAATAATTTCAGTGAGGTCAGAAATAGTGGAACTCTCCGAGGATTATCGGAACATTGGAGGTCATAGCTCCATCATTTCTCAACGGATTTTTCTGGGGATAGTAGCCAACTTTATTTGAATATCTGAAGAGCAAATGATTCAAAAATTTTGGCAAGAATCTTTTGCCATTTTGTCGCAATTTTCAGGCAAACAGGGCACATTTTTTTGGGACACCCTTTATCTTTTATAAAAAAAACTAAGAATTTGATCTTTATACTGAATTTCTATAAAGTCCATGTATTTCGTTGACCTGTGAAAATTTCTTTGATACACGTGATTTGATTCTCTTTCAGAAAATTTCTAATGAAAAAATGTATATGTTGTGTGTATATGAATTAGATGGTGATTGAACAATAGCAACAATTTTAATCCATGAGAACGCTAATTAAACAGTAATACAAGAGTAATATTTTACTTTGGCTATGCTTGCTTTAGAGTGCACTAGGAAAATCCTATTTTACCCTGGCTACCAGAGCCAAAGAACTAAGAGAAAACATTACATGGGACGAATATACCAGGAGGAAAGGAGAGAAGGGAAGAAAGAAAGTTAAAGATACTGTCTGTCCCTCTCTATCTATCTCTCTGTCTCTGTCACTCTCACCATCTGTCCCTCTCTCTCTGTCTCTCTCGCTGGTCCCCTCTCTCATTTCCACCTCCTACATCTGTCCCTTTCTCTTCTCTCAAAATTCTTTAGGCTCTGGTTCACATGGCAATTTGACTCATACGAAGGTTATTAGCAAGCCTGATTACCTAAAATATCATAATTGACTCTACGCAGTATCATACAAAGTTACCATCATTCATTAATTGGTTGGTTTATAGTTAGTTATCTAACATGTAAATTATTTTCAGCATCATCGTATTTTCGTCTTTCTGAAATCTCTACTTCTCCAATATGTTACCGGGTGGGTAAATAGAAATAATCTACTGTTTGAAATATTTTGCTTTAAAACCATCAAACCGATTTGAAACTCAAAAGCCATAACTAATTTTGGTAACTTAACTATTGTTCAATATACTTCAATTTTCATCCCCTGCCCTTATAATTTTAACCATTTGCCCTTTTCCACGTCAACCCTGATTTTGGGATTGCAGACCTCAAAGACATGACTCTCGAAAATTAGTTATTTTCTAAGCCACCCACTTGACGGTGGAAACAAAAGTGAATTATTAATCATTTAATTTTCCGGAGAATAACTGCAAAGAAAGGTCTCTTTTAGGTGCATTGGCAAGGGTTGTCGTTGCTTTCAAAGCGATAGTAAACATACGATTGCAAAATTAATTCATTTTAAGCTCATTTATTGCTTTCTGGTCCCAGGAAAGTTGCTGTAGACCACATTTACACCGTACCGGCACAGTTTTGATTTGCTACTAAGTTGTTACATATCTTGGGGCGTTTACGGTGCTCTTAAACAATAATTTCATATAGATTGGAGAAACAACAGTGTTACTGATTGGCAAGAACAGTGTCAACAATAGACTGATCAGTTACGCTTTTGCTACGGATATATGGTTGTACCAAGGGCGCCTACCTTGTAGGAAGTGTGTTTATTCCCAGTATTGTACCCATGACCCAGTACACAGAGTAATTTGTGTCCTGTGACCCAGTCCTGTTAATCTGTGTATATCCAAGGATTTTCAAATTATAACATCTGCTAGTATTGACCAATCAAAAACCACGCTGTCTGGTTCCCTGTGGCCAACTCGTATAACAGTTCATCTCGTAGTACATCAACACCGGAATTTTAACCACAAAGTCATTCACACAACATCTTGACCTTGACAGGATTGACTGCGGTACAGTACTGGGATACTCTGGGTTACAGGACACCAATTACCCTACCGCACTGGGAATAAATACAGTTCATACTGAGGAAATTAAGTCAAATCAAATTCTTGGTATGTTATATTCGTCTTTCATCTGTCTCCTGTATCATATTACTCGGAATGAACTTGGGTTAAATTTAATCATTGGCAAGGCTTAAAAAACTATCTATGTTTTGAAATATGCATGAGGGTACAGGTAGTAAACTTAAAGATTGTTATAGAACTGGTAAGTAACTCGTAAGAAGCTCTCGGTTTTCAAATCTAATAGTTTTGAGAAACTGTTAGTACTTGCTCAAATTCTATCACATGGTGGGCATATGTGAAAAACCACCAAAAAGTTACAGATATCAACAACGCTATTGCATGAATATTTACTCTGCAATACGTGAATTCCATTCAACAGGGCTCCCAAAGCTCGTCCGTTATCTTTATTTCGTTAATACTAATCATGTAGCAGTCTAGCAGTTTTCATTTCATCTTCAACTTTACTTGACATCAGATTAATTAATGACAAATACTTCATAGGCAATGACGGTATGATGTCTCTAACGTATCCCGTTGACATTTCCAGTTTACTTCTCTCCGCACGATTTGATTTGCTTATCAATTGCTCAGCAACGGTAACGGCATCAAGATCTAACTTTACCGCCAAATCTTGCAAAAATCGAACAAACATTCGCGTCATTTTATGTCTCTTAGCAACCCTTGCTTTCACTGATCTCAGTGGGTCCTTTATGTCATGAATTGCCGGTGTTCTTTCGTTATCAAACTCCCCCCTTGAAAGCTTTCCAACAACCTCCCCTAAAAGAGCATTCTTCAAAGTTTCTCTGTCCTCATTGGGTACTGCTTCGCCCGTCGTCTTGGCCTTTTTGACACTTGCCGGCTCAGGAGACCTTACTAATGGGCTCCCTAGATCAATGATATTTGTCTTATTGTGCAGCTCCTTCACATCGGCTTTTTTCACATTGTCTTTTGTCATGTAAATTTTAACAATAAAATGTTTCGTTGCTATTTCTGTGTCGTTCCGTGCTTGATTTGAAGAACGCTCCACCGGTTCAGCAACATGAATAGTTTCCACAGCAGAGTCTGTCAAATTTCTTCCACCAGCTTCCCCAGAAATTTCTTGGATTTCTTCTCGAAGAATAGCATTTGTGATATCTCCTATTTCAGCCGTTGTGTTTATGGCATTGCATAGTACTGATAACGCTAAAATGTGAAATTTGGGAACTAATGATTCAATGTTTCCAACAGATTTGATCAACAACTAATTTTGAAATTTTAGATGTCTTCTTGTTGTCCAAAATTTGAAGATTGCTTTGAACAGCTAAACCTTCATCAATCCAGCTGCTTGCGAATTACCGTGTTTCGTATTCAATACAACCAATTTTACCCCCATAGCCTCCCAAAGTTCAGTTCAGTTCGTTTAATTTTAAAATTCCACTACATACAACTTCGTAACTTAAAATACATTTTAATCAAAATTAGATAACAACTGACATTACTATATCGATGAAATATTATTCAAAAGTACATTACAAGCAAATGAGGGATTTGCATGAGGGGATTTCTTACAGGACGAGGAGCTCTCTCAATAGATAAACTACTCGAGGAGAGAGCACTCCCTTAGTCAAAATCTTAATATATGTTCGAAAAAATGTTCTTCAATTCAATTTTGCAAACTGTTCTTCTTGCAGAACATACTTGTTTGGTTGAAGTAGGAATGCTGTTCCAAGATTTTGCACCTGCATACCTGACAGATTTCAAGTCATATTGCAGAGTGTTTTTACGTGTCAGAAAAATGTAACCTTCACATCCCTGCCTAGTATCACGTTGATAAACATGTGAAAGAAAATAAAAAAACTCATGAAAAAGAGAAGGGGAGATTTTATCCCCTTCCAAAGTTTCCCATGCAGACCGAATATTGTGCTCTATGAAATAAAATACCTTACTTTCAGTCCAAAGCAGCAGTAACCATATGTTCATCATCTTTTCGCTGAAAAATAATCAAAAGAATTTACAGTTAACATTATTTCAGCAAGGACAATTATTTATCTTTTTCCAGCCCCACCCCCCCCTTGTTTGCCCACGTTGTCATGCTGCCTATGCTGCTGTAATGATTGTAATGAGGGGATAAAATCAAGCACGAACAATGTTTGAGTATTTCTATACCCTTAAGTTCTTCAATTGAAAAATCTGGCCCTAATCTATTGAGTGGTTGTTGCTTGGCAACCAAACAGTAGCAAGTTTTCACACATGAGCGTCAGTGCTGAAAACATAGAACATGCCAATTGCTTTAGATTTTGATGCTTAAAATTACAAAATATTGGGGGAATATAAGGAAAATATGACTTTCTATCTAATGAAATTCATAGTAAATATGACGTCATCAAAATGATTTAATTGAATGATTAAATAGCTGCAGGCTTTGAAAGTCTGAAAACTAACTGACTCATCCAAGGGCGCTTACCTCGTAGGAACCTTGTTGATTACCAGTATTGTTTTCGTGACATAGTACACAGAGTAATTGCTGTCCTGACAAGCTACGTAAGAATAATTTTGTGGTTTCAAATTCCGCTGTTGATGTAATACGAGATCAACTGTTATACAACATGACCACAGTGAACCAGACAGCATGATTGATTGGTTAACACTAACAGACGCTATGATTTGAAAATCACTGTAACTAACGGAGCAACTAACAGGACAGCAATTACTCTCTGTACTATGTAACGAAAATAGCAATGGGGATAAACACAGTTTCTACAAGGAAGACACCCTTGACTCATCCAGCATATAAGTTAGCTTGTCTACCTTAAGATCATCTATATTTCGTTGAAACTATGGAAAACAGTTAACAGTTGTACAGTGTAGGAAAACGTTGAAGCTGTTCTTATTTGAACTTCTATAGCGATCAATTTGAAAGATGTATGAAATCAGAACTTACCAGTTTAATTCCTAAATAACAACAGCATTTATTTCTGGCAATCCATACATGATATATCTTTAATGGAGCAGTTCAACTTCCTTATCTTCAGACAAAATGAATTGTTTTTATTTTATACAATATAGGCCAGACCAAAACAAACGGGTAATATAAAACAGGTAGAATGATAAGGGTCTTCACTTATTTGTGAATTGCTCATTGACCCTGCGTTGTTTCACTCTGAGTCTCAAAAGCATGGTTCATACGAGAGTAAAACACGTTTAGGATGCATCACATATATGGGACGAAAAAGCTTAAGAGTAACTTGCAGCAACATTTTCAGCAAATAACATAGATTTCTTTATTAATTAAACTAAAATCCAATGATTTAAACACACTAGGTGTATCGGGAATAACCCCTCGTCAGTAGTGGTTATGACTATTGATGAAGGGTTATGCCTGATATATTTAATCATGAGCGCAAGGGGAGATAAAATTTGGGGAGCTGTATCTCAAAATCCATTATTTACCAAAAATTTTGCCCAATTTAAGGTGAATTTCTGCCTTATTTTGGTCGATTTTTGCAAATGCTTCAAACTCTGGGGGGGGCAGCCCCCTGTCTCCAACGCCTATGATTTCGTGTATTTAAATCCTGGCATTTTAACATCGTAAATTTTGCCTAAAAGCCACGATATTGAGATTATTTTATTTTCCTCCAAGTCCACATTGATTTGCGTTTCTTCCTGACATTCATAACCAAACCAGAAGTTCAATATGCAAAAACGAATTAATCTTGTCATCAGTGTTTTTGCCATATGCTTCAGAACCAGGCAGCCGTTAAAAAATCGTAATTTTGCTGATTTTGAACCCAATCACAAGATCCTCTGCTTGAGAAAATAATTTGACCTTTGATCTACTTGCCAATAAAGACATTTGAAGCTCGGCCCATGTAATCAAATTTTGGAGATTTTTTCAAACGGGAGTACATTTTTGGGACACCCGCTATCATTACTTATAGATGAGTGTTCCATCAAGCCACAATTGCAAAATACGGTTGTCCAAAATCCTGCTTTCTGATTGGACTATGAAGGCAAAAAGTGTTCGCCAATTGAGATTTTTGTCCAGTTTTACAGCTCTAGGGAAACAAGGCTCTCACCGAAGCGACAACAACGCCAATTCTATTCAATTATACGAGGTGAGATGAGATGAGATGAGATAAAGTGCAATCAGGGGCAATATTTGAACTAGAAATAACGATAACTTGGCTGAAAATCACAAGGTCACATGACTTCTTTTTGAGTAATGATCAGTGGTTGTTGTAATTGTTGTGTATTGCAGTGTAACAAAGTGTTCTTGCCGTAGTAAGTCGAATTGATAACATTTTCAAAGGAAGGAGCTATGCGATTGGAGATATTATTTCCTAATTTAGGCTTCAAACAGATTTAGAAAGACTAGAGTAGCGTTAACCATTATGGCCGGTCGCCCATTATGGCCTCTTAGTAAGACAATTTTTTTTTTTTCTTTATAATTCTATAAAATTTTACAATACATATTACGGTCTACACTACTTACAAAAATTACTTTACAATACTACTGGGACAAATACCCCCGGGGAGCAAAAGGCTGTGTCTACCCCAAGACAAATTGAAATTCAAGTGACTGGTAACAAGTAAACAAATTGAAATTGAGCGGGAAATCTTTGCTGATGTCAGTTTTAAGATAATTTTAACCTTCACTGAAGTTTCAGTTTCTTTGCATCGAAGCCCTACGAGATAATTCAGGGACATGTCAAATCGATTCTGTAAGTTCATTAGGCCGTTACGATACATCGATTTCTATTCGAGTTGAAGCCAGCCTTCCTAAAATACCTGTTATCCAAAAGTTAATGCAATGTCATATTTAAATTTTTGCGTTTAATGTGCCCATCGATGAATAAATACTTGTAATTAAAGCTGTTTTTTCTAAGCTTAACGCTTATCTGCAGAGTGGCGTAACTTGTTTGAACAGCGGCCATAATGGGCGACGCCTAGTCGAAAGGTCATTTTTACCCCCATCTCCAATACCTTCAAAAACCCTATGTAGAGTTGATTGACTTGATTCAAACTTTCACACATTTTCTCAATTAGTTGGTGATATCACTAGTTCATTCGATTTTTTCATAAAAACTTCCTTGGGGATCTAATTCGAATATTAGCGATGACATGGGCATAATGGACGACACCACTCTAGGTATTTGGCAAGCATTCAGCAGCAAATTGGACACGATGATAGTTTCAATGTTTCTTTCTTTCTTAAGCTCCTTAAAACTCGCCCTTGTTCACTTTAATGCATAATTAATAGTTCGAAAGCTGTATTACCACTCTATTCGAAATTGTTTATGATTTTGCTTGGCCATACACAATCCTGTTTAGTACATGCTCGTTGAATATTTAGACGCAAAGTTCACTCTTATCTTACACTCTTTCGTGAAATTTTTGTTGATGTTTTGCATAATTTTATATCGAAATACTTTAGAAGATTCATCAATGAAAATCTCTCTGTTTTAGGTTCGGAATGATAATGTTGCAGTTTTAATTCCTTGACAGTTGAGAAAATGTGAATCCACGTTACATTACAAGCCGGCAGACTCAACAGATAAACGTGAGTACATGTATGGTTTGCTTTGTGCAATACAAAGCTGCCCTAGCCTTATACAAAGTAACGTACCTTTTACCTCAGCCTATTGTTATGATATGATTATTATCATCAATTCCTTTATAATAGGTTTTATAAAGAGTAGCTCAAATACAGCCAATTGCTGCATAGTAAAAGTAAAACACAATTGGTATAAGTATAAATTAAAAATTGTTCCGCTAAATTCGAACAGCGAAAATTTAACTTCATCCGCAATGGCTTCATGCTAGGCCAACGATCATTTCGCATTAGCACTATCTGCCTACTTTTTTAAAACACGAAAGGCCCTCACGCAGCCCTGACCAAAGGGTAATAGTCTATATAATAACTGTCTCCTTCGGACAATACCGGGAATATTAAAGGCATTGAGTCCATATAGATTGTGGAGCGTTAACGCTATCCTGAATTTTTGCTGACAAACCGCTGACGGCCCTTTGTTATCACACAATAGTGCTAAAGTATTAGCAGTGGAGACCAAAGGTTTCTTAGTCCTTGCATTGTCCTCAGGAATTTATTTGGCTTAATTTCAATAGTGATTAAATCACAACTTTAGTTTTTTGATTGAAAAGTAGTTGATGTTGGTCATGAGAGCGCTATTTATGCGGACTCGATGCCTTTAACAGCCTCTGTACAAAACCATGCAAGCTCGACCTTGTACGGACGGCTTCAGGTTAATAATTTCTGGTATTGCCCTCGAAAACAGTTATTATAGGCTTAATATTTCATTGATTGATCAAAAAGCTCATTCATTAAACATATAAATTCTAAAGGGAATTCAATGATATTGCAAACAATGTTTCGAATGTTTCGACCTGTTATCACTATCAATGAGCTGTTCTTACAATATGCAGTCCCCAAGTTATTGTTGGAACAGTTCACTGATAAAGATCACAGATCAGAACACTTGCCACACGTTTTACATTCTCGATTATCGAAAGAAGAAGGATAGGTCGAAACATCTCCCTCTTTGTGCATCTAATTCAGAAAACGAATTGTTTCGATTACTCACAAAGATATACCAGAATCGTAATGGCTACTGATCAGCCTCTAAATCAAATGATTATCAAGTTTAAAGACCCATTGCTAACAATAATTAACGGTGGTGAAGTCGCCTTTCGTTTTACCTAAAAGTCGTTTTTGGCCTAAATTCTCTTTATTTTGCTTTTAATTCTGCGCACAAAGGATCATGGTTGACAATGGGTTTTTAAAGCAGGTGTTTAAATTTATGCTTCCTCTTTCAATGTATACTCTTCGCCTAAAAATCCTGTTTCGCTTGCACAACGAGTCAGTTAGCTGCAATGGTTTCGGACGTCTTTTGCAGCTTCCGTTGTTTTGATTTGCTGTTAGAAAGAATTTTCTTCTTCTGTTGTTGCTAATCATCTTTAGACAGGCGCTTGTTAAAGATTCGCCCTTTTTCTCTATTTGTATTTGCATTGCAGGCAAACTGATGCATAATGGGGTGTTCACAATGCTGCCTGATTTTGATCATAGTCTGCTACTTTCAAGTTTCTTCTGGCAAAAGAGGTGATCTTTATTGCATTTACCGTTACAACTCGTGGACCGAAAAAAGAGTATTGATTTTGGATATTAGCGAAATTTAGTTATATGACCTATGTGGAACATTTCTTCTTGAATTAGTGGCAATGATCAGCTATATTTGAGAAATATTGCAAAGTCTAGAGATTGCCCTTAATCTGCTCTGTGCTCCCTAAGATCTTTGCTGTCTCAATGATTTTCGTACTGTATGAAAATGATTTTGGTCGAGCAATTGTGCTTTGCAATGTCACCATTTAAGTTCCCATTATCATTTGTTCAAAATGTGTTGTATACAGCCAATATGCTGTTTTGGTGGTTCCTGCAAGTACTTCCAAAGGGTCACGAGAAGCACATGCTCTTTAAACCGTGGGAATTATCGGGAAGATTTACCTCACATCATGATGGCATCGTGTTTTCATAGCTGCTGTGGGCCATGCCATCTGGGTGAATCGTTTTCTAAGACTTTTAAATTTAAGCCTAATCCAGGTCTATTGGTAAAATAGGCTTCTGCCATACAAGATCCTAAACTGATGACATGCGTCTAAGTTTTGCTCCATTGAATTGAATTGAATTGTTGTAATAGTCATATCGCTAAAATTTTGTTGAAGCGGTATGGGTATTGTGTGGGTATCGTTTGGGGAATGTAGCGAAAACATGGTCTCATGTAGTAAGTCTAACAAGAGCCTTTCAATTTCTTCGATTTTATTTCTTCAACTTTAAGTCAATTCCTACGTTTGTAAAAATTAGTAAATTTGTGAACTTCACCCTGTGATCGGATGACGTAAGTAAAAACAAATTCGACTAGTGACTATGTTCGCCTCAATCAACGATTCTTTTTCAAGAGAATTTCTTGTCGGAACATTATTTACAGTTTAACTAAATGGAATTCAAATTAGGAAGCAATCATCAAATCAAGAAAATCTCTCATAATAATTCGTTCACTGGTAGGTTGAATTCATTTTCTCTATTTCTATAGCTCATAAACACCATGCTCCAATTCACAATTTCGAGATGATTGAACCAATATCAAAACAAGGTGCGCAGAAAGAGCTTTACACTATTACAAAGAGACATCAAGAAGTACACAGAGACAGTTTTGCACCGTCAAAAAGACATCAAATAACAAAAATATCAGTTGAGAAAAAGCATCAAATTCCTTTCAAATCAGAAAATGATGTAAAAATACCAAAACATGTAATAGAAGCTGGGGTACAAGGAAATCCTTTTGGTCATCTGTCTGAATTATTAGGATTAAAGGGGTCATTCATACCCAGCCAATCAAGACAAAGATGGATGGAAGATGAGGAACAGAATCAGAAGGGTCCTGATCAAGATACCGAGTCAGAGATTCGTTCAGCTTCAGAATCAGAGACTCATCCAGGCTCAGATTCAGAGATGACCCGCTCAGGCTCAGATTCAGAGAGTCGCTCAGCTTATCAATATCCTTCAAATGGTCTTGCTAAAGGAACTTTGCCAATTGACATCAGCCCACAACAAGCACAACTGATAACCTCCACAGCAGATTCTAATAGTCAAAGAAAAAAATTTATAGAATGGGAAAAGGAGGGTGGCTCAATGGATACGAGGCATTTTCCATCTACATTCATAAAGGGGGAAAGCAATCGAAATGCACAGATCACATTAGATACAGATCCATCCAAACGGGTTTCCACACAACCAAATCCGGATTCGCTTAACAGCAAAGTAAGGACAGGTGCAGAGTTTCGAGATATGCAGGACAGCCAGCCCAAACAAGAAATGCCTAACAAACAGAATAGCCAGCCTCAGAACAATGTAGCATCTGGAACGTCCTATAGTGATATGTCAGCTAAGGTAAACAAAAAAGGATTCATGGGCTTTGCAACAAACCCATTAGCAGCACTTGACTTTGCGCAGGCACACGGCCTGAGTAATGAACTAGCAACTGGGCATAATTACCTTGGAAATGCCATGCATTCACCAAATGAGCAGCCTCTTTCTCATGATATGATAAATAAATTGCAATTGGATCCTGCATGGGATGCCATGGAGGTGAAGATCCTTGCACAGCATGGTAGGCGTGTCATGCCTATGCCATTGCCCGTGAATAAGATTGAAAAGGAGATGCTACCACCTGTTGGTGAGCCTGTCGGACAAGCATACTTACCGGACGGACAGCAGGCACAAATAGCAAACGGACTTGCTGACAATTTTCATAAAGTAGCTGGCTTTGTTTCGAAGCCTTTGAGACAAGATCTTGAATCATCTTCACTTTATGAACATTTTCAACCTAGTGAGCAGACTGGACCTCATGCAATAAATGTCGGTGGTGCAACGGGTAAGGTTTAAAAGTCATCCAACGAGGTAGATGTTTCAGTATATTAGCTTCATGTTTCTTTTTCGAAAGGTGGTTTCTGAGAGAAATTACGAGTTTATAACAAGAGAAGGAGAATATATCTACAGATCTACCTTGCAAATTTAATTCCTTTTATTCAGAAGCCGAGCAGAAGGCATTGCAATTCTCGTATATTTACTGCTTAAATAAACAATTGCTGCACAGCTGCTGAATCATTTGAAAAAATCTGCCATGCAGATCTTTAGATGTATCCTTCTTCTTTCATTGTAAGCTCGTGACTTCTCTTTCAAACCAATTTTCGCACGTACAAGGAGTCAATTAACCCTATTGGTTTCGATCGAAGGATTTATTTGGGACTGTTTTATTGGTAAATCAGGAGACTGGAAAATCATTATCTTTAGAAGAAGAATCACAAAAGTACGAGTTGATAAAATGTTCTATTTTTCTAATGAAATGACAGCGAAAATATTAGTGAAGCATTTGATAACTTTTCAAAGGTTTGTGAAATGCATGATTAGCGTAAAAATCAATTTTGATTTTCTCAAAAATGGTCCAATCCAAAATCTGTGCGCAATGTGATTTAGATTATGACAAGACCCTTTTTATAGTTACTTCAAGATCTTGGTACCTTTTGAAATATTTTCAGGTATTTGTCAATTTTTTTTCAGTGCATGCCATCGGTGATCCCTGGAAAAATTTGAAACAAGCAACGTATGATCATGCAGGTTCGTGCTAGATTTACTAGCCTAGTCCTTTGTTTCAACCTCGTTTTATTGAAATGAAATGCCGGTTCTTTGTTGCAACTGACACTTGGGATATTACAGTCAAAACATGTGGACTATTTTGAGCAGCTTCGATTTGATCTCGAAAATGTTCTTCATTGTCACAAAACAAAATGCAATTTATTCTTCAATATCTTCCACTGCTTTTTTCCATCCTACAGAGTGCGTCAGAAAGCCACACTTTTACCGGGAATCGCTTCTTTAAGCCCTCCACAGGAGCTAGGAGCTGCCGGTTTGGATTCCTACTATCCAACTAAAAAACGTGACTAATCTCGAAAGTCATGGCGAGTGGGCTGGCTTGCTAAACGGGCTGGCTCGATTCCATGTAGTCGCATCAAACTGAGCCAGCCTGTTAAGCGGGCTAAAAATGAATCATGGTGCATGCACAGTTTCCCTTCATCAACGTGTCACAGCTCTTTTCGAAGTCACAGCGTGTCACAACTTCATCAACGAAATCTACAGTTGCTTGTCACTGAAATTTACCGAACAAGGATGAATCTAAATCCTTGTTTTATGAAAGAAATTTTCGCAGAGAGAAAAATACATTACAACTTAAGGGTTACGAGCAACATCTATGCACGCAAACCTAGGACTACAGCCTATGGGTTAGAAACTGTGAGTTTTCTGGGGCAGAATCTCTGGCGAGATTTGCCATTGCATATAAAAGAGTCCCGATCTGTAGAGTATTTTAAAAGAGAAATTAAGTTTTGGAATATTTCATGCAACTGTAGATTATGTAAAGATTTTATTGTAAGTTTAGGTTACATTTAGGTTACACTTTGGTATCTATTAACAATGGTTGGCATTAATTAGCCTAGTGCTATACACTACGCCAACCTTAAACAAAGTAATTATTATTATTATTATTATTATTATTCTTACATATAATACCAATCTAAATTTCATCCCAGCAAGCGAGCCAGCCCATATGCCGGGCTAGCCCTCTTCCATATAATCAGGCCCAAAATCCTATCTCGGCAAGCGAGCAAGCCCGTCTGCCAGGCCCGCCTACTTCCATATAATCAAGCCCTAAGTTTGCCTTTTCTATGCAATGAAGTTTAAATAAAGAATTTGCAAAGTAAGCTGCATCAATGAAAATTTGCAATCACCCCACCTTTTTCTGACTCATCCGGTATGACTCTTTCATGCAACTTTTCGAACTGTTCAAGTTTCTTTTTTCCCAGAGGACAACTTCCCTCTCGCAAGCTCAAATCAGCAGTCTTCAATGGTTTCTTCAAGCACTGGTCCGGTTACAAGCAGCAGTGCACAGGTCTCTGATGGTGGATCAGAAAGTGTTGGGGAACCACTAGTGAAGCTCAAAGGAAAGAAATTCATGGCAAAAGAAGGAAGCAAAGTTAATCAACCTAAAAATAATGATGATAATGGAAGTGAAGATAACTTGAATGCTGGAAAAGGGAAAGGGAAAGGGAAGTTGAATGGAAATGGAAGACTAAATGTGCTCGTAAAAGGAAAGAAATTTGCAAAAGAGAAAAATGATGCAAACGATGATAATGAAGACAGTGGACAAAATCGCAGAAAAGGCAAGCAACAACAAAAGGTATGCCTTTGATATTTCAAAAGGTATCGCCCTGTATGACGTTCTGCATGACCCAAAAATAAGCCAACATGAGAACCCGCTGAATTTTGACTTATTTTCATAACAAAACATCAATAATTCTTTATAAACGATTCCATCCGAACGATTATCAAATATCCATTTACACCACATTTGCGAACGCTTCACTATTCTTTTTTTCTATTGTTTCCTGGAGTGAAGAAAAATTTTACTATTAGAATGGTAACACAATCTAGCAAAACGTAATGTAGCATAACTTTGATGTAAACGAAAGTCCCTTGTACATTACCATGAGAAAGCCTCAATACTTTGTCCTCTAAGTTAGCATCTGATGAGAAGGAAGTCACTTATAATCGACTCTCCTGCCTTTCACAATGGTGGATTTATTATCATCTAAGTAACATAATTTTGATCTATGCGAATATCCCTTGTACAATAACATGACAAAGCTTTAATACTACTTGGTTTAGTTAATTCTTAATCAATACAAATTTTCCAATAAATAAGCATCTGATGACTAGGAATTCGCTTATAATTGACTCTCCTGCCTCGCACAATGGTGGATCTGTAGTCATCTACGTAACATAGTTTCTATCCATGCGAAAGTCCCTTGCACAGTAACACGACAAAGCTTCAATACCCCTTGGTTTAGTTTATTCTTAATCAATGCAAATTGTCCCCTAAGTTAGCATCTGATGAGAAGGAATACACTTACCTTCTGATAACCTTCTGATACAATTTGACTCACTTGCCTTGCACAATGGTGGATCTGTAGTCATCTACGTAGCATAGTTTCGATCTATGCGAAAGTCCCTTGCACAGTAACACGACAAAGCTTCAATACCCCTTGGTTTAGTTTATTCTTAATCAATGCAAATTTTCCCCTAAGTTATCATCTGATGAGAAGGAATACGCCTTCCTTCTGATAACCTTCTGACACACTTTGACTCTCCTACCATGCACAATAGACCATTTTGCAATTTGGAGAAAGAGACTGAGGAGAGCGCGGCCCATTCTGACAGCCTTGGCAACAGGGAAATCTAGGGAATCCCCTCTTCTGCAGTGCACAGTGTACAGTTGGCGGCTCGCTCGCATCTCTCTCCAATTAAACTCGAGTTATTTTCGATTTATTTTCAACTTCCAAGAGTTATGCGATGCTTGTTTAGTAGGGTAAGTGTTTTCTTTGGACTATTTAGCCGTTTTGCAATCTTTTTGCCCATTTGTGAATGTATTTTGAGCCAGGGACGTAGGAAGCATCTCAAACTTGGAGGGGCACGACACTTCAAGGGCACCTTTTTCATTACCCTGAAGGGGCACTTCCTGAAAATAAAAAGGGCACTTCTTTGTTTATTGCAAAATCTTGGGGGGGCATGTGCCCCCAGTGCCCCCCGGTTCCTACGTCTCTGTTTTGAGCCATTTTATTTCAATTGTTTCACTCAACTTTGAAACGGCTCAGTTTAGGCCCAGCTAACCTACGACGAAGTTTTGCTTGTTTACTAGATAATTGAACGCATTTACGGCAATGCAAGCAAATTAAAAGTATTATTTGGAATCCTCCAAAGATTCACAATGAGATTGTTGTGTACTGTTTTGATAAATTTAACAAGCAATAACAGGTCAAACCAAGTCAATTGAAGTCGAGGAAGATGATGCAAGATCAACAGGCCTAACTTGAGCCGCCTCAAATTCGAGGGAAACCACTGAAATAGAATGGCTCAAAATACATTTACAAATGAACAAAATGATTGCAAAACGGCTAAATAATTCAAAGAAAATACTTGCCATACTAAACAAGCATCGCATAACTCTTGGAAGTTGCAAATAAATCGAAAATAACTCTATTTTGGAGAGAGATGAGAGCGAGGCGCCAACCGTACACTTTGCACTACAGAAGAGGGGATTTCCTAGATTTCCTACTTGTTGCCAAGGCTGTCAGAATGGGCCGCGCTATCCTCAGTCCCTTTTCCAAATTGCGAAATGGTCTATTGTGGATTTATAGTCATCTACATACCACAGTCTCGACGCGAGGGTCCCTAGTACAGTAACATGACAAAGCTTTTATAGATTTGTAATTAATGGGTCATTCTATATAATTTGAACAATGGCATGTCAAGTCATGTTCGAGAAACACCCTCAACGTTTTTTCATACAATTTCTGCCTAAAGACAAGGTCAAATTTCAAATTTCAGCTTCATAATTTGAACGGTTAATTTCCTATGGCTGTTTTAGATTTTTGATGACAGCTCGATCAAAGATGAAGTGACATTTTCAATGATTTTTAATTTTAACTACAGGACTCTGTAACAAATTCTGTTAAGTGAAAATCATTTCAGTTGCAACATATCATGAGCAAGAAAAAAAAATATTTGCAAGTTGAAGCTTGCAAGGTTGTGCAGATGCAATGTCAAAATCTGCCATGATAATACCTTTTACCAAGACTAATATTAGTTTATTAAGTCTGCACACAGGCTATCTTTCATTCTATCAATACATTTTTACTTGCCTGCCGCAGGTATTACAGAACTCAAATCAAAAAGAAGCGAACAATGAGAACGAAATTATCGATACTGGGCCGGCAAGAATTGCTGAAACAGAAGAAGACAATAAGATGCAAGATCAAAATGACGACGACAACAGTAAACTCCCAATTGTTAAAGTAAAGGGAAAACAGCGAGGACCATTGCAAACACAAGCCTCTGAGGAAGATGATGATCAGGGTAAGTTAGTTTATAACAATGTAGGTCATTAGATCTTGTTCTTCGAGCAAAGCCTATGCCGAGGTGAACACTCTCTTAAAAGTTAAGCTGAATGCTCTTCTTCCTCATTTAAATCAATCTTTGATTGCCAAGTTTGGAATAATAAATTAACTTGGGCTTATTTCGTAGTATTTCTTCATGTTTCCTTTCAACCTATTTTGCTGTATTTCATTTCATTTCGTTTCGTTTCGTTTCGTTTCGTTTCATTTCGTTTCGTTTCGTTTCGTTTCGTTTCGTTTCGTTTCGTTTCGTTGATTATAATAAGCCTGTAAAAGAAGATAGCCCAGTGTTATACCTCTCGTTGATATCAAAGCAAACCAATATGGACTTCGTAAGTAATTTAATTTTCGTAGAGATTGCCAAAATTTGCCAAAGAATGCAACTATCCAAAGATATTAGATTGAAACTTGACCGATGCGAGAATTGACTATTTTCAAACTTTGCTCAACAGGGTTCTTCAAAGCATCCATTAGTCTGAACTAATGTTTGTGTAATGCCTCCTATGGTTTTGGAGGAAGAAATTTGGTATAAACTAACAATTTCTTCGAAGAAACTAAGAGGAAAGGGAAGTCTCCGTTTCTTGTACCAGAAATTGTAGGAAATATTACCTTCCCTCTTAGCTTCCAAGTGGAAAATTGTCTTGACATTTCGATATTTTTTGCAGTGTTAAGATCTCAGGAACAGGGTCATTTTACCACGGAGCCTGTTAATCATATCGCTGTTCTTTGCTGATATCTAACCTCATGTCGAAAAGTAATGAAGCGAATTCTGATTTCCTCCAATGAAAAATGAGAGCTTTTTGAATAAGTTTTCTTCCAGTGGCTGAGATTTCTCAATTCTTAACGATCTAAGAGTTGAATTTCTTATGAAGAGTTTCTTGTATAAAATGCCTGTTATCACCTTTATAATTTTTTATCATTAGGACCAAAGTTTAGTAACCAGGAGAGGAATAATGAAAAAGTTGGCGGAAAGCCTCAAATGTTTAACGGACAACAGTGGCATATGGAGCCAGGGCAGCATCAACAACGATTCCAAAACCAAGAAAAAGGAAAAGCAAATGCTGGAAAATATATAACACACAAATTCGTTAATTTCTTGAGTGATGTTGCGAAGCATTTAAACGTCGACAAATTATCCATAGCGGAGCAGCTCGTCAGTGATGTGGAACAAAGTAAGAAAAGTGCCAAGCAAAATCCTAAAAATGGCGAGGTTAATAAAGCAGCCGACGATAGTTTGGAGAAACAAATATTGGGGCTGGCGGAGAAAAAGAGGAACATTGAAAGAAATTCGAAAATTTCAAACATTAGTCCACATCGTTTAAGCTCATCGAACAGAGCTGCAAATGCAAATTCGGTGGGAGCTTTAAGAATCCGAAGAAAACAACCGACTGTTTTGAAATATATTTGGAATAAAGGTATTTCTGTGTTGAAGGAAAACTAAAAGGACCTTATTAAAGCATAGTCCTAAGGAATCCTGTATGTTCAAGGAAAATGTTGTCAATTTGTCTGCATATTTCCAAATCCTAATACTTGTTAATGTTATTGACATACCGGATGTCCCAAACAGGTAAAATCTGTCTCAACCAGTAATTCAAACAAACAAAACCGCAAAAGTTGCCCTGAAATCAGAAGGGCAAACTGTCACCTTGTGCAGGCAAAATGTGGTTTTTAAAGGGGCTCCGTCGTCAAACAGTTAACAAATCCGTAAACTCACACGTGTCGCCGATTATCCATTGTTCATCCATTGTTCTCTGCAGTTTGTTTGGTGGCTTCACCCAAGCCACCAAAAAGTGACCATTAAAAATCCACTTATATCCGAGCAATCGTAGAAGATATGAATGTTTGGTTTATCCCTTAGTGAAGTACAATAATTAATGCCCAAATAGCAACTTTCATTTTGAAAAAAATACGAAAATCCTGTGTGATATCACCTTTCAAAACACTGCAAAAATCATCGTTTTGCTTACATTTTGACGACGGAGCCCCTTTAAGAGAATTCAAGAGTTTGTAATGAAAGAAGATGAAAGAGTCTAATACCTACCTGGTAGTTATTGTTTATTTGATTAAGGAGCTGAGTAGTAAGTGTTTCATTTAAGCCCTAAATTGTTTAATTCTAAAGATAATTTTTACTTTTACAGCAAAAGACTCTTACTTTTGTCTTTTAGTTGTTTTGCTAACCTTGCTTTAGGCTGATTACACGTTCGTAGTTATCGCTATTGACAGACTGATGGACGCTATAACTTCGCACTACTTGAACCGCAGTGCCGTCATCCAATTCAATGAACGAAGCGAAAATTAGGACTGAAGGAGCTAGTCTAACCTTGCTTCCCGTTGACATTTTCTTGCAAATGAAGACATCATCACCCCATCATCATTATCTTCCAGGGCAACCTCCATTTCATTAACATCTTGATACATGAAGCAAACGCCGGAATAAACTACATGCGTCTTCCTGTCTGCATATATGAAACTCTTCCCTGCATTGTATATTTTCAAGCACTAAGAAATTATCCACCGTTCTGTTCATAAGATAAAAATACAAAGATACAGCAAGACAAGACTTTAAAATTGATAGGATCATCATTTATTGAATGGCTTGAGAACAAGGACAGATTTGGCAAGACAATAGCACGCGTTGGTTTGATTGACACCGCAATGCAAAGCAAGTAGCGATCATAGACAAATTAAATTCTCTCCTAGTGATTCAAAACAAAAAAAGCCGTAAAAGTTTCTCGGAAACCCAGGTAGCCAGCTTGCTTGTTGTGCATTCGAGAAATTGTTTTTAAAGCAAACATGGCACATATCGAACGAAGAAGGATATATCTACACATCTACCTCGGGCATTTTATTTCTTTGGTTCAGAAGCTGGCAGAAAGGGTTTTACGAACAGCTTCTTAGCCAAAGAAATGAAGTACCCGAGGTACATGTGTAGATTTATCCTTCTTCTGTCGATATATGCTCATGTTTGCTCGTGAAAACAATTTCTGGAATGCACAACGAGCGCGCTAGCTACTAGGGTTGCAGACAATTACTTGCGGCTTTGTTTGTTTTGAATTTATGGCTGAGAGAATTTCTTTTGTCTGCAGTCGCTAATCGCTTGGAATTGAGGTGTCAATCAAGCGCAACTGTTGCTATTGTATTAAAAAATCTACCATTTTTTGGCTTGAGTGATACTTTAGTTACTCTGCCGTTGAACTTTCTACCGTATTCTATGCCGTTTAACTTTCTACCGTACTACTGTTAACATTTTCTGAATCTTGCAAACTTTCAGTGTTTTACATATTTCCATTTATTTGATTTTGTGACATCTTTAAATTTCTAAACCAAAAACCAGAACAGTCAGGACCTTTTTTTGATACCATATTATAAACATTGGCAAACTATGGTTTTCTTAAAAGAGTATTCCATGTTTTCTCAAAGTTTTAAAAATTTTGGTGATTTTATTCTTTTCCCAAACCCCCATAACTTCTCAAGAGAGAAGAGAACGCCTCTTCTTCTAATGATATCGACGATTTCAGAAAGTTAAATGGCAGAATGATAGCAAAGAAGATGAAGTTTTGATCCATTGAGCAAATATCTGCAGTTACATATCTTTATTTAGATAGATCCCACAATCGTAATGGTTATGCATGTGTAGTGAACGTTTGCAGTTATTAATCTATGAAGATTTTATAATTTTATGAGAGCATCTTTGAATGATTCTGTTTTCTTGGTGTGTGTCTGTATCTGTTCTGTATGTTTTGAAGTTCACCATTTGCAGTCAAGGAGAAAATCCAATCGAATAACATTCGTCGCATCAATTTACAAACGGCAGTCTGTTATTCATCTGATTCAGATTGCGTAATAATGACTATGCAAAAAAGAAGAAACTGCTTGTCCTAATGACTTTCTACAGCCAGTGTTTATGAAAGCTCTCCTACACAGATTCACAAAGAGATCCGTTGTGCTCAGCAGCTCAGCTCTGACCCTATCACAGCCAATCAGAAGTATGTCAGACTGCCTTTAAAGGGAATAAACGTAAATGTGCTCGTTTGTAAACAGCTGATTCTATACATACCATTCTACACCAAAGGAAAGGGCGTAGCCTTAAAATTTTTCCGAGAGCATCGACGCAGATCCCAATTTTTGCTGCGGCATACATAGACACAAGTCAGTGCCCCCATTCATTAAAATATATTTGTTGGTCTGTTCAAAACTCCGCGGAGGAGATACTACAGGCCAGCATTTCCAGGCTTGATAGATCATGAACTATACCGGGTGTCCCAAAATGATGTATTATTGTTTGATTGCTTGCATGTCCATAACCAATGAACTGATTTTCAAAAACTTTGTTTTATTTGATTGCCTAAACGCTAAATTGGATTTTAAGATGTTGGTTGTTGTTTTACCAGTTTTTTGAAAATCGGCTCATCGGCTATGGACATATAAGCAATCAAACGATAATATATTATTTTGGGACACCCGGTATGTCGCCGCAAAGAAATAAGCAGCCATCTTAGCTACAAAGGGACCATTCGACTTTAAATTTTTGGAATTGAACAAGGAAAAGAAATTTCATTGAAATTACTGGGAGAATAAGGTTAATTTTGATGGGAGCAAGGGAGCATACTGCTTTTTAAGAGGGGAGCAAGGGAGCAACCCTCCCCCTATTAGAGCCTCAGATCAGTATATTTTCTTCATTTTAGAATGTTCGCCACCTTTCAGTATTTACATATTGAGATCCAGCCTGGTTCCATATGCGTCAACTTGACCGCGTTCGCGTGAGGGTACTGGGGGCCAGGGAAGCGATTTGTTATTTTGGACCGCTTCCGTGGAGCCCAGTCCCCTTAGTCAAAAATGACGTCAGGGAACCACAATCTTGGACAAAATATTTGGAAAAAAGTTAATTTTTTGGTGATTATCTCAGTTCTTCTCACTCTTTACATTTGCACCGCCCCCTTTTACCCCCGAAACGATGTTGGTTGGCATCTTGAAGCTGAAAGCATCCAAGCAACATTGTATCGGGGGTAAAAGGGGGGTTGTGCAATTGAAATTGTCGAATATTACGTTGTTCCAATATATTTTGTCCACGATTGCAGACTGGCTTAGATCGACAGAAACTACGAAGGAGCACTTGCTGGGGTTTTGCCGCCACACTGATACGAGGCAAGAGGAACAGTGCTCCTTTGGCTTTTGGCCTAAAATTATTGGAGTTAAAAACAAATATAGTAAATAAATGGAAATTCTATATGAAAAGAAAAGATTGAAAATGCAGATAAAAGAGCTGATCAATAATAACGTAAGTATCATCATATTTTTAAACTTGTATTTCTTAACACAACAGACGTCCAAAGTTTTGATCCTAAACTTCCTAACTCCTAGGCCTAATTAATAAGGCTAAAGTGGATTATTTTGGCAAGAGAAGTTTGCACTTTTGGAATTGGAAGACACACACGCACGTTTAACATTTCCCCGTGCCTTGAATTTAATATTGATTCTGGATTGAACATCATCAGTATTTACGTTGAAGTATACTGTTACTGACTGAGCTAGCTAGCGGGGGTTCGGGGGTGGCAGCCCCCAAAAATAGTCAGCCAAAGGATCATATCGAATACTGGTTCCAGAGCGGCATTTATTTAGGCCCTGTTTTATAATAATAGTTTAAAGAGAATCAACGGAGATAAAAGCCCCGCGCGGAAGGAGTCTGGGTATTCTATTATTAGCCTATTGTATTTGATGATTTCGAGACGATCATGGATATTGTTTAGCAAGAGGAGCAATAACATGCGTAGGAGTTCTCATTGCCCTATTTATAGATGACCTCCTCTTAGCTCCGTTCATTCACTTTAAGGAAGGCATTTTTTGACGTCCTCTCCTCATATAAGTGTGAATCAGTCGCATCACGATCTAGTTTTGCATTATCCAATCAGATTATAGGATTTTTGTTGCCATCATTTAATAAGCCAATCAACAATCACTTCTAACAATAGAATAGAATATAGACCTTTTTAACTAGAGTTTGGATCAAGCGATATTTTTATACATTTTTATACAAAATGTTTGATTGAGTGGCATCAGAGCTTCTATCACTGTTGCTCAAACTTGAGAATTCTACAAAATGTACAAAAGGTTAGCGTTCGATTCAGATTCGTTTTTAATGATTAAAAGGTCCATTCAATTCAGCCACCTTTTTCCTTGAAAACTGTGTTTTCTAAAGTTCATTTGACCCCCCAATAGACTTTTTAACTATTCTGCAAAAGAGCCTGGATCGAGTGTTATTTTTTTAAAGCATTTTTATATGTGAGGTTCAATCAAGTGGTGCCAGAGCTTCTATCGCCATTGTGCACATTCGAAAATTCTGCGAAATGTAGCAAAGTATTGTCCGAATTCTGATTCTTTTCAGATAGCTAAAAGGTCTATTCTCTTGAGGTAACTCTGCTTTCCACTCCAGTGAACAGCGAGATGCCATTTTGCAAAACCACTCTCCTCAGAAAACAGTTGATTTCTCCAATATCATCCAGACTACCAAAAAGCAGTAAAAAGGATGTCGTTCAGCACAGTCTGGGCAATCGAGAGATCTATAAATCACAATGTTTTCGTCAACGCTGGCTTCAAAAATCCTACTTCGAATCTTTTTGTTGATTTAAAAAATGGATTTATCTCCAAAACTGCTCGAAAAATGTTTGATTTGTTTTTGCTCCATCTTTAGCAGGTACTGTAGTTAATCTACAACTTTGCCAAGTCTGATTGAAAAGCTTTGCTAGATTTTCTGTGATCAAATTTTATGTTTCTGATTACTTTTCAACAGCAAAAGAAACTCTGGTCAACAGATTACCATGTTATGAAGCACGCTTGCAAAAGGCCAGGCTTGAAATAACTTTTAGACGTGTTTTTATTGGCGTGCGAGTTGTAAAAGTATCATTTGCATCTATTGATTGGAGGTCTGCTTTTTCCCAGCAACTTCACAATACCATGCTTTTTGGGTGTCTTTTGAGACTTTCATGAGCATTCAATCTGAAACAAAGTTTTTTGCAAAAGCGTTCAACTCCTTCTGCATGGACTAATCCTTTGACCAACGCTTTCTCCTTTGATGTCGAAAATTAAACAAAAATATAAAATTCAATAGTAAATTTGTATTGTAAATTTTTTATTGGAATGCAAACAAGACAACAAATACTTCCTTATTTCAGATTGCTTGATGATGTCATTTTATGCAGTGTCTGCTCTGTCATGTGAGACATACTTCAAATCAAAAGGGTTCTTTCTTTACTACAACTGTTTTCGTTTGATTTAGGCTGTTTCCAGGGTACAACATTTTAAGAAACTGAGACATCAGTTGATGATATGGCAGTGATTTTCTTCTTCTTTTTAGAGGCAAAGAGGGAGTTGCAGTAATGGTGATGGATTGACAGAAAAGTTTAAAGGATGAGGTAACTCTATTTTTGATTTTACAGTAGATACCTCAAAGTTTATCTTAGAAAGCTGTGTGATATCTAGAAATCTGAATTTGCCTTTCAGACATACTTATGTGCAATTTTAGTGGCAAATGACTCTTCCATTGTAGCACTACAAGCAAAGTAACTCTGTTTTAGTCACCCACTCCGCTACAATTCAGGATTTGACTTATCAGTCTTCAGAGTTGGATGAGCTTTTGATTTATTTGTTAAACAATGGTGGTGTTGTGCACCTGTTGAATCTAACAAGAACCAAGGCTCAAAGCAAAACCTGTTTCAATCAATTGAAACTTTTTTAGAAACATGGGATCCTTCTGAAAAGATTGACAAAAAAGATTAACGTTGTTGAAGATAACATCTTAATTTTATCTATTCTATTCATTTTTATACAACAAAAACATAGATACAATATTTCATGTCCTTAAACGGAGACCTTTATTTCAAATCTCTGTCATTGTTTTACAAACTATCTTTACTAAAAAAGATAGATAAACATCTGTGTAGGATATTAGAACAATCTCCCCTTTGGTTTGAAATCAATTCCAAACTCAAACTCCTTTAGTGTCCATTTTAAAGAAACAACATATTCTACCTTTTACAACCAAGCATAATATAAAATGAAACCAACCTTTGACCAGAAAATTGTTTTTTGCCTCATTTGTGTTGCATTCTTATAAACTAAGCTATATTCCAATTTTGTATATTTTAACTAAATGTGTTTTTCCTTTGTCATTCTTATTATTGTTTTTTAACGGCCCAAGCTAGATAAGCTCTGCTATTTCTTTGGTCGTGTAGAATACAGCTTTATTATGTTATGCCCTGTATTAGGAATTTGTTCTACAAATAAAATTGAATGGCATTGAATAGCCTTCACAACACTGAAATTTGTCAGTAAAATTATGATGCTAGTATTTTAATACTGATTGGTACTTTTACCTAAAAGCATATGCCATATTTTCATATTTGAAAGTAGCAGACTTATTGAGTTACGATCCATATTCAAATGAATCAAGCAAATTAATGCCACAATAATTCTGAATATGATTATTTTGGTGTTATTTTGGCAGAGAGGAAGGACTATTCAGGACTATTCTGTTAGCATTGGACGTTGTTACTCCGCTGCCTCTCATATTGAAAGTTGTTATTCGGTCGTCCTGTCACCTGTACAATTTTTAACACCAAGTGTTTTCTAATAATTCCGGTGATTCTTCAAACATATCTACTTACGGATTCTCATTAGCTACATAATGACTTTCAGTTCCCATTGTTCTACTTTGCTATTTCATCAACGCCTAGACTGATTATGACGAGTCCCTTGTATCCCCGCTGTAAACCTTGCTCCCGGGGGGTTACTTGACTTTTAATTGTACGGGGGGGGGGGGTGCACTCCAAGAAAAAAAAATTTCAACTGGCTTTACAAATTTTCCCTTGAAATGATAGCCTGCTTTAGAAAAAATCAGCGAAGAGCATATCCCAAAGCGTAAAAGTCGGCAAAAAGCGTACCCCTAAACGTAAAACTTCGTCGAAAAACAATGAAATAACACTTTTGACAACCGGCTTCAGAAAAATTGCCTTCGTTTGATACCCGGCGTTAGAAAAAAGAGGCGAAAACGATACCCGGAAAGGAGTGCACATGGCGTCAGTAAAATATACTAAGTACCCCCCCCCCCGGGACCTTGCTCAACATATGACCGAAGCGCCATCATCAAGTCCAAGAGCATAGGGAAGCAAGGGACTCCAAGTCGTAAGTCTAATCAACGCCTTCTCATTTCCTTTATTGTTCTGAAAGCTTTCTTTTCCTCATGCACTACATGTATCTGTCCGTTTGTTGATTTCTTTTGTGCCGCACTTTGCCCATCAGAATCTTCATTGTCCGTGGTTTGCGTGCCAATTTCTGCATATATATCTTTCGTTGTCTTGTGTACCTTTGCTACCTCTGGCAGGTTATTAGTCGTGCGACTGCCCAAATCAGCTGCTGCTTGTTGCGTTGATGTGGCAGCACTTGCTCCAGCTGGGTTGATCAACACTCCCGACGTTCCCGGTGACAGTAAACCTCCTGCGACAATATTAGCAGCAACTTGGTCACCTGGCAGACCACCCTGAGGTTGTAACAGCGACGAGGCTGTGCTTGGCTTGTAACCGTTTACACCGTTGAAGATCTGAGTGCTTTGTCGTAGTAAATTTGCAAGGTTTGAGATTGCCAGAGCATTCGCAAGTACCTTGGATGAAGATGACTGCAGAAGGCTCTTTTTGACTGCTTCCACTTCTTTCAATGCAGTGTGTATTGCCTCTTTGTATTTATCATTCTTTGAGTGGCCTACTTTTTCTTGTGATTCCTGTTTTGTCAGGCTCTTCTTGACGCCCTCAATTTGTTGTAGGGCTTCATGTATAGCATCTCTGTATTCAGCTTGTATGCTTTCGTCAACCTTGTTTCTGTTATCTTTCGATTCTTCCGGTCGCCTATGCATGCTCCTCCCTGATGGCCCAACATTGACTGACTTGAACGGCTTTAGCATGCGAGTATTCGCATTCTCCTCTTGCGGTTCCTTTTTCTTTAACAGATCAAGCTGCGCAAATGACAACAGGCGATGCAATTTTGAAAGTGTTTCCTTATCTCCTGGCAGTAGATGTTTCTTGGCTGCGTCTGAAAGTTGGAAGTCATCAAGCAAAGCATTGGCTTTACCTCCAATTTTGTTAGCCATGACAAACTCTACATTTTCCTTTTCTTTCCCATAACGTTCGTCCTCACTTTTAGGATCACTTAGACTCAGGTTATTTGTTTTTATCAAGAAAAACTCAGACGCATTCTTTGGTTTAGGTTTGCTGGGGCTGAAGGACTTGTTCATGCTTTTGCTTATAAAGAATTCTGAGGAGTTTGAGAGTTTGGGATTTGTTGTAACTTTCTTCTGAAATTTGCTTATGTCCTTAAACTTTCTCATTCCTGGTTTTCTGAATTGCTGCTTCCTCTGTATTGTTTTCACCAGTGGTTTTCTTGCCTTTGCGATTGCGGGAGCTATCTTTCTTCTGTTTGGCACTCTAATACTGTGCATACTGTTCAGTTTTCTTGTGACAGCTTTCTTGTTGTGAATAATCTTTTTCTTATTTGCTTTAGAAAGAGTCTGCTTAACAGTAAACTCGTTATTGCCCTTTGTTGCTTCTTCACTCTGGATCTCTGCCCCCTTTTGTACCCCGTTGACAGGAGATTTTGCCTTCTTTGCTTTTTTCAACTTCGTGATTTTCTTGGATCGAGACTCTCCATTTTCTTGTCCAACTGCTATCTCCTCTGCAGCTTCCATTCCTCCGATATCTTCACTAACAACTGTGTCTTCATCATTTGGAGAATTTGCGCTGGTTTCGCTGTCAGAGACAAAGTTTTCACCATCCTCACTTGCAGTTGTCGCACTGTCAGTAAAATTTTGTACCTCCGCCTCTTTCAGATTTCCAGCTTCCAAACTGGTTGTTTTATCATCAATGTTGATTTGTGGTTTTTCAGTTGTACTATCTTCACTAGCAACGCTTTTCTCAGTTTCTGATCCAGTCGCATCTTCACCCGGCCCTTCGCTATTTGATTGGCTAAAATCCATTGATACAGTTCCATCAAGCTTTTTATCATTTTGCTTATCTTCGTTTTCCCTCGTAAAGTCCCCATCATTCTCTTTTTGAAATTTCACATGACTGCCCTCCTCCACATCGGCTGTTGATTCCGCAGACACATCAAGCCCAGAGCTTTCACTGACATTAGTTTCATTGTCATTGTCTTCCTTTGTGCTGCCCTCGGCCTTCTTTGTACCAGCTTTGGCATCCTTTGTACCAGCATCCTCTTTTTTGCCAGCTTCGGCATCCTTTGTGCCAGCATCCTTTTCTGTGCCAGCTTTGGCCTCCTTTTTGCCAGCATCCTCTTTTGCGCCAGCTTCGGCTTCCTTTTTGCCAGCATCCTCCTTTTTGCCAGCTTCCGCCTCCTTTGTGGCAGTTTCTGCCTTCTTCGAGCCATCATTGTCCTTATTTGAGCCATCTGCATTCTTTGAGCCACCAGCTTCTGTCTCCTTGGTACCAGCATCCTCCCTTTTGCCAGCTTTCCCCTCCTTTGTGGCAGTTTCTGCCTTCTTTGAGCCATCATTGTCAAAACTTTCATCGCTCTCTGTCATATTTCTCTTCTTACTGTCCCCTTCATCGACGTCTGGGTACCCATCGTCCTTATTTTCGTTCGCAACTTCAGAAGTTGCTGCTTTTTTCAAAGGCTTAGTTGCAGCTGCTGATTTTTCATTCTTCCCTTTCTCCATTACACCTCCAATTGTCCCAACTTTTGTTACTTGTTTGTTTGCCGTAGCAAATGCGGAACCTGCAGCAACAGCAGCTGCTGCTTTAGCTGTATTTGCCGCGGCAGCGTTTGCGGCAGCAACGTTTGCTGCTGCAACATTTGCCGCTCCACCGTTAGCTGAGGCTGCGTTTGCTGCTGTGATTGCATTTGCAACAGCATTGTTTGCAGCTGCAGGGTTTGCCAATCCAGCGGTGCCTGCTGATCCAGCCGCTCCAGCAGCTTTTGCAGCCTCTAATGCTGCCGCTGCTCCTGCAGCTCCTGCAGCTCCTGCAGCTCCTGCAGCTCCCGCAGCTCCTGCTGCTCCTGATGCTGCTGAGTTTGCGGCAGCACTATTTGCTGCTGCAGCATTAGCAGATGCAGCATTGGCGGCTGCTGCTGCAGCTGCGGCTTTTGCAGCCCCTCCACCAGCCGTTGCTACTAAACCGCCCAATTCTGCAGTGCCCACTCCTGCTGCCATCGGGAGCCCTACTCCATGGCCGCCTGACTCTACTGCACCAGCTGAATTTGCAAAATGAATTCCGCCAGGTGTCATGGGTGTCATGTCTACTTCTGCTTCGTGAGAGTCCACTAGAAATGAAATGTGATTTTCAATGACAGGAATAAATGATAATTATGTTACAATAAAGCTTGCCTTATCGTACGAAATTAACACGCGTAGAAATTTAGGTATATCATATTTACATGACTTGAGCTAACTCAAATGATTGAAGGGAAAAAAAATTAAGAAAATGACTGTGAAAATGGTACGAAGGCGTATATTTATAGTACCTAATCAACTTGAAAAAAATTAAAACCATTTTCATTGATGCCCCAGCTAATTAATGTGCATAAAGTCAGTGCTTAGGCATCCAGAATCTAATTACAAACCTAACACAGCAAAGTCTTAAACCTATTTTCAATCCAATTACAATAGACGATTACGCTAAAGATGGCGGCGAGGAACTTTTCACCAAGATCGTTCTAATTACGATTAATTAAGAATTCAGGAATACTGCTTTCCTCTCCAAGCTTTTCCAGAAATTTCAAAGCTTTGCAGTTAGTTGGAAACCTGCTTCAAAAGAATGTTTACGAATTCCACTTACACTCAACGCGGTTCCAGTGATTTGGATATGCATCGTGATCTAGGATTAATAATGAAGTATGGTTGTTATTGCTGGACACTAAGGAAGGGGAAAGATTTGTGTGATTGTTTCAAAAACGATGGTATAAATAGGCTATTCAATTTTCCATTGATACATGGATATTTTCATGGCCGTGCTTGCTATAATGTTGTTTGACTCATAACAATTTCCTTCTGTTTGAAGCATAATAGCAGAAAAAATATTCGCTGCATTTTTATCGAAATTGTGTAAATCAATAGTTAAAAGAATGAACTATTTTGTGTGAAGCTTTGTTTGCCTTAGTAGCTACTTGACTTGACTGTGAATTTGAAAGATTGTCATTCTTCGAGAAAATTTTGAAAAATGGCTGAAAAATGTGATGAATTTCTTGAGCCATTAACATGCCAAGTTAGATTATTACAAGATAGGCTGCTAATTAACAATCTAACTCCAAATTACTTCAAATGAAAATGTCGCGAAGGGAATTACTCCTCATGTATGAGCTTGTAGGTATTTCATCTACAAGATTTTTGTAAACAATGCAAAGTGCGGGACAACCGGCGTATGTGACCACAACCTTGCGTTTTTAATGGCGGCCAGTTTCATCGCAGCTTCTATCTATATTATCGTATTATTATTATTTAAAGTTGAAATGTACATAGTTACTAAAAACTAATTTAAATCAACTATTTACAATATAACAAAACTATTTACAAATTAAACATTTACATCTTTTGCCATCCCATTCTTTGATCCCCCTTTTAAAACTTCTCAAGTTATCAGCTCTCTTTAGTTCATCATCTAGAGCGTTCCACAGGAGACTACCTCTAAACGAAAGAGAATTTAGTCCATATCGATGTGACTGTGCTGATGGAAGCCTGTGTAGCTCTTTGGTGCGGAGATTGTAAGGTATATCCTTTTTAACAAAGAACTCACAAATATATGAAGGATTAAGATGGTTCATGGTCTTATAAATTTCTATCATAAGACTTTGCAGATTCTTCTGGTGAACTGTAACGCTTTCAGCCCTGGCTAAAAGTTGGTCAAATGATGAGTCGTAATCTCCGTACAAAACCCTCAAGGCACGTTTATTTGTCCTATTTATATCTTTTTTAGCAGTTTTGCTACAAAATAGCCATATCAAGAGACAATATGAAAAGTTTGACATGACAATTGATGTTAGTAGCATTTTAGCTTTCTCTTCATCGAGGAATGGTCTTATTCTTGAGAACGCACATATTTTTTGGTTTATTTTTCGACATAACTCCTTGACGTGGGCGTCAAATGTTAAAGAGTTGTCGATTTGTACGCCGAGGAGCTTTACCTGCTCGCTCTACTTTATTTGTACGTAAGTTTAATTGCAGTGTTTCCTTGTCTATGTCTATGAAATGTGATGGAACTTTTGATATCAATTAAAACTTTCAAATATTCGGCGTTAGAAAAATAGAACAAATCCTCCATCAAAGCTTCGATTACTGAGATTGTCGCAGATACTCTGGATTATTATCCTCTGTGCAAAATCGCCATTAGCTATGTTGTTTTTAGCCTAAACACATTCGATGATTTGATACGTAGTGCCACGCAGAGCAACTCAAAGAAGACGGACCCCTTTAAATGAAACGTATTCATGAGTTGTCCGGTATTTTTCAACCTAAAGCTGAATTATAACTTGAATCGTCTCTCTTGACGCATTCCAGATGACAATGAAGTGCGGCAATGCTACAAAATTTGATTAATTCAACTTTGTCGCAAGTGTCGCATCGCACAAGCAAGCGTGAACTGAGCTGTATTCTGGTCAAATTACCCATTCGTTTTGTTAATTCTACAGTAAACCTCAGAAGAAACAATTCAACGATGCACGAAGACATTTTGAAAGTGATAACTTACGATGGGTAGACTCTTGACCTGTATGCCAATCTCCGTAAACAACTGGTGTATGCAAATCGGCATCAACGTGATCATGTGACAAGACACTGCCTGCTGCCATTGGATTCACTGAATGGATTGCATCGTGATTCAGGTATGTTCCCATATGAATTGAGTCCTATGAAAAAATTGAAATTTCTTTCATTTGTGTTTAAACGCGGTCTCAAATTACATGTTGTGTTAAAAATTCTGCGAATAAAGGCATTCGAAGTGTTTTGCATGATCGATTTGTGTATTGCCAATTTTAAGGGCTTGTTTATGTGAGGAAAAACTCCTCACCTGCCAGCATAGGTTCCAAATCTTTAACTCGGCATAAAAAGGTGGGTGTAAAATTCAGTAACCTATTTCTTCTGATTGAATGGCTTGAAAGAAACTTTAGGTACTTATCTAAAATTCTACCGTTGGGCTTTCCAGAAATTTGAATATTTTACGAAATTATAGCGTATCTTTACATTTCAAGTCATTTGAAGACGTGACGTCATCAAATTTCTAAATCATAAACCAAATGAGTGACAGACTTTTGCTTTATACCATATTGTAGACCTTCATAAACTATGGTTTTCTCCGAAATTATTTCATGTTGCGTCAAACAGTTTAGATATTACGATAGATTTAAGTTTTTTTGAAAATTTTTCTTGGATTTTTGAAAAAGAAGAAAAACACTCTAATTCTGAAGCTGTTGGAAAATTCAGAAAAGTCCAACGGTAGAATTATAGAGAATTAGCTAAAGTTTCTTTAAAGTCATTTAGTTCAAAGAAATAGGTCACTGAATTTTACACCAGCCTTTTTAAAGATTTGGAACTTATGCTTCACCTGCCTAATCAGGGGCTGAAAGGCGAGATTCCACCTTCTCATAGAGTCCTTTGTATTTTTGTTTCGCGTTTATATGACAAACACAGCACCACCGATAAAATGAGATCCCACCTTACGAGAGGTGGAATCTCACTTGGGTGAGGTGCAATTTTTCCATATAAACGAAATACTACCGGTATGGTGAGGTGTATTGGCTTTCTTCGTTGATTCCTATTTGTTAATTTGTTCTGATTTCATGGAAGAGACACTTTACTCCACCTCGCCTCTCAGCCCCCAGACTGACAGACGACGTAAAACATCTCATATAAACAGTTGCTGAAGTTTACCTCGCCTGTCAGTCCCTCGTGTGGTAAGTGAGGTGTTTTCCCTCATATAAACAGGCCCTAAATGGCACGTATCTTCATGTTCTTATTTATGGGGTTTTACTGTAGTATGTGCATGAATAATATAGTGTTCTTACATGATGGAGATCAACAACTCTGTTAGCTTCAGCTTCTAGATCATCGACAGTTTTCGAGTGCTCATCTTGAATTGAATGAATGAGATCGTTTGACGAGTAGATGTGTCCTAATGAGTCTGTTGTTTTGTTCCCAATCATATGTGATACTGCAAAAGAAAAGGTGGTTGTTACCTGACTGACGTTTCAAAAACGCGGCAATACAAGAATCCCGCCAATTCTATTGGTTAATCGCACTGGTTAATCGCACATTTCCCGCGGTTTCCCCGTAGTCTTATATAATAGGCTAGTTTAGCAAGAAGACGCGAGCCGAGAAGACGCCAGCAGAGCTTTTTTGTTCGAGGATGTAATTTACAAAGCGAAATTAACTTCAAAACTTTTTTAAATCTCTTGGGGCTTTGTGTAAGTTCTGTTATGAAATCGACAATCTGAAAAGTGTAGGTTTGAAGGCCGCTCGCCAAAAATAGAACGTAAAAATCATGTGTGCATATTCATAACCAATGGAGACACGAGAACACAAATTATTTTCAAGGAGTATTCCTCTTTATGAGCAGCTTTTTGAGATAAAAAGGCTGGAAGATTGGAATGCTCCAAAAACCCCTGAGCGTCCCCGTCTTCAAAGACGTCCACGCCTTGTTGCTAAAACAGCCTAATACGATACAAGGACGCGTTTTTGTCACGAAAGGCCTATGAGATTTACAATAGACTTAGGTGACATAACAGTAACAAAATGCATTTGACTAAATGATTTAAATCAATATTAGAAGCTATCAGGTAATAAAACGCATACTAACCAATTTTTTAGTTGTACAGGAAAATATAAAGCCCTCGGTCTTATTGCACAGACTTCGCAAGCTCAGTCTGTACTGTGAAGACCTCGGGCTTTACATTTTCCTGCACAGTATGCGCATTGGGATGCCCTTGAGAGCGCTATGATCTAGTGTTAGTCTTATTACATAGTCGTCGTTATCGTTATTGAAGACTGATGGACGTTCAAGGAGCTGTGCTGTCCTAACGTAAACAAACTTGGGTCAGACTGCCAATATCGAAATTTGTATGCGAAATTTCTTGTTTAATTAGTTGAAGACAACAGGCGCTGTGATTTCCCAGCAGAGTTGTGGTCTTTTGGTGAAAGACCTTTCTAGAACATTTGCAAACTTGAATATTTAAAGGTATATTCAAGATTTGTAATCGTTATTCTACTAGACTGTTTTATTATTTTCCAAAGCGTTGCAGAATAGCTTCAGGGAAATAGTTTTTGTGCACCTCATTTTGCATGAATTTCCATGAAATTGCGGCACAGCCTATTTCAGTTCGGTTCAAGAAGATAACAAGTTATTGTTGTTGCTGTAATTGTTTTTCTTGCAATAGCTGGGACTATGTTGTGAGTCTACGTTTGTGTTAGCTCCTAAATACAATTGATTTTGCTGCGGAGCACTTTTGCTGGAATTTCTGGTTATTGATCTTCCTGTAATGTTACGCTTCGTGATATTTTCTGGCCAATCAAATTTTAGCTATTTTTTTCAATTTTCAGTTGTCAAATTCTCTAGGGAGAGTAGCCCTTCAGCATAAAAATTGGTTTTCAAGGGGTCCTCCATTAGAATTACAATGATACTTTTTAAAAACATTCAAATTAAATATGAAATAACCCTGTAAAAGCCTATTTACAATTTGAGTTAAAGGGGCTCCGTCGCCAAGCTGTAAACAAATCTATAAGCACAGCACGTGTCCATTATTCTCTATTGTTTTTGCAGTTTGTTTGCAGTTTCACCCAAGCCACCAAAATGTGCTGGTTAAAAATCCACTTATATCCAAGCAATCGTATAATATATGAATGTTTGGTTTCTTCTCTGTAAAATACAAAGATTCATCTTCAAAATGATGCTTTCATTTTCGAAAATAAACAGGTAAACGTCTGTGTGATATTGCCCATCAAAAAACTTTAAAATCACCGTTTCGACCGAAATTTGGAGACGGTGCCCTTTTAAAGAAATGTTGCAATATGTTAGAAAGTAAAAATGCTACAGCTAAAAGCAAAAAAGCTAATTTAACAGCGTTTGGCTAAGCTGAACAATCACAAACCTGGCGTATGCAACTCCTGTGCAGCTATCACTCCTGCATTACCAACGAATTCATTCGCCTTCGCAGTGATATGCTCATTCCCTGCTGTTATCTTATTAGCTAATTGATGAAGCGCGGCAGCGTGGTCATTGTTATCTTTGATCTTTGCTGCGGCTGTGCCGGTAACATCGGCAATGTAATGTGCCGTCGTAGCATTTTTGGCATCACTTGAAATTGCGGAGTTAGCATTCACAGCTGCGTGCTCTGCATTGGCGAATATGTCTTTATGAAGAGCATCAATTGCGTCATGATGTGCGTGCATCTGTTCATCAGCGATGTTATGAGCATCGGTTGCTATGAAGGAGGCAGATTGTGTTGCTGTTGCTGCGTTAGAGGTCGCTGTAATGAAACAAGGATAGATTTTGTAACACAACAGCATCAGTTGCTTTTGATTGACACCGGAATCTAAAGTGGTTAATGACTGCAGACAAAGGAAATTCTCTCAACCAATAATTCAAAACGAACAAAACCGCAAATTTGCCCTAAAGCCAGAAGGGCAAACTGTTGCCTTGTGCACACGAAAGATTATTGCAGTTTGATCTATTGGTTTCAGGGCAACTTTCTCGGATTTGTTTGTTTTGAATTACTGGTTGAGGGAATTTCCTTTATCTTGAGGGAATTTCCTTAAACAAACTGTTGTTTTGTGTGTCGCCAAAGTGCTGCCAACTTATATGCGAAAGGTCAACATTAATGGTAGTTTGTCAATTTCTTCTCAAAGTGAACTTTCAATGGAAGGAAAAAATTTTAAATCAGTGCAAATTGGATAAGTGATATTTCGCCTTATGGATAGGGGAAACGTTACTGGGTGTTACTATAGTGTTTTTTTTCTACATTCCATTAAAATTTACAATATAAATTTACTAGTTACACTACTTACAAAATACTTTACTACACTACAAGACGATGCCACTAGATGCAAATATCATGACTATTCTGTGGCATCACGAAAAACTAAGACAACATACATATGAATATTAAAGGGAAAACAAGAAAACAATACATGGGAAAACAAAAGAAAAAAACTACATTGTGTCTCAAATTAGACATCAGGTGACTATAGTGTCTAATACTACAGTGTGTTACTGGATTAAAAGTGTAAGGCGGCAGAAAAAAAGTCACATTTATTTGGCGGTTCATTTTATAGAATTAGTTCTTTAAAAATGCCCAAACAATGAAGACATGTTTAAGAACTTTTAAACATTGAATGCAACATTAATCTTCAAATTTTGTTCAGGCTAATAGATAAATGACCAAATTATTTGAAATTGATTTAATCATTGAGAAAACCGGATCAAAATATAATATTAATGAGGCATCAAATTTTGGTGATTTTTTTCAAGTGGGTCTGCTCTTTTTGAGCACTTATGAATTATTAACGACGTTTACCTTGAGTTGCACTTGCTTTTGCAGCCTCTTGCTTCGCTGCACTCAATGCATTAACTGCGGTATTTACAGCATTAGTAGCTTGTGCAGCATTTGCAGTGCTGCCTGATGCGCTTGCGGCAGTTTGTATTTGCGCTGCAGTTGTAACTGCTTTCTCTGCCGTCTTTACAGCCTTTTGAGCCTCTGCTGCGTCTGCTCTTGTCTTACCTGTATGAAAATATATATAAGATTTGATGGCATTGTTATACATTTGATTAGCAAGTTTGAAATTAGTCTACCAATTCGTATTATCATTATTCATAGTTTATCTTGTTTATATAGTCTTTAAGCAACACCACAAAACTTGTCTAAGAGAGCATAGGTTCCAAATCTTTAAACAGGCTGGTGTGAAATTGATTGACCTATTTCTTTGAACTGAATTACTTCAAAGAAACTTTAGCTATTTCTCTATAATTCTACCGTTGGATTTTTCTGAAATCTTCAATATTTTCAGAATTAGAATGTTTTTCTTCTTTTTCAAGAAATCAAGAAAAATTTTCAAAAAAACTTAAAACCATCGTAATTTCTAAACTGTTTGACGCTACATGAATTAATTTCGAAGAAAACCACAGTTTATAAATGTCAACAATATGGTATCAAGCAAAAGTCTATCACTCTTCTGGTTTATGATTTAGAAATTTGATGACGTCACATCCTCAAATCAGTTGGAATATAAAATACGCTGTAATTTCGAAAAATATTCAAGATTTCTGCAAAATCCAACGGTAGAATTTTTAGATAAGTATCTAAAGTTTCTTTCAAGCCATTCAATCAGAAGAAATAGGTCATTGAATTTTACACCCATCTTTTTACGCTGAGTTAGAGATTTGGAACCTATGCTGTCTAAGAGCCATGATATTGGCATTGTTGATTAACCATCAAGTCTACAATGATCATTTGTGCTTCTTTCTTACATTTGTGAGCAAGCTTGAAGCTTATGTCGGTCCGAATCCACCGTTCATGAAGGATATTTTCATGCAACGAAGTGTTAGGTACTTTCTAAGGCATGGTGATGACGCTCAACTGCCAAAACTACGAACTATGTCCTTTGGAGTTGAGTCCATTACTTGCCTTGGAAATAAACTGTGGCTGAATTTACCGCAAGAAATAAAACAATAAAACAGCCTTCATATCTTCAAAAAACAAATTAGATGCTGGGATGGTGGAAAATGCAACTGTAGGCTTTGCAAAGTATATATTCCGAAAGTTGGGTTTCTAACATGATAGATTTTAAATCTCATTTGTCCTGTAGATTATATTTATAGTTTTATTGTAAATTATGAATATTGAAAAAAGTAGACCTTAATTAGCTGTAATTTAACTATTCATTTTCTTGCCTACTTTAAATAGATATTTAGTAATAGTAATAATGATAATAAAATAAAATAAAATGAAATAATAATGATAATAATTATTAAGTAATTTAATCTGGTTGTCATCAATGCCTTTTGTAGTATGTCACAAAACCAGGAAGCCCCAAATAGAGCCAAATTTGCTGTTTCTATGTCAATGGAAACAGAATTTGGTCTTTGATCCCCTTGCCAAGGAGAGAAATTTGGAGATCCTCTTTTGAAATCAACTTTTGGTAATTTTTCAAAACGGAGTACTTTTTGGGACACACCCACTAGTAACTCTAGTATAATAATTACCTGCTGCAGGTATGCCGTTAGTGTTCACCACAGATGTCACTCCTGCAGCTGCACCTGCGTTTGCTGCTGCTATTGCTGCGGCTGCCCCTCCATCTGCCGCCTTTTGGCCACTTTGTGCTGCGGCCGCAGGAATCGAAGGCGTCACTGCACTTGCTCCTGCCCCAGGTGCAGCCCCGGCTGCAGCCCCTGCCCCAGCCGCAGCTGCCGCTTGGGCTGCTGCGCCAGCAGTTACAGATGGAAGGCTTTGCACAGTGCCTGGTGGACTCAATGCATGTAGCGTGTTGACTGCATCAGCTGTTAACACTGCAGCGTGTGCATTTTGAGCATCGACTACTGACAGTTGAGGCATCGTGATTGTTGGTGTAGTGTTCGTTGCTTGCACCAAGTGATTGAGTGGGTGTCCAATCAGTGATTGCGGTATCACTCCTGGTTTTCCGTGATCACCTAATAGAATCAAGTAATCAAGTAATTTGTATGTTATATCATGGCATAGGCTTCGAGAATTTGTTCACACGATGCCGGCACATTTTGAAAACGGTGAAAAGTGTGACGGATAGGCCTCCCGTTCCCACGAAAACGGCACATTTTTGACGGCAGATCTTGAAAACAGTAGATTTTGAAAATGGAATTCTGACCGGCACATTTTGAAAACGGCACTTTGCCGGTATCGTGTGAGCGCTAGCTCAAATTTTTACTACTGTCACATTTTCACTGTTTTCAAAATTTGCCGGCATCATGTCAACGCAGTCTAAATGTTCAAACAAATTTTGGTGTAAAATCCTGTTACCTCTTCTTTGAATCGCTTGAAAGGAAGTTTATGTTCTGCAGTCTGATTCTTCTATGACCTTTCTTACATTTGTATTATTGTCAAAATTGCACTTTTTAGTATATTTGAGATTTTGACATCTTCGATTTCCTGGATTGTAGGCAAATATAGTGACAGACTTCATCTTGCCACCATATTGTTGACCTCCTTATTTATGATTTGTTTCCTTTTCTTATTTCCGATGTTTCCTATTTCTAATGCGCAGCGAATATTTTGGCGAAGAGAGAGAGAATAAATCATATTTCTTTTCTCTCTTCTTTCCCTTCTCCGATTTCTCTTTCTTCCTCCACATCATTTCTGCTCTCCTTCGCATCAGCCGAAATATTCACTGCGCGTCAGAAATGAGAAACAACGAGAAATATCAAAAACGGTGATCAAGACCTTTCTTATGACTTGAACAGTAATATACTCGAACTAACTTTACATTACATTCACGAAACTGGTCGGTTTGACTAAGATCTTTCAAACCTCAGTCATGCACAAAGCAGCCACAAAGTATCTTCACGTAAATGTTTATTTTTCTCTGTAAATTCTGTTTCACATTCTGTTTTTTAAATCAGATGACAGGCATTGATTTAATTTGAATAACTAGAACGAGTTGCGCTCGCATTGATCGCAATCATGACCTGACATCTGATTTGGGACTAGTATATCCAGTAACAAGGGCAGATTTTGTAATACAATAGCATGAATTGCTTTAGTTGACACCTCAATTCAAAGCGATTAGCGATTGCAGACAATGGAAACTCTCTCAACCAGCAATTCAAAACAAACAAAGCCGCAAAAGTTTCTTTGAAACCCAGGTAGCTAGCTCGCCCGTTGTGCATTCCAGAAACTGTTTTTAAGGGCAAACGTGAGCGTAGATCGAAAGAAGAAGGATGCATCTACACATCTGCCGCGGGGATTTTATTTGTTTGGTTCAAAAGCCGTTTAGGAGGCGATTCAATTCTCTCATATTTTTGGGTGTTATCAAAACATTTTCTGCTCAGTTTCTGGACCAAAGAAATAAAATGCCCGCGGCAGATGTGTAGATATATCCTTCTTCTTTCGAGCTATGCTCATGTTTGCCCTTAAAAATAATTTCTGGAATGCACAGCGAGCAAGCTAGCTACCTGGATTTCAGAGAAGTTTTGCGGCTTTGTTTGTTTTGAATTACTGGTTGAGAGAATTTCCTTTGTCTGTGATCGCTAATCGCTTTGAATTGAGGTGTCAACAAAAGCAACTCGTGCTATTGTATTACAAAATCTGCCCTTGTTATATCCAGTAGTTTTTAAATCATTCGTAGTGTAGTTGTATTTAGTTTAACGTTGCGTATCTTTTCATATTGGCCATGGGGTAGTCATTGTCTTTCGCTCCCCATGGTATCGTTCCCGTAGTGTTGTATAGTAATTAGGAAAGTATAGTAGAATGTAAGATTTATTGTAAGATTTTAATATGAACAGAAAAAAAAATATCAAAAACATTTAAAAATATCGAAACTGATGCCCGTATGGTATTTTTACATCCATTTATGCGAATTCGCAAATCTTGCAAACATTGTTTTAGACGTTACACGAATAATGAGAATTTAGTGTATTGAGGCGTCAAAATCGTGAGTCAATAGGAAAACATTATATTTTATAGAAAGATAAGATTTTTCAGCTCTGCTGATATCTAAGAGGCTAGATGTGTACTTACCAATTGGTTCTCCAACTCCCGGTGAAAAGAATGGATCTGACAGTATCTGTATATCTTCTTTGCTATCCGCATTGTATCCATGTGGGCCGTGAACCGGTGCATGAATTTTGCTCCAATCAATACCATCAAAGTCTTCGTTCGGAAGAAACACGTGGTTGACACCTGCCATTCAAAGACGAGAAACGCTTTAGTTTCTCCTGTTTGCAAATGAAGAAATGAAGGGAGTAACACACTTGATTGACTTGATCTGTCAATTAAAGCACTCAATAAGTGTGCCTACAGTTTAAGGATATTTTCACATTTTCGTCAAATGGACCAGAATTATCAAAAGCCGAGATAAGATTCTAAAACTATCAATACGAGTGGATTCTTGTTTAAAGTTTTATTTACATCGGAGCTGGATCCTGTTCAGAATCGCCAGAACTTTAGTTCTCCTTAGCTGGATGAGATATCTAACTCAACCAAAGCAGTAGTCATTTGAAAGATTCGCTTGCTTTGACCTTAATGGCAGCAATTTTAACCAAATTCTCCACGTTTTGAATATTTTTGAATTTCTTGGCCCATATAAAATGACACTAAGCACTTTTTGTCTTTGTCTAAATCCTCGACGAAATTTTTGTATGTTTTTCTCACAGTTAATGATATGCACTGTTTCACTTGCAGGTCCTATATTTACTTGCATTGATGTATTCCAAGTGCAGCATGATATCTAAGATGGAAAACGCAGTATTTTCCTTCAACTGGGAGCTGCGTTTGGTAACAGACATTCAACTGGATGCTGTCACAATGCAGTACTAGAAGATCAGTTTCAAATTTTGGTGAGTTTTTATATATTTATATATTATATATTATATTTCATATGTTACATGTTAAATTTTTCCAAAACATAAATCATAACAAATTCCGATTGTGCAGACGAAAGAACGGTTTATGTATTACCATTTACCAGGAACAAAAGGTAAGTTACTTCTCATATCTTTAAACGTAAATATGTTGGTAATGCGGCTTTTTTCACGTTACTTTGAAGTGGTACGGGAAATAGTCACCAGTTCATTTTATCGTTCACCTTTGACAACAACATTGGTACATATGCCCTAGTTTTGCCCCTGTGAAGGAAAGTTGAACGACGAGAGAGGAAAACTGTCTAAATATGCACTATTTCATGCTTGTCTAAATTATGCCCATTATGTCATGCCTGTCTAAATTATGAGTGAAACCACAGAAAGCTACTCACCATTATTTGTGCAATCATAGATCTATGTCTTGTCATCTCCCTTGCATTTTCTTTCGCTAACCAGTGTGCAAGGAAACGCATCATTTTTCTGTTTTTATCTTGCTAAACGGTACCTTCAGCAATATCAGGTGCACCAAAGAAAGACAGATTTTGCAAGACAACAGCATGAATTGCTTTTGTTGACACCTGAATTCAAAGCGATTAGTGATCGCAGACAAAGGACATTTTCTCAACCAGTAATTCAAAACAAATAAAGCCGCAAAAGTTTCTCTGAAACCCAGGTAGCTAGCGCGGTCGTTGTGCATTCCAGAAATTGTTTTTAAGAGCAAACATGAGCATATGTCTGCACATCTACCTCGGGTATTTTATTCCTTTGATTCAGAAGCTGAGCAGGAAGTGTTTTATTTCACCTAAAATATAAGAGAATTGAATCGTCTCCCGACCGGCTTTTGAACCAAACATATTAAATGCCCGAGGCAGATGTGTAGATATATCCTTCTTCTTTCGATCTATGCTCATGTTTGCTCTTAAAAGCTATTTTCTGGGATGCACAACGCGTGAGCTAGCTACCTGGGTTTCAGAGAAATTTTGCGGCTTTGTTTGAATTACTGGTTGAGAGAATTTCCTTTGTCTGTGATCGCTAATCTTGAATTGCGGTGTTAATCAAAAGCAACCCATGCTTTTTTCTCACAAAATCTGTCCTTGCTGGTGCGCCACAAAATGTTGAGATGTTTGAAAAATCATGTTTCAGTCTTTAATTTGGTCTAAAGGGTACCTTCATCAACACCGGGTGCGCCAAAAATGTCGAGATAGTTGAAAAATCGTAGTACCTATATAGTACTGGCTGGCTGGATTTGAATGAATCAAAAATGGTTTGATAGCGGAAAGACTGAAGTAACTTTGTGACTTTTCTCTCATTTTCACGAGCAAGAATAACATAGGTGAATTCAGCACTACAAAATTCATTTGTGCAAAATTGTTGAGAAAAGGACCAACAAGTAATTTTGTAATCTACACGAACATTTTCACATCCCTTGGCAATAGATGTGCAGACGACATAAAAGTTGTTCTGTGTAAGAGGTATCTTTATGATTTGATCTTGTGTTTTAGGACGTGTTCAGGCATTTCGTAAACAAGGGATTTGATAAAATCGAATTTACCTATATTTTCCATGGTCATAAAAATACGAGAAAAATCACCAATTATTTCGGTCTTTCGGCTATCAGACAAATTTTATTCCATCCCAATCTATCCAGTACTCTGGGTACTATGCATTTTTAAACAGCCCAACTTTTTTGGTGCACCGGCCCGGTAGAACTGTACCAACTAACCTTTGTTCATAATGTTCTGAATCCCTGTTCCAGCAAATATCTCTTCATCCAAACCCTTCGATGCTTTGCTCATAGTTTGAACTAAATTTTGATCTGACAGTGGGTGTACTGACGCCAGATTTGAGTCATAGTAAGGTACCTCGGGATGATTATGGTTCATCGCTTTCTCAGTCATTGTTGGCACTTGATAAGCTAGAGAATAATGAGGGTTTAAAAATATGATTCAAGTTCTTTTAAATCTGCTGGAGTTTCTTTCCTACAGGATGGAAGGAATTGTCTGACCCTACATAAATGCTTAATACTACTTTGGTTAACCAGCTTTGATTAGTTAGTTTTTGTAATTCAGGGTGATTATGGTTCATCGCTTTCTCAGTCGTCGTTGGCACTTTGATAAGCTAGATAATAATGAAGGTTTAAACATGCAATTCAAGTTCTTTTATATCTGCTGGAGTTTCTTGCCTACAGGGTGGAAGGAAAATGTCTGACCCTACATAGATGTTTAATACTACTTTGGCTAACCAACTGTGATTAGTAATTTTTCTAAAAATACACTAATGCTTGCCAGATCAATTTTCTTTGTTCATGTAAAGCTCTGGTTTGGTCCTAAATGACAGAAAGAAATGCACACTATCATTGGAGACTTCAATGATGATGACAAATCTGAAAATTTTGACTCTTAGGTAAGATTGGGTATTTTGCTGATAAAGTATAGCCCAAATTAAGGTTTTTCAACTTGTAATATTCTTGCCTTGTTGCACCAAAATCAAACATTTTATCATCTATAGATATTTTTGGGTCTTTGACAAAACAAGTCAAAAAGAAAATTTTATCGACGGTTTGATGATCAATTTTTGGTGATTCTTTAAGCAGGAGTACTTTTTGGGACATCTAGTACTTTGAGCTGCTTATCAGAGTGGCAAATACGTATTTGTACTCCAATTAGAATTTACAGTTTTTTAGTAAAAAATATCACAGACATTTGACTTTCTTACCTCCAGCTGCAGCATCAGCAACATAACCTTTTTCACAACATTGAGACCCCGGGCTAGCAATACAACATTTTTCGAGCTCTGTTTTATCGCTAGCCAGCCCTTGTTTATCCAAGTTTGCCATAGCATTTGAAATGGCTTGCTTAGCATCCCCTGAAACATCTTCAACGGTCATTGAATTCGCACCAGTTTGCTCATCTCCTTTTGGTTCTTCCATGATTTGACTCGTCTGCTGTGAAACTAAATCATCATTTGCTGGGTTGAAGTTGCCAGCTTCCATTACGCCATTTGGTGAAGGTGATTTGATTATCTCGACGTTGTTGCTCATTTCGATACTGCCTTGGCCTTGCGTATCAACCTCGTTTTGCTTCACGATAGAAATTTGAATAATAAGATAAACAGGCTACATGAAAGGGCCCTAAGAATCGCATACAAGGACAATGTTTCTAGCTTTGAAAAATTGTTAGAAATGGATAATTCGGTAACCGTTCATCAGAGGAACCTGCAGTTGCTCATGGTAGAGATCTACAAAACAAACTATGATCTAAATCCCAGCTTTATGAAGCAAACTTTTGAGGAAAAAGAAATGCCTTACAACCTAAGGTGTTCTGATAAACTACAACTACCAAAGGCGAAAACAACTTGCCTTGGAATCGATACAGTCAGATTTATGGGGGAAAAAGTATGGGAGACACTACCACCAGAACTGAAAAATTCAGATTCCCTTCAGATTTTCAAAAGGCTTATCAAAGCCCATCAATGCCAAGCCTGCAACTGCAGATTATGTAAAATATTTTATCCCAATTTAGGTTTTTTATTGTAAATTATATCTTCACTTGTAATATTATATGTATTTTTTGTAAATAGTTGGCCTTAATTAGCAATTGTAGCTATATTTTTTAGCCAACTTTAAATGAAAGAATTAATAATAAACCTCGTTTTGCTTTCCAATCTCGTTCTGCACAGCTCCCTTCTGATTTCCATCAAACTCATTTTGCAACACACCGCTTTGCCTCATATTCTGCACTTCCATGACTGGGGTATCACCATTTTCCGAGACTGAATGATCTTTGTATATGTCAACAACCGGCGAGATCTGCCTGTTGCCTACAAACCTGGACGCCGATGGTCTCTTAGCGTACGAACCAGCCTGATAACCGGACATCCTAGGATTCGATATGATAGCTTCGAGCATTTGCCTGTTTGGTTGGTGAAACTGTTTTTGTCCAATATTATGTCGCCCTGTTGCTGTCCCGATTCCCGAGTGTGCACCTGAAATCAGGAAGTTAGAAAGGGATACTGGATACTGGAGTAAAATCCGCATATAAAGATGTACATTTTTTATGCCGAGCTGTTTTGGTTCTTATAGAATGGATAACATTCAGAAAATTAGGTTCTAGGTTCTAGGGCTCAAATCTTTAAAACCTTTAAAAAGGTGGGTGTAAAATTCTATTCCATTTTTCTTTGAATTGAATGGCTTGAAAGGAACTTATAGTACTTTGCTGTAAATCTGCCGTGGAAATTTGTTGATATCTTGATTTGTTTTCAAAATGACGGCAATTTAATGATTTTTGAAAAAATTGATGGAAAATTTTGAAAACATTTAAATCATCGTAAATCTTAAACCAAAGGAGGAAAAATCATATAACTTCCAAGAAAGCCATAGTTTATGAAGGCCTACAATATGGTGAAACGCAGAAATCAGTATCTTTTCTGGTTTAGGATTTAGAAATTTGATGACGTCATAGCCTCAAATTTAATAAATGCCGCCATTTTGAAACTAATTAAGATATCAACAAATTGCCACGGCAGATTTGCAGTAAAAAACGCCAAGTTCCTTCCAAGCCATTTAATTCGAGTGAAACCGTAATAGAATTTTACACCGACCTTTTTAAAGATTTGAGCCCTATGCTAGGTTCTTGAATTAGATCGTTAAATGTTTCCAAGAAATCTATCGTTAAATTTTTGCAAGAAATTTTCTCCGATGATATTCCTTTCTGTTTTCGGTCTTTGGAATATCTTTTTTAAAACCAGAACACTGTGATGGAGAATGGAATATTTGCATTATGCTGAAGTTAGACTTGTTTAGGCCTGTTGGAAGACTGATGAGCAATATTTTGTCATTTGTTTTACACCATAATGAAATTAATGCTTTGGATTGTCACAGTTTAGAACTAGATCAATGTAATTCTTCTTCAACATAAGAAACTACGAAAAACCAGGGTGAAACTGTTCTTACATAAATGAGGAAATAGTTAGGACCTCAGACCGTATGTTCTTATTCAAGGAATGTTTCTACAAGCAAGTTTTTACTGTATGGATTTTGCCCGTCTGAGAATGAGAGTTGTTTGTCTTAGGGCCTGTTTATATGAGGGAAAACACCTCACCTGCCAGACCTGGGGCTGACAGGCGAGGTGAATTTCAGCCACTTTTTATATGAGGTTTTTTACTTCGCCTGTCAGTCCCGGGGCTGAGAGGCGAGGTGAAGTAAAGTCTCTCTTCCATGAAATCAGAACGAATTAGCCAATAGGAACCAACGAAGAATACCAATTCACCTCACCATACCGGTAGTGCTTCGTTTGAATAGAAAAATTGTTGCATTTGTCATGTAAAGGTGAGATTGTTGCGTTTGTCATATAAACGCGGAATGAAAATACATAGGGTTCTACGGAAAGGTGGAATCTCGCCTTTCAGCCCCGGGTCTGGCAGGTGAGGTGTTTTCTCTATATAAACAGGCTCTTAGAGGTATTTAAGACACTGAAAAATCAAATCCGTCTTTCATGCATAACATTTTCAAGACGAAATCTTCTAATAACTCAACTATGAGACAATAATTTCATAGAAAAAGACAAACCTGAGATGAGGACATTTTCAGAAAAATCAAATCCGCCTTTCAAGCTTGCCATTTTCGAGGCGAAATCTTCTAATTACTCCATTACGAGACAATAATGGCATAGAAAAAAACAAACCTGAGATGAGGACATTTCCAGAAAAATCAAAATCCGCCTTTCAAGCTTGCCATTTTCGAGGCGAAATCTTCTAATTACTCCATTACGAGACAATAATGGCATAGAAAAAGACAAATCTGAGATGAGGACATTTCCAGAAAAATCAAATCCGCCTTTCATGCAGGACATTTTCAAGACGAAATCTTCTAATTACTCAACTATGAGACAATAATTTCATAGAAAAGACAAACCTGAGATGAGGACATTTCCAGCCAGCTGATTAATTGATCTTGAGCCATCACGGTCGCCTTGCGCGAAGAAGTTCTCGGACGTACTCTCATACACTGCTGGGGCTACATAGTTGTCCATCCCAGAGAGAACAGAAAATGAGTTCTGTCTCAGGATTTCATGCTTCTTCGAACCTTTTGTATCGCTACCAATTGCATTCTCACTTGTAAGAGTTCTGCCAGAACCTGCTTCCAAATTTGCACTTCCTGTGCTAGTTTTAACAGCGGTTTTGGCTTTCTTATTGACTTTTTTAGTCTTCTTTTTTAGCCCATGTTGTTTGTTTATGGATGTTGCTTTCTGTTTCAGATCTCCTTTCTTTTTGTCAGCTTTCTTTGCTTTGAGCTTCTTATTATTGCTAGATCTCCTCAGCCTTAGCTTATATCTAAATGGACTTGCTGGCAGCCTGCTTAATGAACTCTTCTTAAATGCATTTGCATTGGGTAATAAGAACCTGGAGAGAAACGCTCCTTGTAAATGATCACCTAAGCTATCATCAATAGAACTTCCACGATTTAATAAAGACATAGCTTGCTGGTATGACTCCTCGCGAGGTGCAGCTACATAGTTCTCGAGCCTTGTTTGCGGATCTACATCTATCTTTGGCAAAGCGTACGCCTCAACGCCACCTGTTGATTCTAAATCAGTTGCCTTCACACTTTGTGATTCGTAATCATAGTCATTTTTCTCTTGTGAATTAGTGATACCTTCTGTTGCTACTTTGTAATCCTGTGGAACATCTCCCCGTGTGCGGATAACGTATCGGGAGCTTGGCCTTGGGATATGACTTCGCTTCCAATATCTGTCTACTGAATATGACCCAGGGGTGTACAATGGCGCGTAGTATGGTGTATAGCCACTATTTATAAAGCCACGCTTACTATAGTAAGGTGTTTTTCTCTGATAGTATGGTGCTTCGTACATATAACTTCGCTTTGGTGTGTATGATGCTGCTGGGATTTCTGATAGTCTGCTGATTATTCTCTGCAAGACATCTCGCAGCTCTCTCTTGTTGTCATATTCATTTCCAGAGGCAGCTCGCAGCAGATTTCCTAGTGTTCTTTTCTCTGTTTCATGATCAGGCTGCCCCTCTTGATCTTGTCCCATATTTTCTAGATCCTGAGCAGTAACTACTTGTTGGCTAGGTTTGCCAGTGGGGCCATCTAATGGTGCGACTTGGGTGTCCTCTCCGTCCACTCTGCCGACTTCCGGTGTCTTATCTTGCTCTTCTTCGTATTTTTGTCTCAGCTGCTGCTCTTCGCCTATTAACCCTGAGATCTCATCCCAATTGACCTTGCCGCCTGCTGCCTTTAAAAGCCCATGTAATTCATCAGCGGATATATTATCTGGTGGAGATATCATTTTGTGAAGCGGAGTTGGATCATGTTCAAGCGGATTAGGCCCAGCTGATGTTCTTGCTTCCGTCTCTGCTTCTGGCTTGTCGGGCATATCTGCAACAAGTGAAGGTCCTAAGATGTCATCTTTTTTAATCCTTTGCGATGAACCTTCATTAGTTGCTTGCACTATTAGTGGTTTGCTAATATACCCCCGTTTTGATAAATAATCGCTTAGTCCTTCGACATTCTTTTTCTCTGCAAATACATCCATGTTATGCTTCCCAGCAAAGGCTAAAATATCTTTCTCATCCGCTCTGGTAACTTTTTTCACAAACCCCGGATCTTGTACTCCATACCTGTTGAATAAGGTTTGAAGACTTTCGTGGACGGGGGTTGACATCATTTTGTGAAATGGCATCGACACCGAGGTGTAACCAGTCATAGGCCCACTATTACTTACTGCAACTGCCTTTGATGGCTTTCTGAGCCTTAATGGAACCATTGGGTCCGGGTGACCTACTGCTAGGTGCCTGTTCTTATAAGCCTTTTGCAGTCCTAAGAAATAACCTAGTTCGTAATTCATTGCTTCTTTGTCTAAGTTGCCATTTGACGGATCAGATTCCATAGGCAACTGGCTAACATGTGGTTGCTGTTGTAGCTGTTGTTGCTGTTGTTGCTCCGCTCTATGATGATATTGAAGCGCACGTGCTTTGAGCTTTGGGAGCAAAAGTTTCTTTAATAATCGCACAATAGCTTCCTTGTGGTTCTCGACGAACCCCTCCAGGTTCATCTGGCGTGTTGTTGCATTCTGAACCGGCGACTTTGCTTTGTGCACCTTATGAAGTGTACGTTTTGTCTGCTGTGGCACCGCCGGTACATTTGTTTTGGTTGGTAAAGTTTCATTGGATTTTTTCGCCGGTGCGTTCACTGTTGTGTTCTGCTTTGCATGTGCTATTTCTAGCGCTATAGGAGGAAATAACAAAAGATGTTAAAGTATCGTATTTTGCTACGTATATGGCACGCGAGAATCACAAGAAAAATGCGAGAAAAATGGTTTGTGTAAAATTGTATGACCTATTTCTTTGAACTTAATGGCTTCAAAGAAACTTTAGATACCCCGCTATATATAATTCGCTATATAGAGATATGTCGTTGGAGTTTCTGAATTCATCAATATTTTCAGAGTTAGTGTTTTTTTCTTCTTTTTGAGAATTCAATAAAACTTTAAAAGAACTTAAAACCATCGTAATTTCTAAAATCTTTGACGAAAAATGAAATCATTTAAAAAAAAAGGTGGTAGTTGATAGATGTCTAAAATATAGTATCAAGCAGAGGTCTTTCTCTCTTCTAGTTTACTATTTAGAAGTTTGATGATGTCATATCCTATTTGATGACATCATATTATAAATTTGATGTCGTCATATTCATCATTAAACATATTACTGATGAAGGGTTATGCCCGGCACGTCAAAATACTCAACTTTCAAATAGTTGGCGTTGAACCAATTAAACAAATCCTCCACCAAAGCTTCGATTGCAGAGATTGTCGCAAATGCTTTGTATTACTACCTACTCTCTGCGTGAAGCGGTCATTGGCTGTGTTGTGTTACATTCGATGATTTGACTCGCAGTGTCACGCAGAGAGGACGGGTTGTACAGCCCCTGTGATTCATATAAAATAACTTACCAATTAACAATGCGCAAATTATTTTGTGAATCTTCAAGTTCATGGTGAAGCTCCTTTGTTAACTATTTACATCACTACTGCAATATTGTGCTGTAAGATAATGTACAAAATGATTGTAAATTATAAAGGAAACAGCCACAAATGTCAAGAAAGAAAATGTCAATATTTCATCGTTCAATAGCATACTTCAACAGAACTACGGTAGTTTTCATTAATTACTTTTTAATGTCATGCATTGCATGCATTAAATGATAGCTAAATATAGATATCTAATTAATTCCAACGTCAAAATGTATAATACAGAAGTCACAAAAGAAGATAGATAGCTTATTTACAATTCATCAAGAGGATACAATATAAAGGTATTCTAAAAACATTTATTATAAAAGGCGCAAGTTTGGAATAAAAATGCGACAGAGCGTGCATGGACAATTTTATCCGTTCCAATTTTTTATATTTGCTTCAAACTGATCAAGCAAGGGGTGCTGAATTCCGTTCCTTGTGCAAGCAGTTCCTTATTCTTTTGAGATGTGCTTGTCTTGCACAATATTTCTCCGTTTGGGGAGTCACTGAAAATTGCTCCTTAGGCAGTAAGTCTTTCCGACAGGCAAAAATTGTCTCTAATTTCGAAAAAAAGCTGCCCAATTTCCTATTTAAAAGTAACGTTCTCTGAGTAGCCTCAAGAGTGAGTGAGCTATATTTCACAAGTTTGTCGTGCCATGAATTATCATCTATTAGAGCCGAAGCAGCGTTTCTTCTATTGACAAATTTTTAATAGAATGCAACACAATTAAGTTCAATAATTTTCAAAAGAGCAATGCTTCTTTTGCGTTGCCAGTGTATCAAGTGGAAAGTAGATACTTTGAATAAAGCTCCATCACTGTTTCCCACAAGCGCATGACTGGCTAAACCTTTATTTATCTGGTGATTATCAGATTATCTAGTCAGCAGATTTGCAAAGTTTGATAGTTTCCTACTTTCGAGGTTGGCAACAATTGCAGAGGATTTGCAATTCATATTTAAATATTGCTATTAACTTGATCTGGATAGTATATTTGCAATTTCCATTCTTTCGATTAGGCAACACGCAAGCGTGTTTGCAATTCTCGCTTGTGGAGAGCTTGTTAGCCTTCCATCTGTGTGGATAGTTTAATTAGGTATTTGCTTGCTTTTTCTTTCGATTTCGGCAGCTTTGCAATTATCGTTTGTGCCAAGCTTATTAGCGTTCTATCTATAAGTTATTCCGGCTCGTCTTTCTTTTTGTTTATCTTTATATCTTGGTAACTTAGATATAATTCTTTCCTGCTCCTTTATCTACCGCTGATTGGTCTTCCATCAAGAAAACTTAGATATCATTTTTCTGGATTCCCCTTTCGAATTCGGCAGCTCGCAGAAGTGTTTGCAATTATCGCATATGGAGAGCTTACTTGCGTCCTATCTATCTTGGTAGCTAATATATGATGTTGTGTGGCTTCCCCTTTCGAGTTCGGAAGCTCGCAGAAATGTTTGCAATTATAGTTTATGGAGAGCTTATTAGAGCTCTATCTGTCTTGGTAATTTAGAAACAATTGTTTGTGGCTTCCCCTTTCGAGCTCGGCAGCTCGCAAAAGTGTTTGCGATTATCGTTTATTGAGACCTCACCAGCCCTCCATCTATCTGGGAGTTTATTTACATATTTTGCAGCCTTTTCCTTTGATTTTAGGCAGCTCACAAAGATTTTTGCAATTCTCGTTTATAGATCGCTTACCACATCTTATGTACATATTTCACTGGCTTTTTCTTACAATTTATTAAATATTTGCTAGCTTTTCTTTTCGATTTAGGCAGCTCACAAACGTGTTTGCGCAAACAGCTACCTGCCTCATTATCAAAATTTACAAACAAATCAAAATTTATCAAACAACTCACCTTTTAAAATCCTGTTAGCTGAGCAGCATATCCTTTCTCAAAACAGACACATTATTGGCGATCAATTTCAAATTTATCGATTTTGTTTTAAATTTGTAATTTGATATGTTTATGCAATTTGCAGGAGAACCAGGCCTAGAATGTTTGCAAAGTGTTACCTAATCATAGTCACTGACCCGTGATGAGAACTAGTGGTGATGCTCAGTCAATGAATTGGATCTCTGAGCATGCTTGTACTTTTTTATTGTTACCAACAGCGCACACCAGTTTGGCAGGGATATGGATTGTGTATTGTTTTAGATATAGGAATAACAATGTATATCTAAGGATCTCCGAATACGTAACCTGAAACAGTTATAAATGCAGTATTTTATCATGCTTGTACTTTTTTATTGTTACCAACAGCGCACACCAGTTTGGCAGGGATATGGATTTTTCATCGTTTTATGCATAAGGATATAAATGCAGATCTAAGGATCTCCGAACACGGAACCTGAAACAGTTATAAATTACAGTATTTTAGCATGCTTGTATTTTGTATTGTTACCAACAGCGCACACCAGTTTTGCTGAGGCTATGGATTGTGTATTGTTTTAGATATAGGATCTCCAAATACGGAACCTGAAACAGTTATAAATACAGTATTCTAGCATGCTTGTACTTTTTTATTGTTACCAACAGCGCACACCAGTTTGACAGGGATATGGATTTTTCATCGTTTTATGCATAAGGATATCAATGCAGATCTAAGGATCTCCGAACACGGAACCTGGAACAGTTATAAATTACAGTATTTTAGCATGCTTGTATTTTGTATTGTTACCAACAGGGCACACCAGTTTTGCTGAGGCTATGGATTGTGTATTGTTTTAGATATAGGAATAACAATATATATCTAAGGATCTCCGAATACGTAACCTGAAACAGTTATAAATACAGTATTTTAGCATGCTTGTACTTTTTTATTGTTACCAACAGCGCACACCAGTTTTGCTGAGGCTATGGATTGTGTATTGTTTTAGATATAGGAATAACAATATATTTCTAAGGATCTCCGAATACGTAACCTGAAACAGTTATAAATGCAGTATTTTAGCATGCTTGTACTTTTTTATTGTTACCAGCAGCGCACACCAGTTTTGCTGAGGCTATGGATTTTGTATTGTTTTATGCATAAGAATAACAATATATATCTAATGATCTCGGAATACGGTAACTGAAACAGTTATAAACATAGTATTTTAGCATGCTTGTACTTTTTTATTGTTACCAACAGCGCACACCAGCTTTGCTGGGGATAAGGATGTTATATTGTCCACGGTGTAGGAATATCGTTATTGATCTTAGGATCCCAGAATTTGGTACATTGGACAGTGGATACAGTATTTTTGCATGCCTTCGCTTTTTTATTGTTTCCAACAGCACACACCAGTTTCGCTAGCGATGAGAATGTTTTAAATTGTTTTAGTTATAGCAAGAATTGCAAAAACTCCTTGACCTTCCTCCAAACCTGGATTTCAAGATACCACCTTCCTCATTTCAAAGGTTTATGAAAATAAAGAAAAAGGGCCTCTTTCTATCAAGAAAAGTATAGATTGATCTTTTCACAATATATCATGACCGTTTGCGTAGCTTTAAAACTATTGGCCAAGTCTAGCAAGAAATTCAAAAAGTGGTTCGCACACTCAGTCAGAGATTTAACCCGAACGATTTTTGGATAATTTTTTTAATAATGTCAGTGAATCATACAGTGGGGGTAGCCGGGGTAAATTAAAAAGAGACACTATCATGAGGGATGAGTATTTGCCACTTGGAGAATTTTTGAGGATACGCATCTTACTTACGCTTCTCATATTTGCCAGTGGAAACTTTTACAAATTTGTAGTAGTTTCATATGAATCACCACCATTTTCAGGAAAAGTGTGAATAAACACTCATCAGTTTGGCTCAAAATGCCTCTCTCAATCCAATGTTTGCCAATGTGAAAATGGAAACTATCACAATTTTGTAATAGTTCTTGCATTAATTAACGTTTGTAGGAATTCTTTGAGGAATTATCCTTTTACATTGGCTTAGAACGACTCTCCCAGCCTTGCAGATTCAATTTCCCCATATGACAATATAAGATAATTATAAATGCTCATCTTTTCAAATAACCTTCCTCGATTATTTGCTCGAAACTTCCTCCAAACCAGGTTTGTAGGTGTGTAGCGTTTTTGCATCTCTGGGTATAGGCAAGAATGAGCTTTATAAAACAAAAGATTCAGCTCTTTGACATAACAGAGCGATTTTTAAGATGCCAGAGCGAAAATGTCAGATTTATCATTATCCCTGAAATCGCCATTGATAGTGCACAATTCTTTCTGTCGTTTATGACCGAATTAAAAGCTTAATTTGAGCAATGAAATATATTTGGTAATCATTGGCGCTTTTTTGGAATATTGTGCGAAGCCAGGCAGGCATAAAAGGAGCTAAATTTGCTGCTCTTTACCAATTACAAGATCAGCTATAACTGGAAAATGATAAAGTCCCTGGTCTACTGGCCAAGAAAAAATTGAAATTTGACCTTGTAATTAGCCTGTGAATAGGCCTTAAAAGTCAAAAAGGCAAAAGTTAAAAACAAAACAAAAAAACTGAGGAAGGCCAAAAAGGCAAAAAAAATTTGCCCGACCAGGCGGATTTTTGTAAATTTTCCTTTATCGGGGACCCCTTTGCCTCCTGGCTTTGTTTGTTCACTTATTTTATGTCGATTATCATACGCTTATGTCAGTTACTTTGTCTCTCATTTCAGCTGGGAGTGCATCATGACTGTCAGCGTCTGCCACCACATTTAGTACCAGCTCTGAAGTGAGTGCGACTTCGCCCGAAGAAATTGCAATAAAAGCCATGAAAGGTGAGCCTCAGATTCCGCCAAAGAAGGAGAAAAGGACTGTTGCCCCCAAGAAGAAGAAAAGCACAGCAAGGAGGTAGATGCCGCTTTCCATGGTGTTGATTTAGACGCCAATTATCCGAGGCAAGAACCAATTTCATTTCTTTTATTTTTTGTTTGACCCTTTTTTATTTTGACTGTTTGAGCCTGATTTCCGGCTACCTTGTGATTAAATTTTGGGGATTTTTCCAACAGGAGTACTTTTTGTGGGACACCCGATAGAAGATGCCCTTTAAAGGGGCTCCGTCTCCAAATTTCGCTCGAAACGATGATCTTGTGGTTTTTGAAAGGTAATATCACAAAGGCTTTTCATCTTTTTTTCAAAATGAAAGCATCATTTTGAAGAAAAATTCTTGTACTTCACAAAGGAACGAACCAAACGTTTATATCTTTTACGATTGTTCTGATATAAATGGATGTAACACGGTCACTTTTTGATGGCTTGGGTAAAACCACCAAACGAACTGCAGAGAACAATAGAGAACAATTGACACATGCCGTGGAATTTATATCAGCGTCTATTGTGGAAAATGCCACTGCTGAAAGACTCAGGCTAAAGCATCTTTCACTGGTTAACTATCGGTTAAGACCGCATGAGAACATTTGTTTACAGTTTGGCGACGGGGCCCCTCTAATCCGCGTCTTTAATCTAGGGATCAATAGTGACCAATGCCTTCTTGATCTAGCAGGTTAAGTCGATTTAAAGAATGGACTTATTATATTTTGCCTTTTAATCTTCTATTATGATATGGCCTTCTACCTGCCTATGTACAATAACATTCCTGACACTAAAATGTTCTAGAATAATCTTTGAATGCTACAGTGCATCCCCAAAATATTGTTCGACATTTGTTTACATACGTCGTTCAAATAGATGGGCAGGAAAGAGAACTAACAAGATAATAATCGTAATCTTAAGGTTCCAGAAGCTAGCAAGAATCGTGGCAATGGAGAAGTGGATCTTTACTCTAACCACGAAGCTCGCTGCAAATCAAGTTATTGAAGGATATTTTATTTCATCTTTCGCCAAAAACTGGTTTTTCAGATTTATGACTAAGCGAGGTTGCAATGGATTTCCACGAGCATAGTGTCTGAAAGCAATTTGAAGTGTTAGAGTAATGACTGTTTCCTCGAGAAATGAGTTGCTCTGCTTTCATTAATTCTTCGAATGCGAGAAGACATCCTTGTTTGAAGAGGCACTGTTCTTTGGATATTAAAGCAATAATCTTTGCAACTGCCTTGTTTAATTTAGGACATGTTCACTTAAATTTAAAGATGTACCTGGCTTAAATAAGCCACTTTGTTCTAGAATTATGAGGGATTTTTCTGGAAAAGTCACAAGGGGTCCAGGAGTGCTAGTAAATGCTGTAGTTTTGGTTTCTTTGGTTCCCTGTGATCCATATTATGAAAAAACAGCTGTGTAATTTGACACAGATTAGATCATCGTTGCCGTCGGCCTGCTATCGTTACAGTAGAAAGATGTTTGTTATGTGAGAGCTCTTATCTCATTGGCTGCGGTGCGAACTCCCGGGTTTTTAATCCTGCGCAACATAAGGGTAAGAACCGAGTCTGTTGTAGCAATAGCGGGCCGATTGCAACAATGATGTAATCTGTATCAAAGTGCACAACTATTCTTTTCAAAATGCGGATCACAGGGAACCAAAGAAACCAAAGCTGCAGTCTTTACTGACACTCCTGGAACCCCTGTAGAAAAATCCTCTCCAAAGATCCTCGAAGACATCAGCAATCGATGATCAAATTCCGTTGAAATTTCTGCCTTACACCAATGACAATGATAAATATCTGCATATGTTATTCTCGTAAGAGAGGGAAATTTCCCATAGTGCTTTTTATCAAGATCACCATGAGTATGACCTTCGTATTATTCCTATAGACAACACGTGCTAAATCGTGTTCAAGTCATTGCTTTAGGTAAAGGCATGTTAAAATTTGACATATAGGGACATTTTGTGGTGATCTTGGGTTGATTTTTTAAGATTTCTTGAAGGAGCTTTGTGGAGAAAATCCTTTATAATTTTAGAACGGAAGGGCTGATTCTAATCAGGTCAATTTTAAGATCTGATTGAACATGTTTGGTATTGAACAAAGGTTACGCTAATATTATTACTTTAATATCCAGGGAGCAGTTGCCCGGGGGGATCACTACCATGTGTACCAGTACGGGATATGCCATTTTTTGGGGTACCTTTTTCAAGCTGAAAATGAATTTTAGGGTGTCATTTTTGGTAACATCACAAATGAACATAAATCTTGGGGTGTCATTTTCGAAGTAAAATGCTTCAGGGTATTGAATTTGATCTAATTTCAGATACTTAGTTAGAATTTCGATTTTTGGTCACAATGTTAGGGTATCTATTTTGATTAGCCCGTAAATTTTGGGGTATTGGTTTTTGAAAAATTCATAAATTTTAGGGTATGATTTTACAATTCAAAATCGCACACCCCCGTCATCCGCCTATTGAAGTGACCCCCCTCGGGAGCAGTTGTCTCTCGAAAATGAATCGTTCTTTGACTCATTCGTATAAACGCTGATCAGTTCTTTGGAAGGTCCACTATATACAGGGTGTCCCAAAAATTGTGCCCCATTTGCCTAAAGGTTGTGACGAAACGGCTAAAGATTCTTGCCAAACTTTTACGTGATGTTGTTCTTTAGATTTTCAAATAAAGTTTGCTGCCATCCCCGTAAAAATCGGTTGAAAAATTATGGAGCTATGACCTTCAAAAGACCCAATTTATCTGATGACTGAAGCCAGCGGTCGGCCATTTTGTCTTACTATTTTACAGTGATAAATAGCTTCATGCGAGGTAAGAAATAAATTGAGTGAGGTAAGAAATACTTGAAAACTCTCTGATGATAATCAGAATTTTCACAAGAGCTATGACATTGGATGCTGCTGTTTCATTTATGGAGCTATTTATCGCTGCAAAAAATAGTAAGACAAAATGGCTGACTGCTGGTTTCAGTCATAAGGCAAATTTGGTCTTCTGGAGGGCATAGCTCCTTCATTTTTCTGCCGATTTTTACGGGGATGGCAGCATACTCTATTTGAACATCTGAAGAACAACATCATTTGAATGTTTGGCGAGAATCTTTTGCCAATTTTCGGGCAAACGGGGTACAATTTGTTTTGGGACGCCCTGTATGGTTCAGATGTCGTTTTTTAGCAATTTGTTTTAAGTGGGCTGAAACGATTTCTAGCCATTTAAAGCTAAGTCAGGCCCACTATGCATGCCGCATCCAGACTGTTACCAACTGTTTAACGTCGCTTCCGAAGGCTCCAGCTATCTTAGAAACAGAGCAAAATTTATTATATTTCATGGCCGGTGGAGAACAAAAATTCTTGCAAAAATCTGCTCACCCTGTATGAAATTATTGTAAAATAACCAACTGCCCCGTCACCCTTTCCTTAAAAAAAGTGTCTCCCATATTTATGAACAACAGATGTTGCAAAGTACCACCGATGAATTAGACAAAGACCATAACAAAATCGATTCTTGCCCTTGAAAAAATCGACTTTGAAGATGAAGAGAAATGACTGATGAATAGTTCTTGCAAACGACTGACAAGGACATTTTGTGTCAGTTTCATTCACATCCTTTCCAAATCCAAGCATTTCTCTACTTGCATGATTCAAAATTTTGTCCTCAATATGAGTCATGTTACTGCCTACTGCCCCGTTCATATTGCTTTGTAAAAAGTGTTGACCCAGTTCTGTACAAGCTCAAAAAAGTAGTTTCCCCGTTACGTTTTGCACCGGCCATGTTATAAAATAAACTTTGCACGGTCCCTTAGAGCGATTATACATTAGGTGCAGTATTACCAATATATTTCTGTACTTCTTTTGTAATATCTTCTTTCGAGTCATTATTCGACATCGGATGTAATTTCCCCGTGTCATCTTGGACCATTTCAATCGTATTTCCATTATTTTCATTCCGCTCAGAACTTTCCGATTTCTCTGAATTATCCGGCTCCTCATGCCTGAATGAGCTATTCTCTTCACCACCTTCACCACCGGTTTGTGGGCTATCCGAATTTGAATCTGGGTAATTAAATCGGTTATAACTCGGTTCGGCATGATTTTCTGACGACCTTGTGTCCGCATTTCTATCATGATTGTCATTATAAGTGTCTGCTGACTCGTCAAAATGATGATCGTCTTCAAAATGTCGTTCGCGATCACCATTATTTTCATAATGATCTGATCTCTCGTGATCTTCAGCGCGTGGCCTCTCAAAATTTTCAGTGCCTGAGTGCCTGTCTCTAAAATTGTTCTCATCAGAGCGGTCTCTGTCATCACGATATTTCTCTATGTGATGTGGCTCTTCATTATTACGTTCATCATTAAATCTTGCACCTTCACGAAACCTATTCTCGTTGTCATTTCCTCTCTCTCCTCCCCTCTCGTGAGACCCATCTTCATCAAAATTGCCTCCATCGTGCGAGCGTTCTTTATCATAATTCCCGCCGTCGTGGAATTTTCCTTCGTCATTTCTGAATTCTCTTTCGTCTTCGTTCCCTTTGTCATGATAATTTTCTTTATTATCATCAGGGAGGTTACTAATCACGTGATACTTTCCGCCATAATCAATACCATTCCTTGAGCTATCGCTTTCCGGGTCTTTTTCTGATTCAAACTCATTTGCAAGATTTTTCTCCCCACCCGAAGATGGCAACGGTGACATCAACGAGTTCAGACTTTCGAGCAACGATTTTGTATTTGCATTTTCCGCGCTTTTAGCTTCAGGTGTTCCGTAAAGAACCTTTTCATTCTGCATTTCATGAGCTTTGTTACGATTACTCTCGAAAACTGGAGGTGCGATGAATTGCGACAGTGTGTTTTCGTCATCGATCATTTCGCCAGCGTATGAATCTACTCGTCTATGCGGCGAATGCCGAACGTGTTCTGACTCACTGTTATCGTATGTGTAATCAAAGCGAAGATGCGGTTCTCTGATTTGCATTGAGTGATTGTCATCAACTGGGGTCAAATGCATCTTGTCCAAACCTGTCTCTGGATTGTAGAAGTTAAGGAAATCATGTGAATCATGTTGATCTCTGAAGCCATTTTCATTGTCTAAATCATACTCAAAAGAGCTTTTTGCTTTTCCTAAATCGTTCTTGGTTGATTGTTTCCTTGGCCTTGAATGTTGTATCCCATGATTCGATTTTTGAAAGGATGAATGTGTCTCATGTGGTGTCCTGTGACCCTTGCTTCGAAATGATCCTTTGATTGGGTGCCCTGTAAAACAGAACAAATGATAGAATGCACGTATTGATTTGATGAATATCATACATGTTAAAGAGTATGATTGATATCTTTGAATTCAAATTACATGTAATCACACAACAAGTGCATCTATGGACGAGGCAAATCAAAATTTGGTATAAGACGAAATGTGCCATCTCAAATTATGAACCAACTTTTTGTTTCTTTCATATATCAGCTTAAAAATAACTACAGCTACTATTTACATTTAACTGCGCCCCTCATAACCGAAAATGACCCAAGGTCATCGTGTTCCCACTATGAGGGACACTTACAATAAACTAGCCATTACAAAGTACATATAGCACAACAAAAAGAAAGGGGTACTGCAACGCATACTGGAAATTTACTAAAAGCCTTGAGTGCTGTATAGGGCTCAAATCCTTCAAATCTTTAAAAATGTGTGTGTAAAATTCTATGGCATTTGTCTTTGAATCCAATGGTTTGAAAGGAACTCATGACACTTTGCTGTAAATCTGCCGTGGAAATTCTTTTGCATCTCATTTTTTTTCAAAATGGCGATAAATCAACCATTTGTGAAAAATTCATGGAAAATTTAGAAAAAATTTAAGTCATTGTAAATCCTAAACTAATGGAGGAAAAATGATATAACCTTCAAGAAAACGATAGTTTATGAAGGTTTACAATATGGTAGCAAGCAGAAATTTTTAGCTTCTCTGGTTTAGGATTTAGAAATTTGATGACGTCATAGCCTCAAATTTAATGAATGCCGCCATTTTGAAATTAATCAAGATATCAATATATTTCCACGGCAGATTTACAGCAAAAACCCCTAACTTCCTTTCAAGCCATTTATTTCCAAGAAATCTGTAATAGATTTTATATCACCCACCATTTTAAAGATTTGAGCCCTATTTTCTTGAGTGCCATATGATATTGTGGTATCCATGATCATTCTATTGGTGATTATATTCAAGTGTGAACTGCCATATAAAAGGAGATCGCACAAGGCTGTTGTATCCATCATATCATTAATTTCCAGGGCAGGGATTTCTCGAAGCTAACCAAAGAGGTCTGCGCGCATGAGTCAAACTATAGGCAGTGCAGGAGAAGTGTTCCTTGTCCTCTTTTCTAGTTCCGCAATTACAAGTTGGGCTTAGACAGTCAAAAGTTATGCCGGAGTCTGTGCTCATTCACTGCACTAAAATTCAAACCAGGCTTTGTTTAAGATCTAACACCTTCAACCAACTTCGATGAATTGCAAAAATATTCCTCCTCTTTGAAAACTAACAACAGCAAGAGTATTCACTGTTTTTAATATAATTTGTTTCATTTGATTGCCAAAGGACTGAACTGGTTTGTGTGTAAGTCTGGTTATCTTCATGAGGCTCGCTTGAAGTTGAATTTTATTAATTGTCATTTGTGAAAGCAGTATGCATAAGGCCAGAATAGATGATAAAAATGTTGCGAGCAAAAGAGAAAATTTTGATTAAACAACTATAATTCACGAAAAAGGTGTGATTTTGTTGGTTGCGCTTTAATGTAGAGTTGGATTTTATGAACCACTTTGGTTTAGTTCAATATGTTGCATGTTCTTCAAGGACAATTTGTAAACTCCTAAGTTAATTGAAGTAGATGAATCGAGCCAAAATTTCACAAAATAATTCAGTCTTTTGACTATCAAATGAAGCAGATTATATTAAAATAGAGGAAAACTTTTGCTGATGTTTTTCAAACAGGAGGACTCTTTTATTAGTCATCCGGTGTTTTGAGACAGAGTCATTTCTCTTGAAGTATTTGACTGTTAAGATTATAAATACCAACAGAAATTCTCTGGTTTGGAGCTTTGTTATTTTTATTCAGCTTACAAAGATGGTCAGGCTCCATGCAGAATTATCCTGCAGAACTTACACCTTTAACAAATCTTATCTTTCCATTTTAGATCAAATCATTGAGAGTTGTTGAGTAAATGCTACTTCAAGTACGAGGATGATCCATTTATATCCTGGTTCAAGCAAAATCTTGAGCTGTTTGTTTCTGAAGTTTCAATTGAAGGTCAACTCAGAGGTCACTATCACAGAGAGAAAATACAGAAACTTGATTCAAGTTCGACGATTAAAACTTAGTAAGTAAACTTTGTTTCTTTTTGCTTACTTGTTAAAGGTAATGTGTCCATGTAAGTACAGTGACTTTGCTATTTTCACGTGATACTTCATGTGATCACTCTGCCATAGAACTCAAAAGGTAGCCAGCTCTAATATAAGCAGACTGATGACTTACTTGCGGTTGCGCTTCCAAAGTTGGACCCGCAGTCTGACAGCAGGGAGCGTCGTTGTGAAATTTAAATTCTAGTTTTGCATGTGATGAGTTGAATTCTACCAATCACAGTGTGCTCTTGGGGCTCTTCGTCAGCATTGTGTCAGCATGTTTTGACAAGAGTGTATACACGGCTGTACTTACATGGACACATTGCCTTTAAAGAGTTCTCCTCTTAAAGTTGCAATGCCTGCCAAATTCCTTGGAACACTTAAGCCATTTCGTAACGAACATACATGTTTCCGCATTTTATTTCATAGCGATCCATGGAAGTAAAATACTTTCTCCAAAAACAATGCCAATGTGTAAAGTTATAGACCTAGTATGCCATCAGGGTGGGTCGCGACTTGTTCTGCCATCTTAATGTTGACGTTAAGGGCAGCATTCTGCTAAGGAGCAGACCGGGGAAGTTTATAACTAATGCGCAATTTGCCAGGGTATCTTCCAACATTTCTGGCAGGCATTGTAATTCACTTACTCAATTCACCGACCATGTCTTGGTCTGTTGGATTGGCCGCTTCTTGGCCTGTTAGATATTTAAGGAACAGTATTTCCCGTTCTAAAAGTTGAATCGTGAATTTAATAGAAGCACCAGTATATTTTTGGCACAAGCAGACGAAAATAAACGTTGGAAATTCTTCATTTCACAGCAAAATCTTCAATTATTAAAGGTAACTGACAGAGTTAAAAGGTGGCTTCATTAACAACGGGATGAGCAGGAATTGAAAATGTATTGAAATTGTCGACATTCGCACGAGCTAAGTTGACAAAGAGTGCGTGGGTTTTTCTTTTCCTATTCATAAACGGATGTATTTACCTTTAAAGGCAGTCTGTCATGCATCTGATTGGGTGATAATGACAATATAAAGAATAGGAGAATTGAATGGCTGCTGATCCTACTGACGTTCTACGACCTTAAAAAATGAGAACGATTAGCCCTCCTTTGTTCCAAATACAAAGATTCAGGCACCCGTTGTGTGGAGCTCTGATTTTATTGCAGCCAATCAGATGCGTGACAGACTGCCTTTGATCATATGAAAATTATCAAGATTAAGTTATGGCCTTAAGCAGCAACTGGTGTTGGAATTTTTCATATTGGTTGTATACATTCTGCATAGCATTAACGATAAAGCTATTGTTTGCACGAATGCTACTTACCCTGTATGGTGATCTGAATTGCAAAGAGAATGAAAACCGTCTTTTGCAGAACTGTTTGCATTTTCTAGAATACAAAACAATGATATATTGGCTCAGCATTTTGGTAATTCAATGCACAGTGATGCAATAAAGAAGAGGGAATTTTGTATTTGTCATGCGCGAATCAGCACAGGGAGTCAAGAATATGAGAACTATGCGGCATCTTCAAATGGAGAGACAATTTTGCGCAACCATAAGTGTCACTTTATGCCATTTTCATTCAAACATAGATAAAAGAATTCGTTAGGGAAGTTTTGTGTTAAATAATGTTCCTTTGTGGTCAAAAAAGACCGCTCAAACCAAAGGGGGAACACGCCAACGGTGCAGTGTCCACGGGGACTTGGTCAACATGAAACACGAGGATGATATTAGCCCTGTGCCGTGGAAAAGATATTTACGCTGCTCAGGAAATGGCAAGGCACTTCTCCTGCAGATAGCAGATTGCGTTCAGTGATTAGAGATAAATGTTCTGTTAAATCTAAGATTATTAGGAACGAATTGATTTTACAGGAAGCTAGCTTAGTTATGCTATAATTCCCCCTGAAAATCTCATACTGTTACATGGTGCAGTTTTCTTTTTAGAATTATTTTAATCAAGGTGTTTTTGGTCGGAAGTTGTGTGTTGCTGGGTTTTTCCCTGCAGAATGCAGATTGCGTTGAGTGATAACAGATAACTTTTCTGCTCTTGAAAATAT